>JBCNYH010000026.1:16486984-16497140 GCA_039654325.1 Tandanus tandanus
CGAGCTGTCCAGGGTGTACTCTTCCCTCGCCCAGAGTCGGCTGAGATGGGCGCCAGCCTCCCCGCGACCCTAATTAGAATTAATCGGTTCAGAAAATGAATGAATGATGAATCTGTTTGGGAGGTGGCACGGGGTGTATTGGTCAGCATGTCTGCCTCAAAGCAAGAAGGTCCTGGGTTCGATTCACGGTCTCTGGAATTTTTGTGTGGAGTTTGCGTGTTCTACTTGTGCTTGTGTAGGTTTCCTCTGGGTACTCTAGTTTTCTCCACAGTCCAAAGACATGCACAATAGGCTAACTGGTAGTTCCTAATTAATGCCAGGTGTGAGTGTGAATGGTTGTGTGTGTTGCTCTGCGATGGTCTGGCGAGCTGTTCAGAGTGTACCCTGCCTTAGCCCACTGTCGGCTGAGATGGTCACCAGCCTCCCCACAACCCCAGTAAGATTAAGTGGTTCGACGAATGAGAGTGATAAGTGAGTAATCTGTTTGGGCCTTGCCTGAACCTCGCCTGTTATTTGACTTCGATATCTGCCTAACATTTTGGATTTGTCTGCCTCAGTATCTGAAGTGAACTCACTTCTTCTTTTACATCCATCTGCAGTCTGCTTCCATGAAAGTTGTATTCTTATTATCTACATTTATGACTTGAGTGAAAATCTTGTGATGGTTAAGGTCAAATTTATGCAGAGATAGAAAATTCTTTGCAAAATTTCCAGCACCATAATAGGGAAATGGTGGGACCTCTTGGTGTTTTTTTTTATTATTTTTTTGTAACTAGTGTTGAACAGTCCAAAGAGGTACAGAAAAGCACCTACCTTTGGGGTGAAGTTCACATTGGCTCCCCTGTTTAATAACAGCTGTGCAACACTCAGATTCTCATAATGTGCTGCAATGTGGAGTGGAGTGAAGCCAGTCTACAGGAAAGAGGGTGAGGGAATGGAGATAGACAGGTATACAAAGAAAAAGAAGGCATAAATGCTTTAGATCATAGGTTTATGAGACCAAGCAAAGGTTTAGTATTGAATGACACCTTTTTCCTTAATGTGTCATCAGTTGTGATTGAAGTACGCCTGTTCAGTACAACTTAATCAAGGTTTTTTTGCTTGTTTGTTTTTATTTATTAAATAAGCCAAGCTTTTAAACTGTCAAACCCCTGTAAATGGATTTACAGACAGACTTATTCTACCTTGCTAAGAACATCTGGGTTGGGGTCATTCTGTAGTAGCACAGCTGCAGTGCGTGTGTCATCATTGCGGGCAGCGATGTGGAGAGCAGGCAAGCGCACTTTGCCCTTAGTGCCATAGTTAATAAGAAGAGCCACCACATTCTCGTGACCTTGTTGCAACGCCACGGCCAGTGGTGTAAAGCCATCCTGACATGACACAGAGGACGAAAAAATTAAAACAAGTATGCATGGAAAGTCTTAAGAGAAACTGAAGTTTAGTCATATAATATCAGGAGAAAATTGGTAATGTATGCATTAAAAAGTAAGAGGAAGTCACCAGCTAACAGCACATACTAAATTGCATTTTCTTGAAATCACAATGACAACTTACATATTAAATAAATGTTTTCTGAGGATAATTAAAGCACTGGTAGTGAGGGATTAGAATACATACACAAAAGAAATAGTTATGGATGGAATAACTTGATTTTATTGTCTTTGTATAGCTAAAAAGAGAACAAAGAAATGCACAAACCATGTGCATAGTTGGACAAACTATGGTGATCAGTGATTGCTTATTGGGAACAGTGGTGATCAGTAATTGGATATTGGGAACAATGCTTGAGTGTTAAGCAAAAACCTAATGAGTCCAAAATTGGGCTTATGTGGAGTCAGAAAGTCCTTTTACAGCCTTTAATGTATGTGAATTCAAAAAGCACTGCATATTCAGAGAGATTTTCTGCTAGTCAAACCTAGTAATTCATCAAATCAACTAGTTTCATCAGTCTGTTAAAAGATGTTGTGCCAAAAATGAGCAATTCTACTCAAATTTGTCATTCTGGTCATGTTTTGTCTGTGCCATTTACAAACACATACAGAGATATCCAAGAGGTGTCCAAAAAGTGCGACATTGTAATGTATGAATGTAATGTATCAATGAAAGTAGTGACTAAGCATTATGTACAAGTGGCCCAAGATAAAAAAAAATTCTTGAGAAAGTTTTTTTAAACATATTTAATATATATTTTTATACTAAATTAACAAATTAAATTAGTTGCAGTTCTGTTTAGAGAGAAAAACCTAGTAAGCCCAGATGTAACCTGATCAGAATGGTCAAATTGGTCAAAATATGTCACTGATAGAAGTGTCATGTCATGTCATTTTCTGAATCGCTTTACAGGATACACCCTCAACAAGCATTCACACTCACCCTTAGGGGCAATTTAGAATTCCAATTAGCCTAAACTGCATGTCTTTGGACTGTGGGAGGAAACTGGAGTACCCAGTGGAAACCCACACCAGCACAGGGAGAACAAAGTGTACTCTCATTGAGAGGTGAATTTCATTTTTTAATCCTTTTTTCAAAACACTATATGAATTACTAGGTTTTCGCTAAACACTCGTGATCATTGCTTGGTCATTTCAAGTTAATGGGTCTTAGTGATTGGTTGTTGGGAACAATAATGATCAGCGATTAATTGTTGGAAACAATGCTGATCAGTGATTGATCATTGCAAACAATGGTGATCAGTGATCATTGGAAACAATTATGATAATTGATAGTTGAAGCAAAATAATTCTAATCACTGATTAGTCATTGGGAATGGTGTTCAATGAGTGGTTGCTGGAAAGTGATTGATTGTTGAGGCCATCAGCTCCTGCAAGCACAGCTCAATCAAGCTTTATACACTGATGGTGAGCCAGTGAACATGTTCTCTCAATTCATATAACCAGCAGCTGTGGGGTGAGCTGAAGAGCCCCATCAATAATGTGTGCTAAAAAAAAACATTAGTCAGTTGGGAACACTGGCCTTAAGATCACTTAAAAATAGTGAGTAATTAGTACTTATTGCAATATTGCATATTGTGGAGTTTCTTACCTCAGTAGGAAGGCTCTGATTGGCTCCGTTCTCCAACAGAAACTTCACTACCTCCAAATGGTTCTCCTGTGCTGCCATGTATAAGGGACTGAAACCTTTCTGAAAGATTGATATTGAAAAGAAATCAAATATCAGCACATATGAGTTCATATACTGAGACTAGCCCAGAGGTATGATTAAATTAGTCTGAGACTTTCAGAGTCTGACCTGAGACTGGGCGTTGACATTAGCACCATAGTGGACTAGCTCAGCAACAACCTTCTCTTGACCAGCCAGTGCAGCAATGTGTAGAGCGGTATTTCCTTTCTTTAAGCAACAGGAATTTATAACGTAATCATGTAACATAAATCATAAAACTGAATGCATATGCATCATAATTACTGCATTTTACAGACAATAGAATGTGATTTTCATTACGCTGTTTTTACTTGTGTTTACTGCAGGTGTGGCACTACAGCATGTATGCATGAAGGACTTTGCCTCTTTGTTAGTGTTTATGGAATGGATGCCACTTTAGAAGTCACAGCAATGTTCCCATTTCTTAGCAGTTTTTGGTGTTTTCACTACTTCAGTCTGAGGTAGTAAAAGTACACACAATATTTACTGAAGTAAAAGTACAGATAGTTGTAGAAAACAACTTTTTATAAGAATTTATAATTACGAAATTATAAGTACTGATGCAACTTTTTTCCTTAAGGCAAAGTATAAAACAATAATCCTTTGAATTATACTCAAAGTATAAAATGAAAAAGTAGCCCCTTTGAAGGACACTCTCTCTCTCTCTCTCCCTCTCTAAAAGACATACAGTAATTAAAAATTAAAATAATCAATACCTTATTTTCGGGCAACACGGTGGCGTAATGGTTAGCACATCCGCCTCACAGCCAGAAGGTGCTGGATTCAAGTCCCAGGCTCGGCATTGATGTTTCTGTGTGAAGTTTGCATGTTCTCCCTGTTCTTGTGTGGGTTTCCTCCGGGTGCTCCGGTTTCCTCCCACAATCGAAAGACATGCACATTTAGGCAAAAAGCTGTTTCAAATTTTCCCTAGGTGTGAGTGTGAATGGTTGTATGTGTGCCTGCCCTGTGAGGTGGGAGGAAACTGGAGCGCCCTGAGGAAACCCATGCAAGCATGGGGAGAACATGCAAAACAGAGGAATGCTCAAGCCTGGAACTCAAACCCAGGACCGGGGGGGGGGATTGGCGGCACAATATTAGACTAGCTACAGTAATGTTCCCAACTTACAACGCACCTGTCTGGGCGGACGTCTGGACCTCACCGCTTAGGCTGCTGCCCCCGCGACCCGACCCCGGATCCAGCGGAAGATGATGATGATGACAGTAATGTACCTCTTTAAGCATGTTTTTATCTTAGATATGCAAATACACCAATGACATGGTACTCTAGCAGTCACAGTATTTAGGTTTTAAATGGTATGTGTGTCATTTCAGCAGGTATTATAGTTTGTTTGATTGTGATTTACAGTAAGAATTTCATATTACCAATTACATAAATTTGTTCATTTGTTAGGGTTTTTATGGCAGGTATGCAATTTAACCAGTTTGCCCAGCAGTTATGGTTTCTATTGTAGCTGTATTACTCTAGCAACTTATTGACACATATACATATTTTAAAGGTCATCACACACTCAAAGCCTTTCTGAAGTGTTGTTCAGTTGCCCATCTGATGTCCGTATTTTGATTATTAATACTGAACACGATTTGTTCCGTGTTGGCATAGGGCCCGCCCAAAGTAAGCGATGAAGTCTGAACGAGGCACATTTGATGTTATTTATTCTAGTAAACTCAATGACTACGGCAGTAGCCTAGTACTGGGAGCTGTGTATAAGTCAAGTACTATTATGAAGCGTTAAGCAGGTGCCAAGTGCCGGGTGTAAACAATTGCATTCAGGGCAATGGTTCTTTTATTTAAGTGCGAGAGCTGAAAGTGGACACAAAGTGTCTGTATCACTACTACTAGTGTATTACTACAACTATCAAGCTTGCTAGCAATGTCTGTGCACTCACCCAAAAATTCCTCTCTTCCCAGCGTTTAAAGTTGGGGTTGCGTTTCATTTTGAACAAGGGCAGTATATTATTTCTATTATGGTCCCAGTTTTGGTAGATAAAAGCATGTAAAGTCGGAGCTACGACTTCTGTTGACAGGCACAAGTTCTCAGTGAGATTGAGAGTAGTGACAGATGCGCATGCTCATTGCTGTCGGCTGTCTCCAGAATGTGCATGTTTACCCGAGTGCATCACAGAATGTTACGTGAGCTAGAACACAAGCGTGAGTAACATTGCTCGGCCAGTTCAAGGTTGGCTTCTAATCCCTCTCTATACTGATCCCAGATTTAATATAAAGGCAAAAAAAGAATCTGTGGGTTTTAGTGTAGAGTATTCCATTGTCAGGGAAATAGGAAATGCGTTTTGTTTTACTCATATTGCATACTTTGTATTTATTAATCTTGCATTGTTAGAGTACCTTTGTTGTGCCCTCTAGGTCAATCCCATTGTGCAAGAGCTCCAGCACCATCTTTACATGACCTTCTTTTGACGCCAAGTGTAACCCGTTAAGACCATTCTGCCAACAAACAAAAGCATATCTGTTTAAAACCTCATCTGTTCAATGTGATGCATCCATACTACTATCAGTGTGCCATTAAAAATATCTGGCTGTTAAATTGAGGGTACTTATTAAGCAGTGAACAGAAAAGGGCTTCTCTCTGAGATGGAAAAGACAGATGCATTTGGATCTAACAGGTTGCGTGTGGTGCTAGCTGGTCATAAGGGGGCACTGCTCTGCTGACTGCACTGGAAGCTGATCATACTGCAGTGTCACGCAGCACAATGTCCATACAACAGATGTAATGTGTGTATGTGGGTGTATGTGGTCAGGCAACAGACACTCATCCATTCACTAAGACATGATTGTGAACCATATCTTAGTGGATGCCAGTGCATGGCCAGATAGTCAGGGGGAGAAGATGTGCTTATATAGTTATTAATTAGAGTAATTTCCTCATTACAGGACGTGACAAACACAGCTGCACTCATGCAAACATGAATACACAAATAGGAACATGCATTCACATGCACTATATTTTTTTTCTTCAAATTCTGATGCTGATAAATTAATCATTCTCATGGCTCAAATTGTATTGTGCCACCTGAAAAAATTCACAATATTCTTACAAGCAAATCATTTTATTCAATGACGCATAATTGCAGTACAGCAGCTATCCACATAGGTTGGCATGACACTGAGACATCTTCTCCTACCTGATTGGCTGTATTGATGTCTATTCCATTTTTGATGTGATCCAGGGCTTTGTCCAGATTACCTGATCGTGCTGCACGCAGAAAACTGGTTGATGTATCCGCCTGAAGGAGAGAAACAGAATAAGTGAATTAATAACCAAACGCATTGTTATCATATGAGCATAAACAAGGGATTTAATGGTAGGACTGGACCAAAAGTATTACAGTAAGGTTTCCTTTATTAAAAATGAAAATAGACTGTGCTTTTCAAATGTTATCTACGCATTGCAAATTTAGATAATAAAAATAAACTATTGCTTCCTTTCCTAATCTTTCTGTGGTTTACTATCAGAGCACTTGTCACTGAGAGAAATTCCACCTGAAGAGTAGAAACATTTATTCATTCATTTGCCAAACCACTTAATCCTAGAGAATATCTCAGCCAACTCTGTGCAAAGGTGGGGTACACCCTGAATAGCGTTCATTGCAGGGACAATGCACAACCATGCACACTCACACCTAGAGGCAATTTGGAACAGCCATTTAGCCCAATGTGCATGTCTGTCGACTGTGGGAGGAAACTGTAGGATCTGGAAGAAATCCGTGCAGGCACGGGGAGAACATGCAAACTCCACTCAGACCTGCGCTGACCAAGCCCAGGACTCAAACCCAGGACATTCTTGTTGTAAGACGAATGTGCTATCCACTACTCCACCATGCCACCCCTGCAGAAACATCAACATGAATATATTGTTCTCATAGATATCTCATCTCAACAATATATACTACCGTATCTCTATTTTGTATTGTTTCTATAATCTACTTCCTGTCTCATTTTTCTGCATTTCCTGTCCATTACTGGTTTAATTTCACCTGATATCCCCCTGTTTTGTTTCTTTGTATTCCGTGTGTAAGATCCTTGTGTGTATTTTTGCCTAGTTAATGACACCTTCATTAACACTAAATAAAAATGCTCCCCCCTCCTTGAATCACCACCTTATCGTGGTGGAGGGCCTGGTGGAAGCGTGCTTTTTGCAGATGATGTTGTCCTTTTGGCTTTATCGAGCCGGGACCTTCAGCTTTCGCTGGATCGATTCGCAGCTGAGTGGAAAGCGACCGGGATGAGAATCAGCACCTCCACGTCCGAGGCCATGGTTCTCAGCCGGAAAAGGGTGAAATGCTCCCTTCGGGTCTGGAATGAGGTACTGCCCCAAGTGGAGGAGTTCAAGTATCTCAGAGTCTTGTCGATTTACGTTCCTACCCTCACCTATGGTCACGAGCTTTGTGTAGTGACCAAAAGAACAAGATTGCGAATACAAGTGGCTGAAATGAGCTTCCTTCGCAGGGTGGCAGGGCTCTCCCTTAGAGATAACTCCCTCGGAGTAGAACCGCTGCTTCTCTGCGTTGAGAGGAGCCAGTTGAGGTGGCTCGGGTATCTGATTAGAATGCCTCCTGAACGCCTCCCTGGTGTGGTGTTTCGGGCATGTCCAACCGGGAAGAGACCCTGGGGCCGACCCAGAACACGCTGGAGGGACTACGTCTCTCGGCTGGTCTGGGAACGCCTTGGCGTCCCCCCGGAAGAGCTGGAGGAAGTGGCGGGGGAGAGGGACGTCTGGACCTCACTGCTTAGGCTGCTGCCCCCGCGACCTGACCCCGGAAGAAGCGGAAGAAGATGAATGAATGAATGAATGAATGTGCGAGGGGATCAAAATTGCTATAAACTCATGAAACTTGACACAAGGATTTCTGATTTTGGCCATTCCCATCAGTTGGGCATTTTGGCTACATAGCGCCCCGTAGTGTGAAAATCCAGATTTGACACCTTAAAAGTTATTGAATTTTGGTACACTTTATATCTAATGGTTTTTGATGTTCAGTCAATTGTTTTCGGAGAGGCTAGTAGGCTTCATAGCATTTCCTAATGCAATCGTTGAATTCAGTTCATCTGATGGTCATAAGTTTTGGAATGTTCTCTTGATGACTGACATTTATTTCATTGGCTTGTATTGACTCCGCCCACCAGGAAGTTGGCCATTTTTGTAAATTGCTTTTACTTTTTTTATATTTTTATTGAACTCTTTCCCTCTTCTCCTGTGGAATTTATCTAAATTTCTAAATTGGGAATAAACTCCAGACACATGGGATAATAAATTGTGAAGAAATACAGTGGGTATAAAAAGTATACACACACACCTGTTTGAATGCCAGGTTTGTTTGATGTAAAAAAAATGAGACCGAGATAATTTCAAAACTTTTTCCACCATTTCATGTGGCCTATAACCTGTACAAAATGGTGGGGCCTGTGGCGCAGCGTGGGTGCCGGGCTCACAATCGAGAGATCATGGGTTCGAATCCCCGTTGGACACCCACCGTGCTAAGACCCTTGGGCAAGGTCTTAACCACAAGTGTGCCTCTGTCCACCCAGCAGTATAAATGGGTACCAGTAAAAATACTGGGAAGGTAACCTGCGATGGACCAGCGTCCCATCCAGGAGGAGTTGAACTCCTAGTCGCTTCACGCTACAGAAACCGGGGATAAGCACCGGCCTGATGAGCCACTAGGCCCAGGTGTAAAAGCCCACAGACGTACCTGCCTTACCTACTGTATAGGGTATAGACAAGAGTTCCTTTTATACCAGGGAATTAAAACCAGTGATAACTTTGGCTCATCATGCAGAGTGAGAAAAGTCATGCTTGTATAGCAAAACAGGTATGAGCAGATGATGACGTCATCAGATTGCCTGGTATTTATTTGAATGAATGCAAGGATAAATACTTATTGTTGCTGAACCCCATGTGATCCTGTGTTTTTGACAGTATACATAACCACAGATGAACTAATATGATCATGAGAACAACCCGGTTTTTGTAATAGCTCTTGATAAGGGTGTGTACTTTGCCTGGAGTTCTGGGCCACATTTATCCACAGCCCGCTTGCTGACGAAGCTGGACACATTGACCACCCGAGCGCCGGGCCTCAGCAGCGGGAAGAGAGCGCCACACACCCACAGGGTTCCCCAGAAGTTGGTGCGCATAGTCACTTCAGCCTGTTCCCCAAAAGGCTCCGTCGCATTAACTAATAAACAGAGACAAGAAAGCAGTGTTTGTGTTGTTGTTAGCCAGCGCGCGGTTCAGTACAACAGCATTTCACGTGCACTGACTGACTGTGTGACGGTTTCCACCTTTATAAGCGATTCCCGCGTTGTTAACCAGAACATCCAGGCCTCCGTAGTTCTCCTCCAAAAACTTTTTGAGCGCCAGGCAGCTGCTTTGGTCACAGACGTCGAGGAGGTGGAAGCCGACATTTTTGAACCCTTCGGCTTTGACCAGGTGAAGTGCCTCGTTCCCGGTAGTTTCACTGCGAGCGGTGAGGAGAACATCTCCACCGTAACCTGCTCTACAGAGTCCTCTCACTATGGCCAGCCCAAGGCCTTTGTTGGCTCCGGTGACTACAGCGACCTTCTTAGACATCTTTCACCTGTACAGACGGATCGAATGGAGGAGCCAGTAAATCACTAACTTTCAGAGTAAATTGAATCGGCACTGTGTCGATCAGGAGTGAGTCGGTTCTTTGAACCGAATCCTGTATCGACTCAGCTCAGGGTGTCTTTTGCTCATTGGATCTTCTTTTCAGAAGTTTTTTATTATTTTTTTTAAAGGATATTTGATTTTAGTTTTTACATACAAAAATAAAAAAATGAAACACCATACCAATTTTTTTTTTCTGATCGAAGGGAATATGCGATTTTTTTAATGCTTTGATTTGTGTTTCCTTTTTACTATATATATATATATATATATATTCATTCATTCATTCATTTTCTGAACCGCTTATTCCTAATTAGGGTCGCGGGGAG
>JBCNYH010000026.1:16544941-16563392 GCA_039654325.1 Tandanus tandanus
TATATAGGCCTGTATAGTCCCCAATTTTTTTTCTGAACGTAGACACAAAACACAACATAAATATTCACAATATAAAGATTTATTTTCATAAACAATGATTCAGTATTTTTACTGACACTTGGTATAGTTCCACTTAACGCGTTGATTCAAAAGATCTAATATTGATCAGAAAAATCTTACTTGTGTTAAGAAAAATCTTAACACAATGGACCATGGAAGCAGATTTTAGTTGACCAAATTATCATTTTTATTTACTAGGATTTAATCATAGACAGAGTCTATGGATTCCAGTAAGGCATAATTAAACTAGGCATAGAGGGCTGAATTTTTGCACAATATTTTAAGGATTATAATATAAGAATATAATTAGAAATAAATTTTGTCAAACAGTGAAATGACACATTTTTCCATCCCTTCCGGCCTTTGTTGTACTCAATCTGAATTGCTATTATTATATTATTCTAAAGTATAAACCATAAAGAGTATGCAAGTGCGAGATTCTCGATCTTGACTACCAGACTAGAGCTTCAGCAGTAAGCAGTGAGAAACTGGGTTGCATTCGTGGCCTCGGGGCTCGAACCACAGACACTGTTACAATTATGCATGGGTGAAAAAAAGAATTAATAAACAACCTAAGTATGTGCACCTAAGTAATATTTTATTTTCCACAAACTAATAAGAAAATCAAGAAATATTTCATGCTGACAATTCTATATGTGTAAGTGTATATATGAGCTGTCTGCCTGTCAGACAGACGGCAGTAGTTACCTACAGAATAAAGGAACATTAAAAATATTGTACTGTGTTGTCTTTATTGTATCAAGGGCCTGTGCCTGGAATGCTATGCAGTTATCCATAAATAACAGCATGACTACAGTTTTACAAAGAATAATAAACACTTACCAGTGAAAAGATATTTCTTTGCGACTGTCTGCACGGTTTTCACAGCCAACAGCGCAACAAGAACTAACCATTTTAACACAGAAATAGCACACATCCAAAACACAAAGCTAGCACCTCCAGGTTTTGTTTGCCATGACCAGAAGTTGAAGCCAACTTACCACAAGAGAGGAGGCTGTGCGCAGTCTAGATTTTTTTTCCTACCTCATTGATAGAATTCCTTTTGGATGTGCAAGGAAGGCATGTGGCACCAAAACAGCAAGCTTATTAATCATGTGGTTAAAGCAGGGGAGCATACAATATACAGCACCACCAGACTTACCAGAATCATAATGGTTCATTATACCCACTTGGTTTTACCCCTAGTTTTACCCCTAGTAAATCTCACATGTGTTCTCATGCTCAGGAAAAACCAGCCCATCACAAACCATGATTCAGTGAACAGATTTTTGAGTGAATGTATATCCTTGAATATTAACATTAAAATGTATTCTGGCTGAACAGCTTGCCAGACTATCAAAGGGACAACACACATATACAACCATTCACACTTAAGGGCAATTAAGAATAGCCACTTAGCCTAACGTGTACATCTAACATGCAAACACAGAAACACAAAACTAACCAAGATAGTAGGATTAAGCTGTTTGGCAAATTAGTCATGAGTGAGTGAGTTTCATATGTCATCTGTGGGAGGTCATGTGATAAGAAGGTGCTTGCATCTTTAACGTAGTTTCTCTATGGGCATAATCATTACAGCTTTTTTATTATTTTTCATCTAAAAAATACACAAACAGATAATAAAAATACACAAACTCCCTCTAGTGGGCACTTTCAGAACTGTGTGTAACTGTGCTTTCTTACCTGTTACCCTGTGTTCAAAGAGACAGGAGATCAGTTTAGTGCACAACCATCCATCCATTCATCCATCCACCCATGCATATATACACATAGATACGAAATTGGTCCATTTCGGCACGTCAAGCGGAAGCGCGCAATCTGCCATCTTAAGGCTGTGCGAGTTGGGAGCAAGCATACAACACAACACGTGTTTATTCCTGTGGAAGCAAATCTCAGCTATTTTTCCTGCCTCGTGATTAAACACATCATGTAATATATATGTAACAGTATAGAGGCACTCTGATAGTATACTGACACTATTAAAAAAATGCTTGTACCTCCAAAAGTTTGCATTTTGCTGCATAATATGTTGGGCAGTCAACAGCTATAATAAAAAATGTTAATAATTACAAGAGCTGTAATATATGGAGAAATATATTTAAACAAGCAAAACATTTCAACCCTTTTTAATACAATGTCTATTGAAGAAGGTAATATATAATTGAGCAAAGCCACATTGTTTATTCAAAAAAATATCAATAGATATAATATTCTTCTGTGGAAAAACAAGTACACCCATAGCCTCAGCAACTAGCATTGTGGCATTCTGTAGGCGTTTCATGAACACATGATACTGGTTTGCAGTCGATGATAAATTCTGCACTATACTATACATTTCTTTTTAAATATTTAAATATTTCCTTGCAGTCTATTTTCTCACTTGTATTTATCTATATTTGCCTAAATTCTTTTTTAAAAAACCTACATAAATGCTTCTCTGTAGAGTGAGTGATTTAAACCAGAGTCAAATTCCTTGTTTGTGTTTACAAACTTAGCAAATAAAGCTGATTATGACTCTGATTTTGCATATACAAGTTAACCTTTCATTTTTTTTACCACTCACTTCAGTTGCGAGGTTGTCTTGCCTTTTCAAATCCCCCTACAACATTTCATTGGGTGTAACAGGCAGGACAGAATGAGAGATTAGGGTGCAATTGCAGTTCAAACCAAGGATAACAGACAAATCCAAATCAGCAGTCAAAGGCAGAAACTAATACACAGGCACAGGGCTGAATAATCAGCATCAATATGTCGCCGGCAAGACAGACGGGTGAATCATGTTTTGCAAGGGTCAATAAAAGCATTAATTATACTAATACTTGGTACGGGGCAGACTAAAGTGTACTGAATGATTGCTTCCCAGCTGAAAGCCAGCGTTACACGGTCAACTTACATTGACGATAACAACATGGTGCTGTGCGGAAAATCGTCTTTGCCCGTGTACAATGTATCAGTGTGTCAATGTACAATACAGCAGCTATTGTAACTACATCATGTACATCTGCGTAGGCGTACTTGCCCGTCAGAAGTGTCGCAGTGCCCAGCCACTGTTTTAATCCACAGTGCGGGTGTACAAATGTCTGGCGCATGAGACTATCGAAAGTGATACTATTGACATGTGTGACAATACTGGTCAATAGTATGTCACAATACTGGTCAATACAGGGTTTTTTGTTTTTGTTTTCATTTTTTGAAAGTAGAGACTTCAGATTTTATTCTACATGCAGACATTCTCCATCCTGAGCTGATGGCAGCAGCATCAAAAGCTACCTGGGTGTCCTGTCACTTTTAATACCACCCTCAGAGGCAAGGTGAAAGGGGAGGTCTATGAAAGTATTTTTAGGGCAACCTACTTTTTGAATGTTTGAATTGAAGTTGATGCAAGAAGAAAAAGAAGAGAAAAATAAAAAATTCTGATTCTCAAAAAATCTGAGTGACTTTCAAAATGGCCACATTCTGATGTCTAAAAGACTGGGTCTATTAATTTCCAAAATGACAGGTCTTGTGGGGTGTTGGTGGCATGCAGTGGAAAGTACCTTCAAAAGGTGGTCCAAGGATGGACAACCAGTGAACTGGTAAGAGTGATATGGGTGCACGTGGTTCCTGGGTTCAATTCAAAAATAGTTTTAGAGTGTACAACACACTGTATGAAATTATCATTCCTAACGGTTATGTACATTCTAAAACTAGTTTAGAAACCCCCAACCCCCCCCCCCCCCACCCCCACCCCCCACGTGCACACTGGCCGCTAACAGCGCGCGACATTAGGACATAACCGGCCTCCAAGTAGGAAATGGGAAACGTGATGCCGTTAATATTCATGAGCCGCCCTGTACTGGTGCCGTTCTAATGCTTAACCACTGTGTGTTTTCTGTCTTACATTTGTTGATAAATCAGGAACATTGTGTGTGACATAGAGAGAAGCATTCTGAATTCTGAGACACTGAAATTAGAACTGAGGTTTGTATGATTCCTTGGAGCAATACTATGGAATGTGTGGGTTTTTTCAGTTCCCCAGTCAAACTTGAGCTTCTACCAGCAATTACTTTACATTCACCAGTTTCATCTTATCCTCTCATACACTTCTTGTTAAAGGGACACTACCTAGAAAACGTTTAGGAGGAACTGATTTTTAATCTGCATGGTGTATTTTTATGGTGCATTATCAAAGTTGTGTTTAAGAGTTAGTTGGATTTTTGAAGTTATACTGTACATTATATAGCTACTAACTTTTCATTTTTGCAAATATGAAACAGTGAATACCCATAAACAATAGTGGTTGCTACAACTCTTTCTAGTGTAAATGCAAGTTTGGTCTGGTCGCCAAATCTAAATAAGAATAAAATGTAATACAATTTAAATAAATTTCAAATTTAATATATATTTTTATTTATTTAGTCCATTTTTCTGAAAGTAAAGCAACAAAGAAACAAAGAAAGAAAGAAAGAAAGAAAGAAAGAAAGAAAGAAGTTGATATTGTGATTTGCATTATTTTCATGCAGTGTAAAAGATTATACATACAGTATAAAAAGTTAGACACATAGTCTATGAAAGTTCAAATGATAATAGCATGTAAGAGAATACTCCATAAAGCAGTGATTTCAGGTTGAATAAGCAAATTGGTCACTCTTCAATGAAAATATCATTGGACTTCTCCATATTATCCATACGATCTATTTGGGGAGTTCCATGGTCAGGTGTTTTAATGACCACTGTGGCGTACTCAGTTTTTGGATCAAACTTCATCACATGATCAGAGTCTTTGGCCCTCTAGTGAAATTCACTGTGGTGTAGCATAAGTCCTCTTCACCTGCCTGAAAGACCCCAGAATTTATAAAGAAGAAATTTGTGTTATTAGAATATTGATTCTAATAGAAAAGGACTGTACTACCACTCTGGTCCACTTTTTACCCACCTCGTAAGAAGCAGGAACTGTACGAACACCTGATTAAGAAAAAATAAAAAATATATAGATTTAGGCAATTATTACTTGAGTGCAAAAATTATTGTTTTTGACTAAAATTTAAAAAAAAATGTACCTCAATTTTACAATTTATTTACAAAATAGAAAAAAGTGGGCATATCCTGCAACAAGTGAATACTTTTTGCTGTGGATTTTATTTTATTTTATTTTGAAATAAGTGGGTTTCCATTTGTCTAAAACAACTGATATCCATGCTATTAATCAGAATTTTTTTTTTCTATTATATTTTTTGTGATTAATTATTCGAAATTAATCTGATAATTTGACACCGCAAGTTTTTGCACATGCAAACCTTCAGTAAAATAAGACCTGAATATCTTGATAATATAAACTAAATTATTTTCTCATTTGTCATAATGGTAAGCAACATTTTGGTCTTGAATTTCTCTTTTATTCATAATTGAATAAACAATATGCAAACTTACTCAGGTTGTGATAATCTGTGTTGCTAGGGTTTCTTTGCCGTATAGTATAATTGTGGCCACTTTTTAGACACTTGTCCATCACACCTACATATGCTGTTTGAGTTTCAGATAGGGTTCTCTTTTTCTGTCATAATGACTTCTTCCTAAATATTCCTCTTAAAACGCTTAACCAGATTTTGTAATCTAGCATGGCTGTGGAGTTCTTTCCAAATATCAGAGGACTGGACTCCTACAGGCTGCTCAGGTTCTTTACACACCAACCTTGACAGACCATGTCTTCATGGACCTCCCTGTTTGCACAAGGGCATTGTTGTGCTGAAACAGGTTGTACCCTCAATAGTTTCAGAAACGGGAAATGGTCATGCTACAGCATTCCAAATTTGTGGCAATAGTTTGGGGAAGACCCACATATTGACAGGTGTTCAAATAATTTTGGCCATATTGGGTACAAATCCTTAAAAAGTGATTCATAAAATAAATGTTCTCTAAACGATCACAATATAACATCAGTAAGACTGCAGGGTTCTACCTTTTCTGGACTTAATAAGAATACATGTTGTGCAGAGACAAGCCAAAGAGAGAAACATCAGCAAGCACAATACCATCAGTCCAATTACCATGCATGAGTCCAAAGAGGACAAAAGTAAGAGGACAAATGGCAGTTGTTTCTGTATCAGTTTTATTTTATAGGCCTGAATATGATAAAAAAAAAAAAAAAAAAACAGTTAATAGTCTGGAAAAAAATAAATACATCCCATGACAATTGTTGATTTTTTTCATCAAGTAAGAGAAAAAACATTAAATGCCCTTTAATATAGTGCTAACAGAGAAAGGTAATATAATTTAACACAATCACTGAGTGTGTTGATTGAGAGTTTTTAATTCATTTGTTTAATAAAATTATCAATATATGTAATTGCCCTGTGATGGTCTGGTGAGCTGGCTGTGTGTTAAGGATCATTATCCTGTAGAAAGGTCCACCTCCAGTTCAACTTCAACTTTCAAACAGATGATCAGTTACAGATGCCATTATCTTCAAGCACTCTTTGATAATATGCAGAATTCACATGTTAATGAATGACTACAAATTGCCTTTCTCTAAGGTAGTGAAGCAACCCCAAACCATTACATTTCCACAACCATGTTTCACTGTTACTGTAACCAGGGGACCACACACACACATAGTTTGTGACTCACTACAAACCATTGCACTCTAATCAGAAAGGTCCTCAAAAGAGTAATACATGTGCACCCTACAGTGCTGCCTGCAACAGGTATAAGGATGAATTGCCGCTGACATACAGAAGAAACCATAAATCAGTAGTCTATCATCTAAAACAACCACGTGTACGCAATACCTTTTAATACACGTACAGTTAGTGTAAAGAAAACATGTGGTGCTGTAACATTAACATTGTGTATATGTATATATATATAAACATTAACATATAACATTAAAGTGAAACAAACACAAATGAACAAATACTTAAAAATTAGAGTGAATATTCCTATTAAGCATGTTGTACCATCCACAGTGATGCACTACTGATAAAGGAGATAAAGTGCAAAAATGTATTAATATAATAAAACCACTCAGCGCCCCAAATCCCCAAAAGGCATTAGCATTTATTTAATTCAAGTCAATTCAATATATTTATTGTCATTGTTGTCTCACATAGTTATAAAAACAACGCGATATTAATTGAACATCTTCATACTGGCATCAAGTTTAAGTAGTTAAAGAAGTTATAGGGTATAGATAAAATTAAATAAAAAGTTATAGAATAGAAAGTGCAATGATAACAGTACAGATCAGCAGCAGATGTAAAATGTCCATGGCTCATTTAAAGTGCACCAGTGCAAAATTCAAGTAAAATATATGAATGTACCTACTTTTTCTGTGTCATTAATCTGGGGTTTGTTTAATTAAATTATGAAAATGTATTAAAAAATATATACATTTTATGTCACATTTCTTGTAGTATATAAACTTTATCTTTAGGCACTGTATGAAAGAGAGTGAAATTATTTCTTGTTTAACTATGCTGAAGGAAAATCAACAATTTCCATGGTATATAGTATTTCTTGATTGTATGCACAAAATTATAAAATAAGTAATTCTTACTTATTGTGCACCATGCTTCTCTTGTATTTGGGCTGACAGTAACGTTCATACAGAGGCAGTGGCTCACATAAGAACCTCCATCACTGCCACCTCCAAATAAATAAAATAAAAACACAATGTAAGATAAACATCAACCACATCAACAACAACCCAAGATCATTTGTAAACTGTTACGACCTAAATGTATTTGATAAATCAACACAATAAACAAAATTAAGTAAAATATTTTCTACTTACATAAAATGTGCTGGTGCATGGCTAAGAGTTTCAGTTAGCTTAGCAACATCAGAAACACCTTGTATGCAAACTAACAAACAGAAGAAGTGAAACAGGATGAATGGAAATAGGTGTTATATTCTGCTTCACTGTTTCAATCCTGGGGCAGTGGTGGCCCGGTGGTAGGGTGCTGGATTACTGGATTACTGATCCCAAGGTCGGGGGTCCAAGCCCCACTATCAGTGGGATGTCACTGCTCTCCCCCCCAGTGCAGCTAACTGGGTTATCAAAGGCTGGCAATGTCTCTCACTTTCTATGGTGAGAGTCATGTAAAAGAACCATTGCTAATTTTCATCAAGTGTAGGCTGCATAGCCGTCAGCCTGAGATGGCCTGGCGAGGGTGCACTCTGCCCTCGCCCAGAGTCGGCTGAGATGGGCGCCAGCCTCCCCGCGACCCTAATTAGGATTAAGCGGTTCAGAAAATGAATGAATGTTTCAATCCCCATACATTTTAGGTATCAGTATCATGGACCTCCCTGCCATACCATGTGGTATGAAGATTGAGAATTACAATAAAAATCCCTGTATCCCCATTTATCCCCATGTATTTTTAATAGGCTTAATCATTCCATTTATTTTTTCTGTAAACATTTGGCAGTACCTGTTTAAATGTAGTGAATGTGATGTCATTCATTTTCAGCAACAGCTGGTGATTTAAAAACATTGTAACAAACCACATACTGACATTCTTACTAGTATGGTAAAAATATACCCATTTTAACAAAACATATCCTTCAGTAGTGTATAATATTTTAAGATTTACTGCCCAGGGGACACGGTGGCTCAGTAGTTAGCACTGTCACCTCACATCAAAAAGGTTCAGGGTTCAGTGCTCACCCATGGAAGTTTGCATATTTCCTCATGCTTGCATGGGTTTCCTCTTAAAGGAGCATGCACATTAGGTCAACTGGTTACTCGAAATTGCCCATAGGTGTGCATGGTTGTTCATGTCCATGTTAGCCCTGCAATACACTGAAGACTTGCTCAGGGTGTACCCCACCTCTCACCCAAAGCCACCTGGAACTGGATCCAGCTTCTCTCACAACTCTAACAGATAAGTGGTAGATAATGGATGAAAGGATGCATTTACTGTCCTGATATGTGATTGGGGGTTTACAGCTTTTTATTGAACTGGATTGATAAGCTCATGTTACCAATAAGATCCCACTCAAATCCTAAAAGACTCAGTGCCAATACTCAAAACCAACCAATGTTATTCAAAACCATCCACGGTCTTTGACTATCCACTACTTAATGAATTAGACTGTAGTATTATTAGGTCGTTATGTCATTGTAAACTTTGTACTTTGCATAATTATGTCTTTTTTTCAACCTAAAATCTGTCAATACTGATGACTGTACATTTACATAGATGAATCATATCTTAACTTAAAATGGCTAAAATGTTATGCTGTCCCAAACAACTCCGATGAGTCCCTGAACAACAAAAAGCATCGACCAAACAGGACTCAGGCTAAACAGGATAGGGCCAAAAGTATGTGAACACACCTGTCAAGTGAAATGGTTTTCCCATATTTTATTACTTTACAGTGTATCATGTGTCTTACATTCTTTTTTATGTCAATTATCAGCTAAGCGTCCAGTTCAATACCCAAGCCATACATCTTTGCAAGTGGCACAGTGGCGTAGTGGTTAGCATATCCATTTTGCAACAAAAAGGTCCAGGGTTTGAGTCCAGTGCACGACGAGGATGTTTCGGTGTGGAGTTTGCATGTTCTTTTAGTGCTTGCGTGGGTTTCCTTCAAGTACTCTGGTTTCCTCTCACTGTTCAAAGACATGCACATTAGAATGGGGTATTCCAATTTGCCTCTAGATGCAAATGCGAGTGTCAATGGTTGTGTTGTGTGTTGACACTATGATGGTCTGGTGAGCTGTTTCAGGGTGTATCCCACCTTCGCCCAGAGTCGGCTGGCTTTGGCTCCAGCCTTCCTGTGGACCCTAATGAAGGATAAAGTGGTTTAGTCCAGAATGTCAATGATGTAGTGCTTATCCAGAACCCGTATAAGATATAATTATGCAATTTTCAGCAGGTATTTGACTGAATATTTATAGGGACAAGCATCACAGAATTTTACTTATTTGTGTCATACTGCATTTGATGAATGCATTTCTGAGAGCAAACATGATGGATAAATTTCTATAAACATTTTTAATTCTGCAGATAAATGAGTGAAACAGGAAAATGTGTGTTAAAACCTGTAGGAATGGAAGTGGACAGAAGCCATGGAGCTGACCACTTATAATGGCCCACCTAGCTCTATCAGATGAAGCAAACAGAATTCATCAGTCAAGTACTTTTTGTGATTTTGAAAAGGTTTGCATAAATTTGCCTAATTATTGAGTTTCTGCATTCTGTGCAGAATTGTAAAAGCCCACACTTAGCCCTGTCAGATAAAATAAAAACAAAATTGGTCAAGAAATAAGGGAGAGGAAGCATCTGAAAAATGTGGACATACGCCGGACAGACGAACGCTGCTTTGCAAAGGTGTGAGCTTTTTATAAGGGCTCGCTCTGCTAAGGGGTGAAAGGTATGTGTGAACATCTGACCATCACACCCAGATGATGGTCTTTTCCAATTTCCAGAGTCCAAAGACGTGCACATTAGGTTAATTAGACTATTCCAAATTGCCCGAATGCACTTCAAAAAAAGGTATAAAGCACAGACAGCATGGCCAGGTGTGAATGGATGTGTGTTGCCCTGCTATGGACTGGCAAGCTGTTCATGATGTACCCCACCTTCACCCAATGTTGGCTGAGATAGGCTGCGACTTCCCTGCGACCCTAGTAGGATGAGGCGTTTCGGCAAATAGATGGACAATGGTTTACAAATTCTTTGTATGCTGTAGCTTTACAGTTTGAAGATGTTCCATCCCAAACCTTTTGTAGCATAACAATGTACCTACGGACAAAGTGAGGTCTATAAATACATGATTTGTTAAGGCTGATGTAGAAGAGCTGACCCTGACTCAATCCCATGGAACACCTTTGGGATGAATTGGGATGTAGAAATGCCAGCAGCCATGTTCCACATTCTAGTGGAAGGCCTTCTCAGGAGTGACATGGAGATTGTGCATATATACAGTATCTTCTTCATCATCTTCATCTTCTTCCGCTTGTTCTGGGGTCGGGATGCAGGGGCAGCAGCCTAAACAGTGAGGTCCAGATGTCCCCATCCCCAGCCCCTCTTCTGGGGGGACGCTGAGGCGTTCCCAGACGACAAGAGACGTTGTCCCTCCAGCGTGTTCTGGGTCGGCCCCGGGGTCTCTTCCCGGTTGGACATGCCCGAAACACCACACCAGGGAGGCGTTTGGGAGGCATTCTAATCAGATGCCCGAGCCACCTCAACTGGCTCCTCTCAATGCGGAGGAGCAGCAGTTATACTTTGAGCTCCTCCCGGATGACAGAACTTCTCACCCTATCTCTATGGGACAACCCTGCCACCCTGCGAAGGAAGCTCATTTCAGCCGCTTGTATTCGCGATCTTGTTCTTTCGGCCACTACCCAAAGCTCGTGACCATAGGATTAAATTTGTAATGTGGTTAAAGGTTAAATTTGAATGTGAACTTAGAGTTGGGTGTCAATCATTTGGCTGACAATCAGGTGTGAGTGAGCATTCTGGACCTCATTCCAGACCCGGAGGGTGCATTCCACCCTTTTCCGGCTGAGAACCATGGCCATGGGTAGTTCTTCTTTTTTAAAAAGTGTGTTCTAACTATCGTGGAATCACACTCCTCAGCCTGCCCAGGGAAGTCTATTCAGGAGTACTGGACAAAAGGATCCGACCAATGGTTGAACCTCGGATTCAAGAGGAACAGTGTGGTTTTCGTCCCGGCCGCAGTACTTTTGACCATATATACAGCAGTAATCTATAATTAGATTAGATTGTACAATACAACATACAGAATACTACACAAGCATAGTCATAACCACTGTATGCAACAATATTTAGGTGCTCATTTATTAATTCTGCACAAGTGCTTTTATCTAGGACAGGGTGAAGATGTATCCGCAATCCTTAAAAAACTGAACATGAGCCTGGTGTTACATTCGGGTTACATTCGGAGCATACTCATACCATCTCGAGCTTAATGTTTTTACTGACTCAAGATTCACTGTGACCCTCACCAGGGTAATGGATTTAGCTTAGCAGCTAACTTAGCAGTAATTATTACGCCTTACAAGATGCTTATGATGCTACAATCTGGGCACAGCTGGATTTCACATCCCGCAGACGCTCAATCGGACCTTCAAGAACTTACTGTTCTCACCCAGAGTCACCTGGGATTGGCTCCAGCTTCCCCTGCATCCCTGACAGAGAAGCAGTAGAGATAATGGATGGATCAATGGACGAACTAGCTGTTCGCTTGCTGCATAATATATCCCACTCCTTGACTGGTGCCACTGCAATCAATGGTATTCACTTCACCTGTCACTAATTTTAATGTTATAGCAAATAATTTTAATGTGAAAGCAAATATGCTTTCTTTGAAAAAATAAATCTCTAGAGTCACCTCATAAAAGGTCCCCAGAGCTGTACTCTGTTTTTGAAGCGCATTATGGGCATTTTCAGTCTCTTAGAGCAATCAGCCACAAAGGGGTCAAAAATAAAGGCTTTTAATTTTCTAGTTTTTTAAGTAGTAATTTTCTTAAATGTTCAAGGTTATTAAAACTTTTTACATTTTGGCTGTAAGGTTATTTTCTTGGAAGTTTTGGCCTTTGAAATTATGCATGTCCAAAACAATAACATTTCTTTGAAAATGTTTTTAGAAAAGTATCCAAATCAGCAGCCTGTAAGATTCTAAATGTATAGTATATAAAATATGTAGCAAATGGATATTTTTTCTGAGCTTTTATTGGTAGAAATATCTTTAGTGTTAATTTACTGATGGCATAAACCTAGATTTCGGAGTGGACACTTTTGGATGGACACATACTCACATGCTTGTGTAATCAACAGTTCAGAATCTGGTTCAGATGATTTGCTCTAAAGATACACACCTAGATGCACTTTATAAAAAGTGCATATGATTGAAAAAAAGATACATTTCTTATCACAAGAGATAGAAAAGCCACAGTGTACATTTTGGACGAACACTTCCTCGCATGTATTCAGATCTGCCCTACGCAGAACAAATCGGGGATATTGCCATGAATGCATGATTTAGTTAAACAACATATGCGTATCTAATTTTGAATGGAAAAATATTCATGACAGACATCCTCCTTTGAAAATTATTTCAGTTGGAATCCTGAGAATTTTACAAGTGGGAAACTCAAATTTGTCCAAAATTTAACTTCCGTGTATATTTTCAAGACAAGCTGATACTTTTTGTTCATTATTTTTTATTTGAAGGTACTCCATACTATTGTGTATTTATTCATATATGGAATTTTACATAATATGTACAGATTGTGGAACAATAACCTTCATTTTATGAATCCCCAGTGCTCTAGAAGACTGAGAAAAGGCTCTTATATCATTGTAGAAACCTTTGCCGTGCTCTAGAGCCTATGGTTTAATATGGAAAGCACTTTTAATACAACAAAATTTAAACTCTCATCATATCATGTGCAACAAGCATGCATCCCAGTGTCTTCATACCATGTCTATCCAAAGTGTATTCTACTTTTGTATGTATCCCTCTAGTCAAACAACGATGTGCAGTGTATCTGGATTGTAGTTATCTCTATGCAGTATGTCCGCTCAACTGTGCAGTATCACCATGCTTCACTGAGAATGAGTTAATGTCTCTAGGGTATGAATGCTATCCTACAACACGCTTGTTGAACACTGATCAGTAAAACATAACACAATAAAATTCACCCAGTAAATCTTTCAGACCTGTACAGTATAAATGAAAAAAATTCAGAGTGTTTATTCAGAGTGTTTATCAATAAAATCCATATCCACATCAGTAATTTTATTTGTTTAAAAATCTAATGAAATACCTTACAATAGACCAAAAGTGTAAGATGTCTTTGAGACAATGAACAGCGTTCAGTGAGTTTCATGGGCAGGAGTATCAGTTTCCTGTTCAGTTGCGAGGCTCATGGTAGAAAGAGCTCCATCTAGCTGGGCAGAAGGTGAGTCCTCTTTAGCCAGCAGGTTGTTTTTGCGTAAATGACAGGCTTGCTGATATGGGGGTCGAATTGGAGGCTGTGTAGGTGGCAGATATTCATACTCCTTATTAGAGTCCAGCTATATATAAACACACAGAGAGGTTGAGAATTATATGATAACTTCAAATAATCTGATACATTCAATATATAAACTACATATACATGCAGCCTAATAATCAGCAAATAATCCGACAGAGAGCAAATCTGAATAAGAAGAACCATTTATGTAAATGTCTCTACACCTTAATAGAAATAATTGGGAGGGTTAATTCTCTTTTAAATATTGGGTAAATAGAAGAATAATAGCAGTAGAAATTTTTGTCCTATTAACTTCACAACTGAAATTGTGTGTGCGTTTGTGTTGTGATGCACTCTTGGTTCAGTTAAAACTGTTCATATTACATACTTTAATATATTAAAAATAACTGTGAGGTGTGACGAGTATCAGACTAATAGAGGAGCTCCATTCTTATACAAATATCGTAAAAAGCCATGAGCTCATTTTTATTGTCCGTGCTCACGTGCCCACACTGGCAACCCAATAAATGAAGAAAATAACAGGAAAAATATATTGTGTACGCCGCCGCCATCGGCAGTGAGTGTACTTGCACTTAGCAGTTTATTCTCTTACTTTACGTATGCATGTTTCTTTAAACTTACGCATAAAATAATTTTTGGAGCTCCGCTTTTAGGCAGTGCCTAAATATTTATATTATTTTGAGGTAGATTCAACACAGGGAACTGACCTGTAAAAAGTTCCAGAATATTGTGGAAATCTTTTACATTTCTTTGTTTAATACTGAGTGATCCTGAGTGGTCAAATACATTTTACAGTCCGTAATTTCTAAACTAACTGCTGCTGCCAATGACAGACAAGTGCAGTGGATACAGTTCTGACCATGGACGTTAGATCATGGAAAAAGTCTGGTCATTTAAATTTTTTTCAATTAATCATTCATTCATCCCGAACTACTTAATCCTATTTAGCGAGGCTTAGCGAGGCATGTTCTCCCTGTGCTTACGTGGGTTTCCTCGGGTACTTAGGTTGCCAATGTTAATGGTTGTGTGTGTGTTGGCCCTGCTTAGAGACAGCTAAGGTAGGCTCCAGCTTACCCGCAACCCTAGCAGGATTAAGCAGTTCGGCAAATGAGTGAGTGAGTGAACTTATTCATGACACTATATATCAAAATAATAAAATAGCATACATTTACCTGGATTCGAACTCACTATTTGGATGATAGTGACGCCCCTTACTACTGTGCCACTCAGGAGCCCGTAGTAAAAAGCTACAACTACAGAATATAGCATTTATCTCCCATTTATGGTCCTTCAACTTTCTGTGCCTACTGTGCTCTGATGGGTATTATTATTGTTATTATTATTATTATTGTTAGTAGTAGTAGTAGTAGTAGTAATGAATTCAATGACTGAAAAAATATTTGAATTTAAACAGAGCCATGAACTCTGGGTGTTTCAAAATCAGTAATGAGCTCTGAGTGTTCCAAAATCATTAGTGTACTCTGGGTGTAATAAAGTGAAATACTCTAATGTATTACATTTAGATTTACTCAGTGCACCTACAAACCTGCTATAAACATTATAATTAAAAATAATGGTGTGCTGTGGAAAATGCACTGATATTTCTGTACCCACCTGAAGTGGGTAGGTCCTGTCTGAGTCAAATGCACTGAGGTCTCCACAAGCCAAAAAAGGAACGATTATCCTGTTCGGTCCCTCAAGCTGGTTAAAATCAACATCTGACAAATAAATAGGAATTGTTAAGTTTCAGATTTGATACTTTAAGCATCACTGACAATTTAATTATCAACAGGTATGGCTCTACATGCACCAGAACATAAAAGGCAAACTAAAACAACATACATATATATATTAAAATGATTGTTTTTTCTTTTTTTTTTTTTTTTACATATTTTGATAATTACAGAGGCAGTTCAGGTAAGCTCTGCGTGCTCCAAGCCGTGTGTAACTAAAGACGTCATTTCAAACTCAAAGTTTAGTACATAATACGCGGAAACGTACGTAACCCACACTCTGTAAAGGTGTGTGTTTTTACTCATTCAAAGTTTTATTGAATATACACATCACCCTCGATTTCCCGTACCCCTATTTCCCGGAATTTGGATTTCCTGTACAAAATCCGGCGCCGGACATTATTTGGTATTGCCGGGAAAAAAAAATTGCTCGGTCCTCGAAAACAAAATCCTGGAATCGATGATGGAAGTCCGGGTCGGTCATGATTTTCCAACTTCCCTCATGTCCGACCCGTTCCCGTCCGAGTGGATGGACGAAAATGAAGCAGCAGAGGGGCACGAAATAATGTCTAATGAACAGATAGTGGCATCAGTGACTGGAGAGCTAACTGAAAGTGAAAGTGAGGACAGTGACGACGAGCCGGTCCCACATTTAAAATGAATATGATAAAAGAATGTGCTGATACACTCAAGTTTGTGGAAACCCAATATTGTGTATTGAGTGTCGGATAAGTGTGTAAAAGTCCGGGACTGCTGCTGAATAATGGCGATTGTATATATAATAATAATATAATATAATAATGACTGAATATTGTAAATGTCTGGGAAAGGGTAGGGACACCGGACATTAGCGATTGCCGGACTTTTGAGGTTCCCGGACAGCCTATCCCCCTAATAGTCCGGGAAATTGAGGGTGAAGTGTATTGCGTAACAGTAAATTACAAGACATTTATTTATTTTTTTCACATTTTAAAGCATGACAATGACAACGCTATCTGCCCTAAGTGACTATGACAAACTGTAAATGCCTGTTGTTTTGATTCCAGCATTTTCCAATCGGGATAGCTAACGATTATGCATTGAAGGCGAGGCAGATATCATTTAGTAATCCTCCATCATCATTACTAGCATGTGATTATCAGCATAAATTGCATGTGATGAAGCAGAAGTACAACAAGCAAGAGGGAGTCTATGTTAGGCTTAAAGTAAACCCTAGCTGGCCTGCTCTTTCATTAAGCATTTGATGGTAAGATGTATATATTTTCTTTATTTTCAAGACAATAAAATACTAAAAATCCTTTATTTCTCACAATCCAATGGGTTCGAATACAGTAAAACATTTATTGCACTCAGCCTTGCGAGGCACATAGTATCAGTTCTTATCCAACTTATAGGAAGAAGTAATTATGAAAAAATAACTGTTAAATATAACTGTTTTAAATTGCCATTTTGCTAAAGATTGTGTTAAAACTGATGTATGTGTGCTCCCGACAAGGAGCGCAACTATCAACCTGGAGATCACTGGTTCGAATACAGGTTGATGCCACAGCCATCCGTGACCGGGAGTCCATGGGAGCTAATCGGCCGAGCTCTCACGGGAAGGAGGGATGGCATATGTTCACTTCCCTGTCACTCGCAGCAATCAAAAAAAACCCAAAAACTGATGGATGTGTACAGGAATAAAATTCTCCAATAATCATTCATTATCTACATCCACAATTAAAACTAATTCAGTTAGAACAGGGCTAGACCAGAGAATACAGTAAAAGATTCATCACTAGTACCATTAAGTGTTGGTTTAGAAACTGTAGGCTGTAAAGCAGCATTTTACCATACGTGTGATCCAGGAGTGGGTTGGACATGTTGGGGATGTAACCTTCAGGAGGCGAATAATTCTGACACACCACAAATGCCTCTTCAGGGAGAAAACACACAAAAGAATCAATGTCACACAGTATCATTCAAATTAAGTTACTTTGGTTATACAGTACATTCTGACCCTTAATGCTGACAAAATATCACAGGAAATATAATGAAAATTTGGTTTGGTTAGCAAAAAAAAGGAAAAAAAAGAAAAGAAATGAAAAAGCAGCAAATAAATTCTCAGTAGGCCTTATATTGGTAATAAGCTTCAGGTTCCTTGAGTAGATTTGAGTAGGTAGCAAGGTTGCTAGTTGCCTTAGCTTTCTCTGTCACTCTTGGATCTTGGTTGGATTTAACATCAGATTAAACTGGCTTCCTAACTCATGTTCACTTAATAGTTTAGTTTGCTAAATATACAGTGCCATGCAAAAGTATTCACCCCCCTTGGCTTTTTACCTATTTTGTAACATTACAACCTGAAATAAAATTTTTTTAAATCTAAATTGGATATTATGGATCTGCACAAAATAGTCTAAGTTGGTGAAGTGAAATGAGAAAAAAATATATTTAAAATAATTTTTTAAAATAGAAATCAGAAAAATGGCATGTGCATATGTATTCACCCCAATTGCTATGAAGCTCCTCAAAAGTTCTTGTGCAACCAATTACCTTCAGAAGTCACATAATTAGTGAATTGAAGTCCAATATAAGTGTCACATGATCTGTCAGTATAAACACACCTTTTCTGAAAGGCCCCAGAGGCTGCAACACCACTAAGCAAGAG
>JBCNYH010000026.1:16606781-16617771 GCA_039654325.1 Tandanus tandanus
AAGTATTTAATAAGAATATTTCATTCATTCAGATCTAGGATGTGTTATTTTAGTGTTCCCTTTATTTTTTGAGCAGTATATAATGCTGTGTGCATCTTTTTTAAAGAGGTGGTGGTTGAGGAAAATACAAAGAGTGAAAGCATAGTTTTTTTAAGATATGCCATACACCATATGAAATAGAAGCTGATGGCGAGCGATATGGATAGTAATATGGTGTTGAAGCAGGTGCTTGTAATCTCCATCATGTGAACCTTTATCGAGTAAGGAGTACGAGCTTTTTCTTTAGAGGCATGTTGAGGGGTGCCACAGGAATTCTTCCTCTGTAGCTCACCCCTAGTGAAGATATATTTGCCCCAGTTAGATTCTGTATGGTGTTTGTGTGTATGTGTGTGTGTGTGTTAGCATGGCTAAGGGAAGGGAAACTCAGCTGTTGTTAGGATCAGTGTGAAGGTTGTGAAGTTCTGTGATGCAGCAATGCAGCAGGAACACCGTGTTCCTTTTGTACCCATCTCACCCTGCAGCGGCAGCTCATCTCTTGTGCGCTGTGTTCCTGTCACAGACACGCCTCACACAACTCAACTAAAAAGGCACTCTTAGGTCAGATTCTCAGCTTTGGCACAAGCCATCTAATCCTCCAGAACCTTTCACCAAATAACACATTTTTTTATTTTCTCCAGCAGGTGCTTGTGCATCATATTTAGGATTAATGTGAAGTTATTTAATTAAGAAAAGCCCATAAAGATAGTGATGCAGTAAGTAATCACATGCAATAATAATTTCTTCCTGCTGGTTAAAAAAACAGTTAATTTTGGATAATAAATTCACAAATCTATAATCAAAACATGATGAAATTTTCATACTTGTGCTAAATACAATTTACAATACAATACTACACTATTGCACTTTTACCACAGCGTTGTTGAATTCTTGATTCTGATTGGTGAGAAGGTGTTGATTCATTTTTATTACAGCAGCTCTGACAGTACTGCAGCTGCAAATCACAGGCTAATATGCTGTTGTTTTTATATAACCATATTATTCAACAAAGCAAATGTACAATCATTAAGATGAAGTTTTCTGGTAGGAAACAAAACATTTCTTGAACATTTTTAGAATTGATTGATTGGTTTATTGGGCAAAAATCATTTATGTATACAACAAAATGCATGTATAACAATCATCGAGGATAACACGTAAAAGCATACGATAAGCACACTTAATTCCAGTGTGGTCCTCCAGTGTTGGTGCTTTTTAAGTCCAACACGGGACAATATAGCTTACTTTTTCAGTAACATGACATGGTGCATTGTTGTAGGTTTTTTCCCATATCTTGTGTTTCTGTTCGGAATTTGTCCTGCTGTGTAAACCACTCTAAAGTAAACGTAAAAGTTTTTGGAAGGAGAGTCCGGTCTTTTAGGCAGGGGCGCACTTGTGCTGGCATCACTAGCATATAGTAGCATAGCATATGGGTAATCTCTTTCTTCAGTCCGACAGTTATTTTATTAAAAGTTAGTTATTAAAATCCCAAGAGATGCTTACGCAACGAGAAACAGATGCTATTTGACTCGCCCAGCATTCCGCAGCCACTGAGATGATGATGCAATTCTGCGTGTTCACGTGAACAATGAGTGATTCTTTGTTGTGCTATTTATGCGTGGGGCATCCTCGTGTTATGAGACGTTCCTCATCTTTCAGTGCAGAAAATACTCATAAGCATCCCTCGTTAAGCAAGTCCCTCATATAAAGGGACACTTGTCTTGCAAGCTGACACTGTAGTTCTTTTTTTTAAGTTAAAGTCTGTCCTATTCGCACGACAAATTTGATGGTGTCTTGTAACTCCATAGCTTGTTTTTTATGAAATCTGAAAGAAAAAGAAATTTGACAGAACAAATAATGTTGAAAACCTTTGAAAATAAAAAAATGAAAAAAATTTGAAAATGATGAAAATCAGACTATTGTTGTTCACAGCTCTCGGAGCTATTTACACAGTATAACACTTTGTACTGTCGTGTGTGTGTGTGTGCGCGCAGGTGCATTGACATTCAGCAAAGCAATGAGGTGGAGCGAACTCAGGCACTTCGGCTGGTGAGAAAAGTAAGTAGTAAATATTTGTGTGTGTTTATGTATGTACATACGAGGGCTGGGAGATGTAGTTAAAAAAATTTGTCATGATAAATTGTTTCACTCGATAACAAATTGAAATACTGATTTTTCACAACTGCTCTGAAATAAAGTTTATATTAACCAATTTATTTCAATTTGAACACCTTCATTTAATCAGTAATCTCCTGGACTTCAATCTGGTCAGCCATTTTAGCAAACAAGTATGTAAAGTGTGGATGTGAGAAATAGAAAATGAAAATGAACAAGAGCATTCTGAATGCACAAGCTTCCGCTAATCCCCAATATAAACCAAAATGTTTAAAATGATCCCATCTCACAATTTTAAAGAATCCTTTAAACTAGCTCCGTAACTTTTAAAGAAAGTTGAAATCTTTTGAGAGTGTACTGAATCAGCAGTCTGTCAGTTACATTTTGATGGTGGTTGAATGTTCGTGTTTGATAGCTTATAGCACCATTGCCGTGGGCTTGCTCATTGGGGATGTGTAGGGTTTGTAAAAGAAATGTGTAAATTCTTTACCAAATTTATTTTTATTATGTAAAGCTGCTTTGTGACAATGTAAATTATTAAAAGCACAAATAAATATACAAATAAAACTGAATTGAACTGAACTGAATATTACATACCGGCAGCTAAAAAACATTTGATCCAGAAGAATTTGAAACTTTACTTCCTTATAGCTATAAAGGTCTTACATAAGCACAAGAGAATTCCTCCTGATCTGGTGAAATTTTGCAGAGATTAAGCTCCTGAACTTAAGTAGGATTTCCTATGTTAAATTAAAATTGCTGTCAAATGTGCAAATCTGTATCAGATCCGGATGAAACTTGGTCTAATATATCAAAGCTTCTGTTCCTTGAATTATACATGGAAAATTTTATTTAAATTGGATGTGTTTTGACAGAGATTTGATTCTCTTTTTTTAATTTTATCCACTAATAAGAATTTTTTTTTTGCCGTCCGTCATAACAATTTCAGATTGATTTGTCAAAAACTGTGGTAGTTGATAAAAACATAGCCCCTTTGGCAGAGGCACATATCCCTTTTTTGCATAAATTGTTCTGGACTGAGGATCTTTTATACAGAACACCGGGGCAGAATAAACAGGCTATGAAATGGGTCTCACACTCTCTCTCATTACATCTCTGCTGTTCTTTTTGCTTTCTTTCTACACACACACACACACACACAAAAACAATCCTTTTCTTCCTCTCTTTTGCCCTGTTTGTTAATTTTATGCTTTTTTTATACTCTTTGTGTCCTAACTCATTATGTACAACAGTATAACAGCAGTATATAATAATTACCTGGCTCTCTCTCCCTCACCTGACTTCCAGATGATCACTGTGAATGCTCAGCTCTTTCCAAGCTCCATCACGAACTCCCTCATTGCTGTGGGCAACGATGGCATACAGGAGCGTGATCGCATGGTGCGCGCCTGCATTGCTATCATATGTGAACTCGGTGAGTAAATACACAGGCACACATACATGTTTTTTCTTCTTCAGCCTAATTGCTGTAATGATCTGTCACTTGTGCAGCACTGAAGAACCCAGAGATCGTAGCACGGCGTGGTGGGCTTAAAACCATCCTAAAGAACGTGATTGACTGCCAACTCAGCCGCATCAACGAGGCTTTAATGACCACCATTCTGCACCTACTCAATCACCCTCACACACGGCAGTACGTGCGCTCAGATGTGGAACTGGAGGTACACACCTTCCTTTCTATAATGCTGAAAAAATACCATTGAGACATTTAAATTAGAGCTATTTTAAACTAGTTTAAATAGAGCTGGAGCGACTGTTTCTTCCCCATTTCATTTGTTCCTTGCATCAACATGTACTATGTTTGTAAAACAAAAAAAACCTAATCTTACTTTTGTACTTGCTCTTGTAAAAACTTAAATGTACTATTCAGAGCTCCCGTTATCATGCGGCCTTGCAGGATTCCCGCACTTTTTTTGTGCCTCCCACATACATTAAACGTTGAGGAGGGGACTTTCCCACAAAAAATCAAGTGTCGAGTGGTAATTGCCCCCTTCTCAGTCACGCATGCATTATAACCGGTTGCATTAACAATTCCTAGATCCTGTATTTCGTTCATAATGCCTGCACGTCAACAGACCATATTTAGGTACATAAACAAACCCACGTGCACCACTACCAGTGAGAACACGGCTGAAACTGATACAGTTGGCAATCCGGCTAGTGCACACCAAGATGCCGGTTACCTTGAAGCTATAAGTAATGTATTTCAGTGCTAATAAAATCACATTATATTTCCACATTACTTTTGTTAACGACACATCCATCCTGTCATTAATGAGAGGATTTCCCTGCAGTATCAACAAATGCACATGATTGAAGGGGCTTGTTTAGTGCTGTTTTCTTTATTAGCTGGTAGAAATGTGAAATTTTGCTTCGGTTTGGAAATGGACAGACAAGATAAGTCGTGACTAAACATTAACATGTGTCTAGCCGTGCTTTTGTGGGAGAGAGTACAAGTAAAGAGTATTCGCTGCTTTGACTTAGCGCAATATTAGCTCAGGCGGTTCGGAGACGTGCAGGTGTATGAGCGAATGTTTTTTACCCACAGACTCGAAACCCGCCTCGCTTATCTTAACTGTCTAACAGTTTATAAATGTTATTTGTTTATTTGTAATTTGTCTTGTAATTTGTCTTGGTGCAAAGCACAGATATTTTCTTGAAAAGAATCATCCTGTCATATATGACACATAGGTTTAACATTTTGTGAGAAAATAAGTTATGGGGGGACATAAGGGGGACATCCCCCCATTTCTAAATTGCTATTGGAAGCTCTGCTATTGTAAGAACACCATGTTACACTGACCTCAGACATTTTTAGTGATGAAGCAGTGGTCAGGCGGAATATGAATACAATTTGCTTGGAGAATGAAATGATTAGTATATGGCGGAAAACAGAGGAACAGGAGATTTACTTGTAAGGGCCAATTTTGGTGATTTTTAAAGTAGATTCAATATGGGTAAATTATATATAATTTTTTAGCTTAGGGTAAAAAATAGGGGTCTGACCTAATCAAAATCATAAAATTTTTCAGCACGAGCCTTGTTATAAGAAGAAAAAAGTAGGCCAAGGTCACTTACCCATGGTTAAATAAAGTTTCAAACTAATGATTGAGTTGGCAAAGATTTACATGATTAATACAATCCGATTCACTGACAACACTTTACAAGTCACACATAATAAATGATAACAAAATACAGGGAATATATTTCCCAAAATAATCTGATTTATTCACAAGGGGGATAATCCAAAAAACAATTATGCTTTAAAAACAGAATTATAGCTATATAATAATAATAATGATAATTATACTTATTAATATAATAATTTAAGTTAATTTACATATAATAATAATAATAATATAAATATATACAGGGCTTTCAAATTGTTTTCCTCTGTGATGCGTTCATTCCATTCCAGTCAGATCGGAGCATAATTACCTGGAAGAGGTTCATAATTATTTAATCTGGGGATTTATCAATTTTGGACATGTGTAACAGACTAGGTCAGGTTTCCTACTAGCGCTGGTAAAGGAAAATCCCGTATGATGTCAGTGGAGAGATTACGTTGGAAATCTGAGTTTAACTAGTGATTCCGGGAAAAGTAAATAACTCACAGTTCATAGTTTAAATAAAAGTTCCTTGAGTAAACGGAATAGATTACTGCGTAGCCTATATATTTCCCGGCCATATTCTCCTATTTTCTCCTCTCTGCGCGTTATTCTCTGTAGCCCTGGGTTTACACTGGGGCACAGTGTCCGTGATCTCTGCGATTAAAAAAAAAAAAGCGTAGAGCTTCATGATTTGTGGGGGTATAAAAAGGAGGCAGCTATCATCCAAGAAAAGATACTTGAAGGAATCGTGTTTCCAAGTTCATCAAGATCCCCTACGACGGTGCTTTAAGGTCTATAAGGTGTGTTAAACTGCGCTCTTCTGCCCTTCCTGCGTTCTATCACGATTAGTGTCAAATCGTAATACATCGTAATAATCACCGGAATGACCAGGTGATCAAATATATTTTTATAATATAACACGTGTGCGAGATGGCGGGAGGCACATTGCGTGTAGGAGATATATGGATTTTTTTTCTTTTTAAAATGAAATTGAGATGGAATCCAGCCGGCCGCCAGGGAGGATTATGAGCAGGTTATTACGAAGATAATGGGACATGAAGGAAAATCTTCTTTCTGCGAGTCTTTTTTAACCTAAGCATCCACTTCCAGATTTAAAAACCTGAACCAGGAATAGCCGTGATAGTGCGCGTGCGCAGAAGAAATGTCCCCGACGCAACAGGTGGAGTTCGGGACTTTTTTTTTTTTTTTTTACAATAAGATTATCACTTTTTATCCAGTCTAAGTCCATAAGTTCCATTAAAACAGATAAATAGAACGTATAGAACAGTTGTTTAAGATTTACTTTACCGTTTTGGTGAAACGTACTGGAGTTTACACTGTGATTTCAACGACAAAATGGGCTTATGACGTCACATTGCTTTGATCTCGCTACAAATCATCGACTATTTGATTTAAGCTTATAGAAGTGGAAAAAACATGTGCACAGTGAAGAATATTGACAATCATGTTTTTCTTTCCTTTGGAAGTCCAGTAGTAAATCCAAGTAAATACTTCCTGTCATGAATTCTGCACCTACAACACTTCACAAACCTAACAAAAAATAACTAAAGCGATTTTTTTTCAAAGCTCTTGCTGTCACTGCTTCAGGATAAGTTTAGCAAAGAAACAAAATAAAAGCCATGACTCAATTCACTATTGTTTTCATATTACTTAATTGCAACATTGAAAAATGCCTTTTCAGGCATCTGTCTGCTTTCTGCCAATTACTACTCACGAATCTTATTTGGTCTACTGTCTGGGAATGAATAAACATTTATGCAAAGGTGAGGTGGATATCACAGAATATTCATTTTAGCAACATCCACTATACCTAAATTGTTTTAGTATATACTACATGGGCACCTAAGCAAAAAACATTAACAAAAAACCCCCAACTAAAATTAGATTTTTGTTTTATTTTATTTTAATTTTATTTTTAAATCATGACGGATATAGCTGAGCTCCCAGCACAGTCGAGTGCAGAGCCTAAGAGCTGTACAATGGTGACTCTCCAGTCCCTTGTTTTAATTTTGATAGTACTATGCAGAAAATGAAAAACAAAACGAGATTTTTATAGTTCATATTTACATATTTTAACCACGACAGAGACTGGTGAGGTGAGCTCCGCACTTTGAGTTAATAAGCGCTACATAGTGTTAAGTGGACTCATTTAGAGTTAGCACATACTACACGGCTACATGGGAAACGTGGTTCCGTAAACATGTGTTTGCACACTTATTCATAAATTTTGTATAAACTACAAGGAAATCGAATAGAAGAAGAACAAATAAGATTTTTATGGTTTATTTTTCTATTCTGAAGTGTCATAATGATGATGCTGATTGCTTAAGTGACTGTCTCTCGTTCTAATTCAAACATTATCCACTCAGAATAATGATTTATAATCCCAAAATAGCAGACCAATCTGATCGCACCATTCCTGTGCAGTATATGTTAAAAAAAAAAACTTACCCTATGTGGATAATACTTGAACTCCCAGGTTTTTTGCGACCATTTGTAGCATGCAGCGTCATTGAGGTCATGCTTTAAAATGTAAAAATATACCATCTATATCTTGGTTTTGTTTTAGTTGTTTTTCTTGTATTTTTGCATAGTATGTATTAAAACTGAATAAGTGTAAAAACACTTACGGTTTTGAGTTTACTGTTACAGTTTACAGAGTGCAATTTCTCATCTGATCTGTCTCTGTAATGGTTACAATGTAAAAATTATGCATAAAAATCTTATTTTGGTTTTCTCTTCATGTTTTTTTGTGTGTACTGAAACTGTGAATGATTTTAAAAAGACACTGCTCACTAAACCTGCCTCTTTGATGGTTAAAATATACTCAACAAAAATAGAAGTGCTCACTACCACAGATTTAGACAGATTTGTGAACAATATTTGAGAAAAATAGGCCTTTTTTGTACATAACAAAAGTTTTATATCTTTGAGTTCAGCTCATGAAAAATGGGAGCAAAAACAAAAGTGCTGCATTTATATTTTGGTTGAGTATATGTAAACATACAAATATACAATATGTAAATTGCTTGCTTTTTTATGTTTCTGTGTAGTATATACTAAAACAATTTATTCACTTCAGCCTCAGTGTATGTAAATCGTTGTGTCTCAGGGACTATTCAGAAACATTTCACCTCTCCTATGGTGAGTAATCAGTAATTATACAAGCGTGAAATGATGCAAGTAAGCTGAAAATGATGATTCTGTTGCACAGTTTCACTGAAGAGAGAGAGAGTTCTGAGCATTTGTGAAGGTGTGAGCCAGTGGAGAATTAGAAGTCAGGGCAGTGGCCTGTTATTTCTAGGAAAAAAGCAGGATTTACTGATTATTACTCATTGTTTACAGTTGCAAAACAAAAGTTCAAAGGTAAATAGCAGTTAGCTATCCTGACCACTACGTTCTAGACTTGTGAGATCATCGTGTGCTCTCTTGACAGTCGTATCACCTGTAATATGCTGTTTCATTAAAAAAAAAAAAAATTCAATCTCTGTTCCTGGTGGGTGCTGAGTTCAACTGAGCTGAAATTTTTTATGCGCCACAAATCAAGCAATTATAAATAAGAGCTTATAGACTGAACTGCACACAGAAATTTTAACAAGGATAATAACTTGAAACGCTATGCTTGGGTTCACATTTTTGAAATGGTCTGCATTTCCTGTGAGTGTATATTTATGTATGTCTTACTCCTCCCAGTTCATGGTGCATAAGAGTCTATGTTCTATACTTGGCATGCAATAATAATAATAATAATGATAATGATCATGATAATTATATATGATGATAATATTAACTAAAATAAACTCAAAAATATTAGATAATGATAATAAAAGCTCTCACAGCCCTGCTGTAAGGAACTGCCCACAGGGCACAACTTGGTCATTTTTTTACCCTAATCTACAGCCAATTATCAGACTGGAAAGAAAGGAAAGTTTTTTGACTCACTTCCTTCACTCTACCTATGTAGTTAGCTTATATGAAATGCAACATGTACAGAACGTCAAGAAACTCACAACACAGGAGTGTGGTCACATTGTATGTTATCAAGATATGAATTTTAATACAGATGTGTTAACATCAGGGGTCAACAGGGCATGAAACCAATTAATCAGTGTTCAGGAGAATTTAAATGGATCAATACAATGTTCGCAGACTATTCTAAATACATTCAGATCTTTTTTTCCCCCTTAGCAAATCCTGGCACCTTATACAGACTTCCACTACAGACACAATCCAGACACAGCAGAGGCACAGCTCAAGTAAGAGCACCATTACAATCACAACATTTTAGCTAATTGTGCTTATTTAATGACCTGAATGTTGGTTTAAACTTCTTTGCACACTAGAGAGGACAGAGAAGCTCGTTTCCTGGCTAGTAAGATGTCCATCATTGCTTCCTTCCGCTCATGGTCAGGTAAGCTCATGAAGACATCTTTGTTTCTTGTCCTCTGTGCATTCCAATGTCAAATGATGTGACAATGTGCTTTGACCTAGTGTGAACTCCTGTTCCTGCCTATTTTTTTCTCTCTCTCTCTGTTTGCATCCAGGCATCATTAACCTCTGCAAGTCAGGCAGCTCCGGCATCCAGTCCCTCATTGGCCTTCTCTGTATACCCAATATAGAAGTGAGGGTATGTAGTACTGCGTATTCACAAATGACTGCAGTGATTGTTCATGACCTCACTGTAGTAGAGCTACAACCTTGCGCATTTTAAATTTGAGTATAGCGATATGCAACGTGACTTAAAATTAATTACACCAGAGGAGCTGTCTGATTTAAATAAGAACAGCAGAGGGTGTGATTTCAGCTAGACATGATTTGAACTCTCTAATATTAACTGACCCCTGCAAAGTCTTTTCTTCAAGGGTGCCTGTGGTGACTTAGTGTTTCTAGCTATTTTAAACGATCACGTTTGACCTCAGCGGTAGCTTCCGGCAAAATCAGTCCTTGCCCCGTGTCACCGTTCTTATGAGTGCTGCGACACTGGGCATGCTCAGAAACATGTTGCCTTCCTCATTGGCTTTTTCAACTTGGTAGTGACACGAACTTGTTGGATTGGCTGGGCTGTGTCACTGATCGTATGCATCATAGCACATTATAGGCCAGTGCTGAGCTGCACAAACAAGTGCGGAAATCGTGGAAAACATTTCTTTTGTGTTCCTAAACCAACTGTCGACAGGAAAGCGGAGTTGGCAAAATGCTAGCTGCATAAGCCATTTCGGATTTACCTTCACACTCATCTCTGGCAACGTCCTCATCCTCAAAGTCACTAGAATGTAATGTCTCGCTGTCTCCACAAGACTCCTCCCTCTCTGGTTCATATAGGTAACCATTTACACCCATTTCCTTGAAATTGCCAACCATAGTTCCTTCTTGAACATAAATCTGCCTGTTTACTTGAGCTGAACAACCCTGCCCAACGAATTCACGTCACCTCTGGGGGAAAAACTACTAATCATTGGTTCAGCCCCACTAGTAATCCATGGGATGAAATTACCCAGTTTTGTGCTTTTTATGGTAATTTATGTCATAAACGTATTACACACGCACAAATTATGCTGGTAAGGATGACCAATACTGCTACTCTTTAACCGATGCTCTTGTCTTAGTTTTTAGGGGGGTGGGGGGGGGGGGGGGGGGGGGGGGGGGGGGGGGGGGGGGGGGGGGGGGGGGGGGGGGGGGGGGGGGGG
>JBCNYH010000026.1:16626287-16636882 GCA_039654325.1 Tandanus tandanus
CTTGCATCTCTCAGTATTGTTAAAATTGAGATTAAATATTCATAGATCCAAAATTGTTACAAAAATACACAGGCTTTAATAGGGGGTCCTAATTTTTTCACATGACTGTATTTGTATTTATATATATATATATATATATATATATATATATATATTTGAAAATTTAACTTTTCTTCATTATGGATTTAGGCATGCTTGAATGATGATTTTCTAATTGGCAATTCAGTGAAAAGAGCTTGTTAATAGACCTGCCTTTGTAAACACCTTACAGTTATCTATTTGTCATCCATTACATAAAACCTGTAAACAGACCTGGCTTCATAATTAATTAAAAGCCTTGTGGTGACAATTATTAGCTGCCCCTTGTCAGTAAAAAGAACATTATGTGGCTGATCTAGCTCCTCTGTGGCTAAAACAAGTGGCTAAACACTATCAAGTCCCAAAGCACAGCCTGGAATAAAGAATTCAGTACAAATCGGCACTGGCCGCTAGTCTTGGCTTGTTGGCTCTCAACAGCCACAGTGTCTTTGCATGTTTGGACTGTCTTCAAATTGACTGCTAATTCAATTTGGCTCTAATTTTTTATTTTATTCAAATTCTTGAAAAGGCAAAAATAGATCTTACCAAAAAAAATGTTTTATAGGATAGCTGGTTTGCATTGAGCTGGCTGGTTAGCCTGGAGCTAGCAGGTTAGCTGCAGACCCGTTCCTTTCAGTAGTCCAATAAAATTGTGTTTGGTGGAAAAAAAATTCTCAAAATTAAAAATACCTTCCTATAATCAATTACTTTAGTTTCGTATTTTGTTGCTTTTTATAGATTAAGTCTAGACTAAAGAAACCCCTTGGCTAGAGGAAGTAGCTCGTGGAACTAAGGAGAGCACTTTTGGCTATCACAGACTGCCCAGTACAGCGTGTTGTCCTCTGTACACCGGCATTAGGCCATAATACCAAGGAGGCATAGACTAGCCAATCACTATGTGCAAATGCTTATATCTAGTACCAGTCCCAGTTATGGCTTTTTCTTTGCAACTCCAGGAGTTGCCTCTTCACTGTTGAAGTAGAGACTGGTGTTTTGTGAATGTTTAAAGAAGCTGCCAGTTGAGGACCTGTCAAGCGTTTGTGTCTCAAACTAGAGACTCCGATGTACTTGCTCAATTGCGCAACAGGGCCTCAAACTTCACTTTCTATTCTGGTTAGTCACTTTGTACTGTCCTGTCAAGAGTAGTACATACTGTTGTATGAGATCTTCAGTTTCTTGGCAGTCTCTCATATACAATAGCCTTCAATTCTCAGATCAAGTATACTGATGAATTTCAGAAGAAAAATCTTTTTTGGCCATTTTGAGTCTTTTTGACTCAAATGTTTGAGAATGTTGATTCGCCAGGTATTCAACTAGCCAAAAGAAGGGAAATTTTATTGCTTCTTTCATCAACACAACCGTTTTCATCCTTGCTGACATAATTGCAAAAGGGTTTTAAAATTATCGATTATGCTTTTAACATAACAGGCTTGGATTAGCTTAACACAATGTGCCATTGGAACACAAGTCTGATAATTACTGAAAATGGTCCTCTGCACACTTGTGTAGATATTACATTAGAAATCCTGCCGGTTCCACCTACATTACTATAAACAGTATCAACAGCGTCTAGAGTGCCTTACTGATTAATTTAATCTTTTTTTAAAAATTGAAAATAGTGGTTTTTCTTTCAAAAAGAAAAAAGTTACCCCAAAGGCTAGTATGACAGTTTAGTATTTTGAACGCTAGTATGACAGTTTAGTATTTTGAACGCTAGTATGACAGTTTATAAAAATATAACCATCCTAATATCTGTTGTCAATGTGATAATGAAAAAATGCTTCGTTTTGTTTTTCAACACAACTTTAAATGTAATTCTTGACTTTAAATGCCACTTTTAAATTCACTACAAAATTGTAGGCATGGACTCAGAAGCAGCCCAAGAACATTCCCACCAAATTTTGTTAAAACAGGGATCAGTAGTTTGTGAGAGATAAAATATTCACGTTTGTGGTGCCCCCTAGTGGCAGATTTCCCCCAAATTTTGACCCTGAACTCAGTGTCATGGCAAACACCCTTAAATTTCTTTTGATAGCATTTACTTTGGCCAAGATATACAAAATTTGCCTTTTGATGGCTGGCATCAAAATTGTTCATAATTTTCTAGGTGAAATTCTTTTAATAATTTTTTTATCAGCTCCTATACAAAATTCAATTTGCAAAGTTTCGTGCAGATTGCAATAGTGTTCCAGCCCTGTAGCAAAATTGGTATTTTTGATTGTTTAGTGGATTTTAAAAAATGTGCAAATATGCATTCTTGTTGTTTTGGGAAGCTGACAGTGATTTTCCCCCAATTTGTCCCCAAGTGTGTTATAAACCATACATGTTCTATTCCTTTATAGAAAATACACTGCAATTTAAAAAAACACTTGAACAATAATCTTGACAGTTTCACAAGTTGGCAGAGAAAACATATTGTATGTGTGGTATCTTGTTCACAGGACACTGAGGATGCGTTGTTGATGAATCTCAGAGACAGTCATGTTCTTAATCACAAGCAAAACCTGGATTGGAACTGGGTTCTTATTGGTACAATTCTAAAGGTCAGTAAGAGAAAAGAGGAATTGATGACAAGATTTTGATTAGCGAAATGGTGTGTAATTTACTGTGTTGTATTTCAGTGGCCAAATGTCAATCTGCACAACAACAAAGATGAACAAATGCACAAGTAAGAACATACTCAAGCTTCGTATTTTATGTATCTTTATACCTCCTATGGTTTTTTGGGAATTTGGTGATGATGATGATGATGATGATCATGATTTGGGTTTGTTTAAGGTTTGTACGGAGACTCCTGTTCTTCTACAAACCCAGCAGTAAGCTGTATGCTGCCCTGGAGCTGGACCACAGCAAAGCCAAGCAGCTGACTGTTGTCGGCTGCCAGTTCATCGAGTTCTTGCTGGAGTCAGATGAGGTAAAGGAGTGGAAGTATTCATGCTCTTGGATCTTGTTGTTTTATTTTTTATTTGTACAACTATGTACATATATTCTTGTGTAATCTTGGTTTGTTTGTGTCTCCCTCATCAGGATGGCCAGGCATACCTGGAGGACCTGGTGAAGGACATTGTTCAGTGGCTATCATCTTCCTCTGGGCTGAAACCAGATCGTAGCCTTCAGAGCAACGGTCTTCTCAACACACTCAGCCAACATTACTTCCTCTTCCTGGGTACTCTCTCTGCCCACCCGAGTGGCGTTAAGTTGCTGGAGAAATGCAGTGTCTTCCAGTGGTAAGTTAAAAGCACTTGCTGGGGTTTGATGGATAACTTTAGTTGAATGAAAATGAAAGGAAAGCCTTCCACTCTCCTCTTAGACTGAAAATATGTATATTTTCATGATCAGGTAGTTTTTATTTGAGTCGGCGAAATTGCAGTCTGCTAAAATGCGTTTGATAGTTTTCATTAGCCTGTTTGAAAAGGCTGCCATTTGTGTTTTGCTTCACTCTTATGAGAGTGTGAAATCATGAGACTAGATGTGGATGCGTCAGTTCCAATAAGACAAAAATAATGCCAATAATAACAATATACAGGTATTAAACTAACAAATCAGATATAAACTAGTGAACTGAGTAAAGTAAGGCTAGACACATCATGCTTCATTACATACTTCATACATCAGACAGTCATCTATTTGGTATATACTTCAGAGAATTTAATGCACAACACTTCCATGTTAACCATCTCTTGGTCACCCCACTCTTCGCAGTACAATCGCCCCCCCGTGTGAGGATTTATTACTCATTTTAAATTTTTCCACAAAGCTTTTAATAAGCGTTTCACCTTTCGATGGGTATGGACATTAACTATGCATGAAAGCTTTTAGTTTGGGTTTAATTCCCCTTTATAGGCATATTTAATACTATTATTATTTTTAAAAACCCCAACAATTTAAGATTACTTGGAATCACACCTGACACCTGCTTAGCATTTAAATTGTTGTTTTATCACACCTACGGCTGTCTGCACACATTAACTGCCCAGGGCAAAAAAAAGCCACTCAAACAAATATTTTATTGGAATACCTTTAGCGTTGATTACAGACTGCTTTTTCCTTGCCAATGTTTTGACAACCTTATGCAACATCACATCATTGTGGAAGCATATTTCTGCCACTAGAGGGGAAAAAAGACATAATTATGAGGTCATGAAGACATAATTATGAGATGACCAAGTCGTTAGTAAGTCATAAAAATAAAATGCTAAATCGTAATTGAGATAATTAGTTATAATTATGTCTTGGTAGCCTTTCTCATAATTATGTCTTAGCATCTCATAATTTTGACTTACTAACTCTTAACTAAAGTAAGTTTTAAGGTTTTTTTCTTGTTTTTTAAAGAAAAATCTAGTCTGTGTTGTCAGGTTGGATGCCTGAGGTGAATATGTGAAGAGTGGATAACAGGTGATCCTCAGTGAGAAAGGATGTGGATCTGTACTTGACATTCTGTAGCAATCTTTTTTCATGTGTGCTGATATTTTTGATGGCTAACAGATAACTTACACACACACACACACACAAATGTTCAGGCATACATAAATTGAAATACACTTTCATGATGTACATTTAAATTTTTTATTTTTATTTTTTTAAGTGGGGTTCCACAGAATTTCAGCATCAACATAGCTGTTTTATTAACACCGTGTAGTATAAAGATTTAGTAACTGTCTAAAAGCTGAGCTCTGAAAAAATAAACTACTCCTGATACAAGGTTTCAGTGTAACTTTGTTTTGCTGACACCTTTTATGATGTAATGTTGTGTAACCGTCCTGTTATGACCGCCTCTCCCCAAAGTTTTAATATTATCTGGAAATGTTGTGCTATTGGGAGAAGACTTCTTTAATGGAAACCCCGTATCACCACAGGGTAGTGAAATGCCATTCTGCTGGGTAGGTTTACTTCTGGAAACACATAATTCATGCCAGAAACGTCATGCACTTCCTTAATGTAATTGGATCAAAAGCCTTTCTATTCAAATTATTTTAATATTAATTCAAATTAATTCTATTGCAGCAGTAATAGTTTATTTTGCCAGCTAAAAAAACAAAGATACCCACTGCATATGGCACATAGAATTCTGTTTACTTTGTTAAAAAGTGTATTTTATTTTATGACTTTATGACGGCTATGTACCGGCATGAGAGATATTACCACAGGGTTTCTACGTGTACACGTACAGACGGATGGACAGACACAATATTGGCGACACAAAAAGATTGATGCTATACGATGATTTCTCGAAAGTATGGTGCTTCACAAGTGCCGCACCGAGTTCCCTTATATATAATGTCTGCATAATAACAGTTCAGCTTTAAAATAAGAAAATTGAGATGTATAATAAGAAACGTGCAAATTGTAAGCAATATTAAGACAAACTTTAAAAGTATTAATTAATATGATTATTAAAATTAAGGAAAGTAATTAAAAACCAAGTACATTTACAAATACTGAATGATGTTTTTTTTTTTTTTTAAACAAGACCTACCAGACTGCTATCTAAATAGAAATGGTTCCCATTTCATGCATTCGCTACTGCGACTTTGACTTGCAAGTCAAAAGGTTAAAGTCTGGAACTGTCTGCTACATTTTGTTCTATGGACTGCCACCAAATACTGGGCTAAAAAAATTGCGTATTTTGTCATTTTTATATGGATATGAAAAAAACCCTGATGTACATCAGTAGAAACCACATTTTATGCTGTCCAAAATGTGGTTTCTACTGATGTACATCAGGGTTTTTTCTGCCATGACTGCTTGTTGTTTCATGTTTCTAGCAGTATAGTGAAAGGATATGATATGATGGCTGTCATAGAACCATCCCGGCTTGGATAAAAGTGATCAATAATCTCACTGACAATTTATGGAAAGTTCTCAACTGGTACCAGTTCTTGATTCCCACCCCTACTCATCGTGTTTATTTATTTATTTTTGTGGGAATTTATTTGAAAATTAAAGGGTAAAACAGTGTTCAGTATTATGTGTGGTGTGTGACTTTAGTTCTGCCACTTTGTGTCTGCAGCCTGCTGAACCTTTGCTCCCTGAAGAATCAGGACCATCTACTGAAACTGACTGTATCCACACTGGACTACAGCCGAGACGGCTTGGCACGGGTCATCCTCTCCAAAATCCTCACTGCTGCAACTGATGTAAGCCACATGATCAGAGAGCAGATCTTTTTAGACCCATTGCATGGTGATGTCACCAGTCAGCTGGTCCAACAAGGCAGATACTTTCAGCTGGCAAAACAAAAAGTCTCTATTGTGTTCAGTTGACGCGTGAATTATAGAATGATATTCTTTGCTATCTTAATGTTATAGATAAAATGCTTAAATTACCTCAAACTGAGCATCCATTTTTACCAATGTACGAAGGAGAGCAACAGAAAATTAAACTGGCAAAGGGCTCTCAAATGAACACTCTTAAATTTCACTACAAGAACCGCTGATGGCAGCCTGCATGCAGGGTAAACAATTTTCATCATTAAACTCAATTTAACTTACCCTGCCTTGATTATGCAGTGAGCGCTTTGCACATCCTAGCTTTTTGTTCAAACACATCCATGGCTCCAGAGGTTTGTCTCCTGCATTTTGGGACGGTGTTTCACTTTCATCAAACAGGCTGATTATTCTTATAAAATTCCATGATATCAAAGCCTCTGATTGTAGCTGGAGTGATGATAATTATAACCATCCAAAGATTTGTAGGCTTTCAGCGATGTGTGTGTGTGTGTGTGTGTGTGAAGTTCAGGGTAAGGCATCAGATGGTCTAGTTGTAAATAAATTGTAAAATTAGTAGTTGGAAAGTTCACATTAGCACCTTAACAACTTTCTGTTTTAAGCATCGATGCTGTATGGATCAGGAAGCTTCTCTCCACCAACAACCAGTTTATTCTGATATAATTTTTAATGCAACTTAATCCAAATTTGTAATTTATTTTGAGTTTTTCTTTGCCTTTTTTTTGCCAACCAAGATCTGTACATGCGAATGTGAAAAATGTGAATCAGAACAAAAATGTTCAGTGGACTATACTCTATAGCTTTAATTTTTCATGTCACATGTAGAAATACTGGAAACTGCTGGACCTAGATATAAAGTTATCTGTTTCTGGAAAGTTCAACAATAAAAGGCTCCGATTTCTAATTAGAATATTATTATATTATAATACCATTCCAATAATTGTCCTAATAGTTCGTAACAATTCTATGCTTAGGAGTTCCTTAGAATGTTTTTAGCATTAAAGGGTTCCTGATTCCATGGGACATAGGCATAATTACATGGTTCTAAAGTGTTCAACGCACAGAAAAAATATTTAAAGGTTTAAATATTCCTGTGCAGCATTATTCTCACACTTGTGTAATTTCTTTGATTCATTTTGATTTTTACTCTAGTTCTTTTAAAGTTTTCAAATGAAATCAGATTAGCTGATAAATGGTGTAGAAATATTGATCTCTCACGTGTGTGTGTGTGTGCTCACCTATTTGTCAGACTTGTAGGATGTACGCCACCAAGCACCTGCGTGTTTTGCTACGTGCCAACGTGGAGTTCTTCAGCAACTGGGGCATAGAGCTGCTAGTCACTCAGCTCCACGACCGCAACAAGACCATTTCTATAGAGGCCCTGGACATACTGGATGAGGCCTGTGAGGACAAGGTGACAGATCATTACAATCAGGATTTGATTCAGCTATGTCTCACAATTCTCTTGATGCACTGGCTCAAAAAAAACATTTTTGTGATTTTGCTAACTTTGTGTGAAAATACCAATTAACAAACTTTCTTTTACATGGTTAATGTTTTAAAATTGCAACAAAAATATAAAATATTATAGGGATATTTATAGACAAAAAATATAATATAAAGTATATAATAAGAAAAATATATAATATTTATGGGGATATTTATAGACTTGCGATACTTACAGAATCATAATACCAATCAAATCGGCACCTAGGTATTGTGATATCCTATTTGGTCCTTGGTGACTCAAATCCCTAGTAATTACACACTTTTTTAAAAATAGATTTTTGTGATGCATCCATTATGCATTCATCCATTCGTTTGCTGAACTGTTTAATCCTACTACGCTCATGAGGAGGAGCCTATCTCTAAACAGTTGGCCAGTCCATCACAGGCCAACACCCACAACCATTCACACTTACACCTAGGGGAAATTTGGAACAGCCAATTGCTTGATGTGGATAATGGACATAATGGGCAAGACCTGATGTGGTCTTTGTACTGTGGGATGAAACCTGACTACCCGGGAGGAAACCCCACATAAGCATATGGAGATGCAAACTCCAATAAGAAACGCTCTCACCAAGCCCGGAGACCTTCTTGGTGTGACGGGATGTGCTAACTGCTATGACACTGTGCCACCCGTACCATACATGTTCCTAATAATGAAATGTTAGCATATTAGAATGAGTGTATTAATGCAAACCATTGATTTACAGCTGAAACAATGTCAGAGATATAAGAGAAAATGTATTGTGTTCTTCAGGCTAATCTTCATGCACTGATTCAGCTGAAACCAGCACTGACTCACCTCGGGGACAAGGGGGTGCTCTTGCTTTTGAGGTAAGCTGAGGATTTGTCCATTTCTGAAGAAGCACATGTTGGTGACAAGGAGTTCAAACAGGAAGAGACATATCTCCTCCTTGCTGCCAGCATTTTATTATTATTTAATTAAATCTAAAGAGTTTATGAATAAAATTTGATCATTATGCCATTCTCCCTAAAGAGCAAAGCATTGTTAATCTTATTCATGCAATAAAGTGCAATGTTTTGATCATACTTCATCTGTTATTGTCTCTCCAGGTTCTTGTCCATTCCAAAAGGTTTTTCCTACCTCAACGAGAGAGGCTACGTCACTAAACAGCTGGAAAAATGGCAGAAGGTGCTTTATCTCTATTGTCATTTAAGGGACTAAACCTAGCAAGTGTCTGGGTTGTTCAAAAGTGGCATGTACTTTGTAAACATTTCATATAGTAAAAAAATATTAGTAGTTGTATTTAAAATAGGGACTTACTGAGGATTTCTGAATATTATATAAGTCCTCAAAAATGTATTAAGCAAAAAACAAGTCAGAAACAAAATATTGCAATTTAGGCAAATTAAGTAAAGAATAAAACACTTGGGGCTGTGCTACGATAGGAATATGGTAGTGTGAATGCAGTAGTATAGAATGGGGTAGTGTGATGCAGCCCATCATGAAGTGAGACTGGAGCAACAAAAGTGTATATAAATTTACATATATTAATATGCCTGTGCAGGAGCTCTGTGACCCCATTTTTATGGCTAGATGATGCATGCCATGATGTATTAAATGTTCACTGAACTCAAAGGGGAAATGAATAATTAAAATAAACCTTTTCATTATTATTTAATTTAAAAAATCAGGAACATAGCAGGTAATTAGGTAATTTTGTTTTGGTAATACCCCATCAGTACTTATGGCTATTTCAAAAGAAGTGTATTGAAAAATCAATACTATTAAACCTAGTAGAAGTGCATTTTTTATGTTCATTTATAATAACTGGTAAAATCATTAGTAGTTGCTAATCAGCATTTTTAAAAATGTAGTTTTTAAGTTACTAAAACAAAATTTGAATCCATTATTTTAAATCCAAAATAATGCTACTAATGATAGTCTTCATTTCTGACATGCATTCTTGTCTTAATCATATTAATTACTTAAACCATGTATTTAAGTGTAATTTGGCTGTGGGGAGAACCTCTAACACCCCCAGCCCACCCCACCCCCCAATAGAAGGTGACAAGGGAGTGGATTTTCACTCCTGTCCCATCCCACTCCCACAGAAAATCTTGTCCCATCCCACTCCTGGGCCAGAGTTAAAAAAAAAAAAAAAAAATATATATATATATATATATATATATAAATAAAATGTACACACACATAGTGAGGGACAAAATGTCATATATAGCACTGTATTAAAAGTTTTATATACTGAGAATATCTTGCAAAACCATTCTTAACCACAACACGTCTAACGTAGTTTAAGCCTATATTACCAAAGAAAAATCGAATGTAGTTTAAGCCTATATTAATAAAAAATAATAAAATCAGTTTAAGTTAAATATATATCAATTTATTTAGTGCCTTGAATTTAAATTTAGCAAAGCAAAGTACAAAGAATGGTTAATATATACATATTGACCGAATAATTACTTTATTTCGTTTTTAAGATAATGTAGAATATTCACAAATATATAGTCTGTAATCTATAAATCTATATAGTAGGCCTACAAAGAAATTTGAAATATCGAAAATAAGTTAACAAATACATATGTATACAAAATTTCTCTATATAATAGGCCATTCAGATTACAAATATAACACATGTACATAAATTCTCTCTATATGATAGGTCTACAGATAATTTACTAATGTAATTTGTTATTCATTCATTCATCTTCTTCCACTTCTTCCGGGGTCGGGTCGCGGGGACAGCAGCCTAAGCAGTGAGGTCCAGACGTCCCTCTCCCCAGCCACTTCCTCCAGCT
>JBCNYH010000026.1:16636982-16655492 GCA_039654325.1 Tandanus tandanus
GCATAATGCCCCCGACAACATAGCTCCCAGGATCATTAGGACACGCAAACCCCTCCACCACGATAAGGTGGCAATTCGAGGAGGGGGTAATTTATTAAGAAAGTACATAATTACTGTTTGTATGCATAAACTTACACTATCTGCTGTAGAATTTACTACATGTAGTGTTTTTACACTTAATTACACATACTGTATATGGTACATGTACATTTGTTTCAATATCCAGATAGTTTAAAATAATAGTATCTAAATATAACATGATTTAAAATAAACGGGAGATGCTTCGATTGGAATCAGGTTTTTGGACCACAGCAGGGAATGTTTTGTGTCTAGCAATATGGCTGCATGAGTATGAAGACTGCATGTCCCAAAATGCAACATCACATCGGTTCAATCATTCTCCTCTGACGTTTTCTATTTATCTTCGTTCCACTAAAAACAAGAAAACAGTACGTGTCACACCATGCCTACCTTAGTTGAATGAACCTAAACATAACATATAAAGTTGCACTTTACTAATTTATTGAGCACTTGATTCCTTTAAACAGTGACATTACTTTTGTTTTAAATTGCTTAAACAAAAAACCTACACCAAGCAAGATTTTAGACATTTTAATTCTGGCAGAAAGCAGCGGCCGGATGCACTGTTGGCTTCTGGGCCGTGTAGTTCTTTTGACTTGCGTTACAGTGTACACTTATTGAAAGAAAACTACAAAATGGTGGTGCCTGTCCTATGTTTTTTGTCCTATTGGTTAGTTCCCGCTCCCGTCTGCTCCCATTAATTTCTTTATCCTGTACCGTCCCAATCACGTGATTAATAGTGAAGTTGACTCCTATCCCGTGACCCGTGGGATTCCCGAAAAAATGTCAGCCTCTTCTCCCCAACTAATAACCAGGTTCATGCTGATGTGGAGTCAGCAGTGCAACTCTTCATGGCCGTGTTCCCAAATACATTCCAAATAAACCATCCAAATGATGGAAAATATTGCTATAAACATGATTTGCTCCACAACAAAATACATAACACACATCCCTAGTTTACACAGAATGGTGTGACAAACAAAAAACATCCAGTGTGTTGAGGTACTGTGGCATGAAACACCTTGTAAATGAGAGAGATTAAAGGAAAATGAACTGAATGGTTTGCTACACTTTATTAATCCCACAAGGGAAATTATTGTCTCTGCATTTGCAAAGTGAGCACACACCCACGTAAACAGTGAGCACACACACTCAGCGCATTGGGCATCCACACTCTTTGGTGCCGCCTGGAGAGCAGTTGGGTGTTAGGTGCCTTGCTTAAGGGCATTTCAGCCATGAAGGTGAAGGAAGGGAATGTACAGCTCACAGGAGTTTGAGCTGACAGTAAGACTGTTGTAACTCAAATAAGAACTCTTCAACTGTGGTGAGCAGAAAAGCATATCATATTGCATAACACACTAAATCTTAATGTGGAATGGCCACAACAGGAGAAGCCCACAACAGGGTCTACTCCTTTCAGCCAAGAACCAGAATATTTGCATCTCCTGTTCTAAGAATTGAGTAAGTTTAATCAATTTAAACTTTGACCAGTCAGATTTGAGAATTCAGAAGTGTTGTAATACAATTAGCCTTATTATACATAGGAACGGCACAATCTGATCAGTCCACTAACTGGGGATTAATCCTTAGGAGTCGATAGATATATGCCGGCACATCCAAATCACTGTTTGATGAAGTAGAAAGAAAATGCGGTCTTTCCGAGTCTCAGTTTTGTGTCAGAAGTGCAGACTTCAAACTATATACCAGTTTTTAAATGGTGTTGATAGGCCAAGTAAAATCAGAGTTATTAATAATTTAATAGTTTTAATTTAACTTCCTGCGATGGCAGTTTAAACAGCGTGATGTCAGCAAAAAAACCCAAGACAGTCTTGAGGTAAACGCTGCCATCAAGTGGACAACAGGAGGAGTAACAAACCCTGGAAATGTCAGTGCTAAATTTGTACATAATTTTTTTAATTTACAATTTATATTTGCAAAAGTTATAAAAATAGTTTGTTAAATGTTTGTGTTTTTCACAGTAAAAAAAACAACAACCTTTTCTGTACTTGGATTGTGTTTTTTTGCATTATTTTTACATTCAATGTGTTAATACAGTATGTCAAAATAAAAAAGTTACTGTAAGGTCACACAGGTTGAGGTGAGGTTGTGCTGGAAAAAAAATGACACCAAACAAGGCAAGGTAAACAGTTTTTTTTTTTTTAAGGCCAATTATGACCTGGACCCTTAAGGGTTAAAAAACATTATTTACAGTGCATAATGCACGAGTCAAAATGACTGACACCCACAGTTTAACACATTTGCTTGGACCGTCCCAATGGAAAAATAAATCATTAAAATCTTGATTTAGTTTGTTTTTCTTGTGTTTGCATGTAATATATGCTAAAACTTTAAATGAGCTTAAAAACACCTAATGGAATGAGGTTTATTTAAGTTTCCATGTGGTATGTACTAAACTCTGAACTGCTTGTTAGCTACACTATGCTTAGCCTGCCTCGGAGTGGGACAGAGCTCACCTGACCTGCCTCTTGTCATGGTTTAAAATAATTTAAACAAGAATAAGTTTTTGCTTAACTTTCCTGTAATATATACTCTGTATGTAGTAGATACCTCAGGCTCAGTGGATGTTGCTGTGTTAAATTTATTTAGTAACATCCACCTTTGGTGAACAATTATTAATTATAATAAAAAGCGAGAAAGAAGAATGAGCCGATCATGTGCGTGGCTTTCAAATTAAGCTGGCGGCCGGCGGGATTTCACTCTACTAGTGTCCTGTGCGCCGTCTACTCATGCAGATTTTTTTCCCTTTAAATTAGAAATATTTCCTACATGCATCGTGCCTCCCGCCATCTCACACAATCATTATATTTAGAAAATATATTTCATTACTTTTTCGTTCCGGTTGACAACACGAGTTGGAAAGCTGATCTAGTCTGTTACATGCGTCCAAAATGGATAATAAATACCCAGGTATAATTAATAAAAACCTCTTTCTGGTAATTATGGACTGACCTGACATGGAATGAACACATCATGGAAGAAGGCGCGGGTTTTTACGTGTGGCTCCGCGCTCCAGTATCTCACACACAGGTCTGCGTTTTAGCTTCAAACCAATAGGGTAGGCTGAAGTAGAGGCTGTCCAACAAGCCAAAGCTGAGCTCAGACCAGACATGAGCAGCTCATGCTGGAATACACAACCAGACCGACTGGACTCGAGTCAGTCAAATGGAGGTTACATGTAAAATATATAAAGAAAAATGTGTAAAAAAAAGTAATCAAAAAGGAAAGCACTTGGATTTGTTTTATTTACATTTTAAGGGCAGTTTCAATACAATAAACAATGAATTTGAATTCGAATACATTAGCTGAATAAGCATAATTCACACACAGCAAGTGCAGTGCCATCATGAATCCTCAATTTAGCGTCTTATTCTGTCTTTTTTTTTTTTTAAGTTGGTCAACAGTAATGATGACATCATGAGGACAGAGGTTCCTGCTACTTTTAGTGGTTTTCCTGCTACTTCAAAACAAATTGAAAGCCCTGTATGTGAATTAAAGCTTTAGCACTAAACATTGTTATATAACGGCTATTCTTCATCTGTGAAGTTCAAATAATCACTTACTTGTAATTTACAACTCTAAAGGGTTTATTCAAAGGCACATGTTTATAAAAAAAATTTTTAAACAAATGATGTGTGCCATAGCCCATAACCTTTACTTCTCTATCTCTTATCTATGGAAGGCAGACTGACTTTGGGTGGGTGGGTAGTGTTACGTGGGGCACCATGCATGTGCACTGCATGATTTGACCTGGTGACCTGGAGAAGTCTGCTGTTGTAGGTCTGTGCTGCAATTGACTAAGGCTTGGTTTGCTGTCTTCAGCACTTGGGTTAAGGTGCCTAAAATTTTAATTTATTTAATAATAAGGGTTTTTCTTTTAATAATTCTGTTTTTTTCCCTGATGAGTAAAAGGAACTGTGTTATTTGAAGGTGCTAACAGTATACTGGGAATCTTGGTTCTGTTTAGGAATATAACCTCAAATATGTGGATCTAATAGAGGAGCAGTTGAATGAGGCTCTCACTACATACCGCAAACCGGTCGATGGAGACAATTACGTACGACGGAGCAACCAAAGGTCTACACTCTTTTTACTTTTCCTTTGCTCAGAATTTCCACCTTACTGTTCTGAGAACTGTGATTTGCTTTGGTTTGCAGGTTGCAAAGGCCAAATGTTTATCTTCCTGTACATTTATATGGTCAGCTTGTGCATGATAAAACAGGCTGCCGTCTCCTCGAAGCTCAGGTGAGAGCCTATGGCTTTCCGTATGAAATTAATCTGTGTTTATTAAATTTGCTTTTGTGGAAAGCTTGATGTCTTTTTTACCTGACAGAATATTGTACCTGACCTAAGCTACACTGTGCGATCCCCAGTGCTGGATACATGGGAAGGCATTAAACAACTTAAAGCTGCTCTCTGGGCCTTGGTATGTACAGCTCTCCGATATGGGGGGTAAAATGTAATTCAAACTATTGGTGCTGATCATTCCGCTTGTATTCAGGGTAATATTGGCACATCGAACTGGGGTCTTAACCTTCTACAAGAGGAGAATGTGATTCCAGACATTGTGGCTCTGGCCCACCACTGTGAAGTTCTCTCCATTCGGGGGTGTGTAACCAGAAATCTACACTGATGTTGTGTACAATTGTACAAGTTATAGAAATCCTTTGAGCCCACCTTTGAATCATGTTGCGCTGTATTCCCTGTCTCTTTCAGGACATGTCTATATGTCCTGGGACTATTCTCCAAGACAAAGCAGGGCTGCGAGCTGCTGAAGCTTCAGGGCTGGGATGCAGTTCGACATAGTCGTAGACAGCAGTGGCCTGTGGTGCCTGACGAGGTAGAGCAGCAGCCCCCACCTCCACCCACCCTGCTCTCATCAGTGCCCAGCACTCTCAGCCTGAACTCAGAGTCTACCAGCTCTAGACACAACAGCGAAAGTGACTCCACCCAGCCCAGTAAGTGCTTCTCCAACTGCTTTCTGACAATCAGGTGCACATTTCGATCACAAATTAGAGTAATGCGGTAGACTGCAGAGTTGAATTTTGCATTGATGCCACAATTATCCATGGCTGGGAGCCCAATAGGGGTAATTGGTTGATTGAGAGATGGCAAATGCTTTCTTCCTTGTCACTCATAGAGACACTAGGTGAGAATTGGCCATCAGAAAGAAAAATTGGGGAAAATCCAAAACAAAAAAGAAAACGTTCAACAGCACTCATTTCTAGGTTTTATAATAAAGTATTTCTGTCAAATAAATCTGTCAAAAAATATCTGTGATTTTTATTTATGCATTTATTTGATGCATGGTTTCTGTTTTCCAGGCATGTACATCATGGATGATGATAAAGATGGCTCTGACATATCTGAAGAACAGCCACTGTACATCAGGTCCAAGCTGTTAAAGGACCGCAGTCCCTTCACAATTCTGGCATCCAGCCGTTTTGTGCGCAATCGTTTCCTTATCTCTCTCTCTGGAAAGAAGCCCCGCAGCACTAGTGACCCTAAAGGTAGCAGCAGCAGTGGCAACAGTCATAAGCTGATTGGCGAGCCCAAGTTGGGAGGCCTGAGGAGGAACCGCACAGTCACAGAACCCTCTGTGTACTCCCCAGGTCAGGGGGATGTGTTCAGCCCAGTGTTTCCTGACCTGTCCAAGAGTCCGTCAGTCACCCTGGAGACTTCATTTATGGGGAATAAAGGGGATGAGCAGCAAGATGGCATTGGGGAGACTGAGTCACGTTTGCCACGGGTTATGGAGCGCAACATAGCAAGTGGAGAAATGCAGCGAGAGCACACCAGTCGTGAGAGGCTGGCAGGCGATGGACCTACCTCTGGAGGTGGAGCTCAGTTCAAGAGCCGAAGCCAAAGCTTCAATACAGACACGACAACAAGTGGAATCAGCTCCATGAGCTCCAGCCCATCCAGAGAAACAGCAGTGGGTGCCACAGACTCCTCCACCATCGACACAGACTGTGTCAGCCTCAGCACAGTTGTCAGTGCACAGACTATCCGGACACTACACTCACTTACCCCCCAAACCAATCATCTCCCCCTTTCCAAATCTAACTCAGTACTACTGGTTCCACCAGGCTCATCTCACACTCTGCCACGCCGGGCACAATCTCTTAAATCGCCTTCTGTCACCACCATCACCAGCCTGACGGACTGCAGTTTCATGTACACAAGCCCCAGGGACGCTTTGGGCTACGCCACTCTCAAGCGGCTTCAACAGCAGCGCATTCACCCATCCCTCTCCCACAGTGAAGCGCTGGCTTCCCCTGCCAAAGACGTGCTCTTCACCGACACCATCACCATGAAAGCTGGCAGCCTAGACTCCAGGCTCACACCAAGAAGGTTTGAATGTCCTCATTGTTTTCAGCACCTCCCTGTAAATTGTCTATGCTCCCAAGTTTTCGCTCTATTTATCACCTAAGGGTGATAGTATAGGATTAGTATTAGTGTTAGTATTCTTTTCCTAGGAACCAGAATATTATTTATTTTTTTTTTCTTTCTTTAGTTGTTCCTGAAAAAGAGAAAGCACATGTGGCCATCTAGGGAAAAGCACTATATCTTTTTTTTTTTTCTTTACCTTTTTTGTGCGGCTGTTTCGAGTGCTTCTTGTTAAATTTATTTTCAGAAAGGCGCCAATGTTGTCACTGTCATTTCTTATCAGGTCACCAGTCATGTAGGTGGGATTTAAAGCAAGCAAAATGTGTAATGTTAGCACATTAATCATCTAGAGATGCACCAAGAAACTGGCTAGAGACCAGAATCGGAAGATTTTAAGTGTGACCGACCCTGACCAGCGATCAACCGGGCAGTCTCAACTGGGCAGTTTCTAAACTGGTCAATGTGGGTTCAGCACAGTTAATAGCATCACAGTTATATGGAAGCTTTTAACCACAGGCTAAAATGATCAGTGTGGAAGTTCTTCACTGTGAGTAAGAAGACATAAAGCAATATGTAATAAATGTGGGGCCAAAGTAAACCGTGGGGGAACCACCACAAAACATTCAGAGCAAATTTAATTAGACATTTAAAACACCACCAACCAGCTGAAAGTGCACAGCTTGAAGAAACTAACAATAGGCACTTAGAACATGTAGCGATTCAGCAGTTAACACTGTGCAATCTGAGGACATATTTTCATTTTTTCATTTTGTACTTTCTTGAAGTACAAAAGTGGTTTTTCACCAGGCTAACTCTGCACAAAGCCATCTAAAGTTGCTGCTATTTTGATAAGATTTGATACCTGATGAGATTTGGTTCATTGCTGTCAAAGTCAAAGATATGTTTTTGATGCAAACTAAAAATATTTGTTCACACCAGACAACAAGAATATGTGTCTGGGTAGGTTTTTCGATGTGCAGACAACATTATTCTGGAGTTTCAATCTGATTTATGCCTGGGAAGTATATTTTCTCAGGCTGGACTTTCGGATATGCCCAGTGGCTCAAGTAGCACCATAGTAAAAATGCCTTTGGCAACGGTTCTTTATCCCAGGGATGTTACATAGCCTATTGTTAATAAATACTACTACTAGTACTTACAATAATAATAAGAAGAACAAGTAGTATTGCTGCTGTTGCTACTACTACTTATAATAATAATAATGCTAATTATTACCAATAAAGTGGAATAATTTCTTTTCTTGTAAAAACAAAATTTTGCATTAAACGAAAGTTGATTTTGTTTGTAAATGCTATCGGTTATAGCTGTTCAAAAGAAAATTAAAATCGGCAAAAGTCGTTATCGGCAGGTCACGCTTAGGGGAAAACATTAGAAAACGAAATTGCCCAGGAAAATTGCAACCAGTGCATCTCTACATTAATAAGTCACAGAAATTAATATTTGGCTATTTATTGCATATATAGAGCTTATATATTCCCAACATTTCTAAAAACCGACAACTTTAGGTCCATGTTATAGGTCTATTTTCTTTTGCGCTGTTAGGGTTTTGGATGTGACCCATCAAACGGGCTAATAATCACAAACAAATAGGCTCAGAATTCTTTGAAAATTTATGGTAATGATGATTATTAATACTTACTGCTTCACTAAGCCCACTTTGGCAAAGTTTTTGAATGTAACAACATTGATTTCGAATTCTACATCTCTAATTTTATTTCTCAAACACATGATTCCCTGATTTTTAATGCATAAAGTCACTACCAAGGTGTTAAAACACTTTCCTGTTCTTTTCTGATGCACGGTAAATAAGATGTTTTGTAATGTTATGAAGTGACAATTTAACACAAAAACTCCAGTAGAGCCAGCTGGAAGTTAATACGCAGGTTTATATGAATGTGCTCATTCTTATTTCCATAACTTGCAAAGACTTTTCTGGGTACTCCATGCACATATTTACTACTAATGTGAAATTCAAGCTATTGCTTAGTAACAGTGACAAATTTGTAACTTTCAGGTCGAGTTTAAAGGTGCTTTTACCTTTGAGCTTTTGGTACGGATCAGGGTCTGTTTGAGCCGATAGTTTGTTACGTTTTGTTAATATGAACTTTGTTTTCCAAACTTATGCAAACCAAGGGACCATACCCAAGTCCTCCAAAAATCGGGGGTCTGGGCATTCTTCTTGGCTGTTAATACTTTTTGTAAATGGTGACTGATCTAACGGTCTAACGAGTAGAGATCAAAAATAGGTAAAAATATTATTCTTGAGTGTAAATCTGCAATGTGTGAATGATCTTGGGCCCACTCTGCAACACAATCATATTTGGAAGCTCGAAAACTATCATTATTTTAAGTGCCAGCGCTACATATTTTTATGGTGCTAAAGGGCCGTCCACCCTTGTGAATTTGCTTATTGCCAGTTGGAGATTCTGACAAAAATTCTAATAGCAATTTGTTGTTGAAGTACAGATATTCAGGGGCAAGAACTTTATGTAGGAATACAATATTAAACATTAATTTATACTACATGGGAACGGTACAGTATGATTGCTTCACATGGTTCACTCAGGTCTAAAAGTAAACATAAATGTATATTGATAGAGATCAGCTTCCCTTAAGCCACATTCCCACAGAAATCAACAAGCGAATCATTTCACTGCTGAGCAACACGTCTGGTGAGAGAAGTGAATCACTTCTCTGCTGAGCGATGCATGACAACATCGCCTGGTGAGAGGAGCGTATTGCTTCACCGGTCAACTCTTGTTGTCTGTGCAACTCCCTCACATTTCCTACTTGAAAATCTTTGAGTGAAACTGTGAGCAGCTAGTTCCCTACAGCAGGTCCGTGACAGCTTTTATTATCATTATCTTATAACTCTTATCATGATGTATAAATTATCATTATTGCACAGCAAATATAGTATGAAGACTTTTGCATCATGAACTGGGAAGAGAAAAATCGTATACAAATATATGCTCACAGGAAATGAAGACTTTCAAAAATGTAAACCCAAGCATGGCGTTTCAGGTTATTCTCCTGCAGAATTTCTGTGTAGTCATAAAGCACAGGATACTCAGGTATGGCAATAATGACCTCATCTTCCTTGTTGATGTGAACAGAACAATTAAATTTGTGTTCTTTGTTCCCCCTTTGAAAAGCTTTTGGTGAACTCCGTGTTTGGCTGCATCTGCCAATCAACGGTATCTTTAAGCTTTGATTGGTATTTGCTCGTATCTCATCGTGTGAGAAGGTTTTTTTTTTTTTTTTTTTTTGAGATGGGTGGTTCCAGAGCCCAAGTTATGTGTCGAGGTGAGCCCAACTATATCTAGTCGGTATCTCTCAACCTCACGCACCAGCTCGGGCTCCTTTCCCACCAGAGAGGAAACTGGAGGTGGTATTGGAATTTGCCCAAATTGTCCAAATGTGCTTTATTGACTTGGAGAAGGCTTTCGACCGTGTCCCTCAGGGGCCAAATTATCTTGTGGGGTGTGCTCTGGCAATGTGGTATACCAGGCCCGTGGCTATGGGCCATTCGGTCTCTGTATTGCCTAACAGAGCAGAGCTTGGTCCACATTGGTATCATGTCAGATTTGTTTCCAGTGGGGGTTGGACTCCGCCAAGGCTGTCCTTTGTCACCAGTTCTGTTCATAATATTTATGAATAGAATTTCTAGAAGCCAAGGTGTTGAGGGGTTCTGGTTTGGTGGCCAATAGGATTTCGTGTCTGCTTTTTGCAGATGACGTTGATGAATGTCCTTTTGGCTTCATCGAGCCGGGCCCTCCAGCCCTTGCTGGAGCGATTCGCAGCTGAGTGTGAAGCAGCCGGGATGAGAATCAGCACCTCCAAATCCGAGGCCATGGCTCTCAGCCGGACAAGGGTGGAATGCACTCTCTGGGTCTGGAATGAGGTCCTACCTGAGTGGAGGAGTTCAAGTATCTCAGGGTCTTTCATGAGTGAGGGAAGGATGGAGCCTGAGATCGACAGGCTGATTGGTGCAGCCTCTGCTGTAAAGCTGAACTTGTACCGGTTTGTCGTAGTGAAGAGGGAGCTGTGCCAGACGGCAAAGCTCTCAATTTACCAGTCAATTTACGTTCCTACCCTCACCTATGGTCATGAGCTTTGGGTAGTGACCGAAAGAACAAGATTGTGAATACAATCGGCTGAAATGAGCTTCCTTCGCAGGGTGGCAGGATCCCTTAGAGATAGGGTGAGAAGTTCTGTCATCCGGGAGAAGCTCGGAGTAGAACCGCTACTGGGAAGAGTCCCTGGGGTCGACCCAAAACACGCTGGAGGAACTATGTCTCTCGGCTATTCTGGGAACGCCACGGAATCCCCCAGAAGAGCTGGAGGAAGTGGCTGTGGAGAGGGATGTCTGGGCCTCACTGCTTAGGCTTCTGCCCCTGTGACCCAACCCCGGAAAAAGCGGTAGATGGATGGATGGGTTTTGATTTTGATATACTGTAATAGTCCCGCGAGGGAAATTATTGGCTCGCATTTAACCCATCCAAAGTGAGCATGCACACACGTAATCAGTGAGCACACGCACACTCGGAGCAGTGGACTGCCACACACATTGGGTTGCTCGGAGAGCAGTTGGGGGTTCGGTACCTTGCTCATGGCCACTTCAACCATGAAGGTGGAGAAAGGGAAGGTGCAGCTCACTCCCTCACCACCACACATTGTTCCTGATGGTTCAGGAATCGAACCAGCGACCTTTCGGTCCAAAAAACGCTTCTCTAACCGTTAGGCCATGGCTGCCCCCAACGAAAACGAAAGTTTGAATTTGAATTTAATTCACACACACATACGCACAGAAAACAACAACAACAACGAATAATGAAGTTAACATTATGACAAATGTCTGTATGTGAGTTTCATGTATGAATCAGGTCTCCCAGAGAAGCTATCCAAAGCTTATAATAAGGAGCCTGAACGAAAAGGTAGGTGAAAGAAAAATATTAACATTAGCAAACAGAGAAATATACAAGACATGAACAAAACAACCAAACGACAGACATCCAATGCTTTCCAAGTGCTAGTGTCTAAATATAAGTTTTCAGTAGTTTGGTTTTCAATGAGTTCTTAAAGTCGGAGATAGATCTCAACACTTTTAGTGTGTCTTCGAGCTCGTTCCAGATCTGCAGGCCCCTGCATGCAATGCTCAGGCTGGTCCTTTTAAGTCTTCTGTTTTTACCAGTTACGAGATGTTTTTTCCTTGTATCATATGTGTGCAGAGGACTGCAGACTGGAACGAGCTAAGACAACCTATTGTTTAACTTGTGGATGATTTGGTACATTAAACAGGCATTATGATACACGTTCAGTTCAGTCAGTTGGAGGAGACCAAAGCGATGGAACAATGGACGTGTGGGAGCATTTAATTTGGACCAAGACAGGGCACGAATTATCATCTTTTCTAATATTATTAAATAACTAGGGGAGTTATTGCACCATATGGCGTTACAGTAGTTGATGTGGGGCTGTAAGTAAGTAGAGCTGATTGAGGAAGATAATGTCTTATTTAAAAAAAAAATAGACCAACATATTTTGATAATTTTTATGATAGATATTCAGTGTGAGTTTTAAAGCTAAAGGAATCAATGAAGACCCCCAAAAACTTAATGGAACTGACCTGTAACAATTTATCATGTTTTACCTTAAGGCAAATATGGTTTTTATCTATTGCTTTATTGTTTGGTTGAAACACCATGTAATTACTCTTGCTGATGTTAAGCGATAATTTATTACACTTGAACCAGGTGTCTATTTTCAATAGTTCAGCGTTTAAAAGATTCTGGTGGTCAAGTTTATTTTTATGTGATAAGAAGAGATTAGTATCATCTGAGGACATGACTTGGTGGAGAATTTGTGAGGAATTACTAAAATCATGGACATAAATGATGAAAAGCAGTGGCCCTAAGATTGACCCTTGGGGGACCCTGTATTTGATTTCCTTATTTTGCGATGTTTGATTATTTATGGTCACACATTGCTGTCTTCCATATAAGTAGCTTCTAAACCAATTGAGCACTATTCCTCTAATGCTGTAATGATTCAACTTTCCCAATAAAATGTTGAACGCTTTCATGAGGTCCAAGAAAATGCCAACTCCATACCTACCCTGAAGTATATAAAGCATCGTTGAACTCTTTTTATTTTTTTATTTTTATTTTTTTTTCTGAAGCCATACTGAGAATATGGCGAGAATATTGAACTAATTCAGGTAATCACTTAATCTATTATACACAACTCTCTCCAATACTTTGGAGAGAGTTGGTAGAACAGAAATTTGGGTGATAATTGCTCATGTTGATTTTACCGGATTTGTAAACCGGAGTGGTTCTTGCTATTTTGGTACTACATTCTGCATTTTGGCAGGCGCCCTTATCCAGAGCGATTTATACAATTGAGCAATTGAGGGTTAAGGGCCAACAGTGGCAGGTTGGTGGTACTGGGATTTGAACCCTTGAGCTTTGGATCAGAAAGCCAGTGCCTTAACCACCTGAGCCACCACTGCCCCTCTGTAGACACTACTTTATTATTTCGTGAAATAATGACAGATTGATAGTGTTCAAGCGGTTTGAAAATTAAGACTGCACTATCAGGATTTTACTGCAGATTCCATCAACACCTGCAGTGCGAGAGCTGTCCCTGGGGGTGCTTGATTTTATTTGCAAGGTTTTCACTAATGGAGGAAAAGTAAGTATTGAAATTGGCAGCAAATAGGGGTGAATTTCAGGTAGCACTGTTGATTTCTGGCCTCTGTGAGGACTTTGTTGAGGGCTGTCGCAGTTTTTTTGAAGTCACCCTGGGCTGCGGTTATATGTTCTGTGTAGTAATTACATTTACTTTTTCTTATTATGTGGGTGGGTATGTTTTCTAAATTTGTAATATTTGCTCCTGTTGTCTTCACTAAGGTTTTTCAAAAATCGCTTATACAATTTGTTTTTAAGTTTTATGGAATTTGATATCCCTTTGGTGAGCCAGGGATTTGAATCATTTTTACTGTATATGACAGTCGTTTCTGGGATAGTATTGCAGATAGAATTAGTTAATGAATCAGATTATCATATGCAGTGTCAGGATGACAGGAATTATACACATTGATCCATGCCTTGGTTCCCAAATTGTTACACAGTTGCTGCAAAGTTCCCTCATTCAGCAGTTTGACCGTTGTTTTATAGCGAGGAGGTGCAAGTTCAGTTCAGTTGAAGTCCGCACCCGCCCACTTTGTGATGCTTGAGAAAATTTCGCCTCTCGTCTCTCTTCACGCATTTTGCGCGTGATCATTACCTTTGAATGGTCTCTTTTAGTGTGAATGCTGCTTTAGATATCACTTATAACTGAGCTTGGAATGAATTAATTTTGTTCCTTCTTGAGTACAGGGCAAGATGGCAAAATTCTTCCCCAGGTAAATTAAACACTATAGAACAGTGCTAGGATATTCCTTCAATGCAGGAAGAATTTACTTTTAGACACTCAGTGTCCTTGATGTAAGCCACTTTGGGACTTCACTTAAAGAATAATGTGAACTCTTTCTGATGGTCCCTCTCAGGTATTTTAAAAAGTGCTTCTGCTGTCTGGGCCAAGGCTCAGGTGGGCGCCATCGCCAGTCTCTCCTCCCGCGGCGCATGGATCACCCTGGGAGTTGCCAGCTCTCGTTCATTTGGAAAGACCGGTTCTGTCCTTTTACAAATTTTTAGGGGGACTCTTGCCTCTCTACAACCCGATTTATCAAAATTCCTTCGACTCCTTTGAATTATCATCTCTCTTTCTGCCCTCTTAATGCTTCCTTAATTCTGCAGGCACAGTGTTCCATCCCTCCTGATAATATTACTGAACTTGTATCAAGCACAAATTAACATAACTTTTCCTGCGTGCCTTATATATTCCTGCAGAACATGTAGTATAGATCATCAGTTAACCCTTTTTTCCTAGAAGCTTTTCTGAATGTGCTGATTTTAACTGATTAGTGAATGTTTAGCAGCTGTTATAGTCTCCTGACTGTTATTCAAAATCAGCTGTGTAAAACGGGTATCTATCACCCCCAACCCAAATCGCTCTCTGTCTCTACAGTTGATGCTTCTTTCCTGATCTGGCAATAAAAGGGTTCCCTTGTGTGCGCAGGTTTTTGAAGGCTCTGAGCTTTGCGTCCTTGGATAAGGAGGACCTGTTGAGTCCCATCAGTCAGACGACGCTGCATCGCTCCTCTTCTGTGCGCTCCATGGTGTCCAGTGCCACCTATGGCAGTTCAGATGACTATATTGGCCTCGCTTTACCTGTGGACATCAACAACATGTTTCAAGTACTGTCTTTTTCTTATTCTCACTCTCTTTTTCTGCCAAGTAGGACTACATAATGCTGAATAAAATTATCCTATTTAATCATGACTTATCTAATGTGTTAACCCTTAGAACAAGGATGTAATTATAGGAAAAGAATCAGCATCAGGCTCAGAGTGCTCTTGATTATTTTTTTCTTTTTTGCTTGGTGTCATTAAGAATGTTCCAAGATGTTATCATGTTTACTGAGGAAAAATGCAGCCTTTTCTGTGCGTTTCTGAGCCGGAAGATGTAATTACAGCTTTACCTCTGTTGTAACTCTGTGCTAATAGATAAAAGAGACTCCGTATTTCCAAAAGAGAACCAGCCCACCTTCAGAAGACAGATCTGCTAAATTCTTCTCTGGAGATGCTGATGGTAAAAACGCATGTCTGTTGCTGATCAGATGTTACCTTTGTGCACCAGTGTCTTGACTCCCCTTTCTGCTGACAGGTTATGATGGCTCACGGCATGGTGTACTGAAATCTCAGCTGAGTATTACAGAGCTCATGGCTGCAAGCCGTGCAGATCAGCAGCAGCTGCTGGGATCAGAGGAGACTGGTCTGCAGGAACACACAGAGGAGAACTGCCTCTACTGTGTGGGCTGCAAAGTGCTGGGCTGCAACACCCACACCCCCATGCAGAACCGCCCAGGTGAGCCATGACAGCATTTAATCTTTTATTAGGTTTTCGAGGGCTTTTTTTTTTATAAATTGCTTAACAAGTATAAGGCAGTTATGAATAATTGTATGCCATGTTTAACAATAATATTCCAAAAAGGTTCATTTTGATTTCATTTAAATATCTGGATTGATGTTGAGGATTGTACGAACCCTCAAGGTGCCACTAAAAGATTGTAATCAGGCAATCAGATACAAATTCTAGATCATTACATTCCAGTGATGGACTTATGTGGACTTAGGTGTTAGGAATTAGGTGTACACACTTCCTTTATGAAGGCCACCTTTGCTACCATGAAAGCATGATTTGTTTTTTTTTTTTTCATTGAAAGTCATGACGTAAACACAGTAATACCATCTGTTTCTTAAATTCCAAGATTTTCCTGAGGCTTCATACTCAGAGTGGTGCAGTCAGCCAGTGCACAACCACCTTGAGGTTATGCCTCACTCTAAGTTCTCTGGAGTGTCTGGATGTAGTGACGCTGTGTCCCAGGGCTCTGCCGGGAGCACCCGTAGCACAGAGCTGGTTCTAGGTAAGATAGAATGTGGTTCTGATAGTTTTTATTTTTAGGTGTTTTAATTGAAAACATATCCTCTCATATTTAAACAGCTTCAGAAACAGTTTAAATACTCATCACATGCAGGGAAGTAGTTGGAATTGATAGGGATAAGCCTCCATGTTGTCAGGTAACACGCTGAATTTCCTTGGCTTTGAATCATGATGCTGTCGCAAGGCGAATGGAAAAAGCTGGCTCTAATATCTGTGTTTAAAGGCTCCTTGTTTCCTTCCTCTTTAGCTAATTATTGCGATATAGACTGTGGCATGTAATATGTGGTGTTAAGCAACATCAGGTCCAGCTGGGCTAAGAGCATGAGCAGCAGTTTGATCAGATGTCCCTCTTTAATATTTCACCAAGACCTGCCTGCCCAGGAGTATGGATGGGAAATAGGAATAATACTTTTTTAAAAGAGAGTGTTAGGTTTAACCCTAAACCTTTATTTTCTTTAAACATTTTTAATCCATCATCAGTTTTAAGTGAGAATAAAAATTGCTGTCCATTCTGTCTCAGTCTTCTCACTCATCATTCATTCACTCATTTGCCGAATTACTTAGTTCTAATCTTAGGGTCGTGGGAAGGCTGGAGCATGTCTCAGCAGACACTTGGCTGAAACACGATAGTCCCTGAACAGCTCGCCAGACCATTTCAGTGCCAACACACACAAACACACACACACACACACCCATTGAAACTCACAACCAGGGGCAATTTGAAACCGCCAGTTAGTCTAATCTGCATGTCTTTGGACTGTGGGAGGAAACCAGAGTACCCAGAGGAATCCCATGCAAGCACCGGGGGGGGTCTGCTTTGCGACAATATCAATTGTAAAAAGCAATATACAGATAAAACTGAATAATAGGGGCAGCATGCGAAGTCCACATGAAAACACCTGGGCCCAGGACTCGGACCCAGGACCTTCTTGCTGTGAGTCGGACGTGCTAACCACTACACCACCATGCTGCCCTCTGTCTCATTCTTAAATACTAAAGATGCTGATTAATACAAAAGATGAAGCTCAGTCAGCTCACATGAGAGCGCGGGTATTTTTCATTCAAAAGCGTAATGCCCAAAAGAGAGAATTGTCATCACTGAGTTTTTTTGTTTGTCTGTGAACAAAATTCTGACCACACCCATGCACGGATTTTCAGCTAATCTGGTGAGGGCACTACCCTATCAGAGCTTCAGAGACCACATGTGGACTTTTAAATTACGCAGTCAACTTTGACCTTTGGTCACAGGGGCCACATGAAATAGGCACATGGTCATTTAATGTAACACATATAATATGTTCAACACTTCAAAACAATAAAATTTTTATTTATATCCATTCATTTAAATACATTTAAAGGTTTTAAAAAGCTTTACAGATACTCAATTACCTGTTATCAGCAAAACACTTCATTTACTTTTTTCTGTCATACAGTAATATATTTCTTACAATAATAAATTATGCTTATACAAACATTACAGTGTGATGCAATTTTAGAGAAGTATTCTGTTGACCATGCGAGGGATAAGAACACATTTCTAGTTTTATAAAAGCCTTACATTTATGTAAATAGTATAGATAGTACAAGACTGTATATTTGAATGAGTCTGTCCTAAACATCTTACATTAATATGGTCATGGGCTGTGGTTTTTTTTCCAGGAGTGAAGACCATTCCAGAAGATGCTCCAGCCTGCAGAGTTCTGCTGAGGAAAGAGGTACTACGGCTGGTTATCAACCTCAGCTCATCAGTAGGAACCAAAGGCCATGAGACGGGATTGCTCACGTAAGGAGATGCACTAATTGTATTTGCACAGCTCTCTCCTAATCTCTTCACATTTTTCTGTCTTATTTTATTTCCACTGCAGCCATGTAGTGTATAGTGCACCTAATAATTAATGAAAGCAAATAATAGACAATTAGCATTGCATAAATTACATGCCGAAATCAAATACTTGGCTCAGACAAATCTGCATTATTAGTTTCAAGAAGGTTTATCCATGTGGTCTCTTACTCTATTTCAAATTCAAATTTATTTGTCACCTACAAAATCATACACAGTGCAATATGTAGTGAAATGTTTGTTATGACTGACCTAAATTTGACGAATAAAAACTATCAATATAAAGAAGAAAAAGAAAAATAACAACTATAACTACTTGAAGGACACCAATAGTTAAAGGTTGAATATAAATATAAAAATGTAGAATATAAAATCTGAAATAAAATAAAATATAAAAAAATATATAAAATTAAAGATAAATGTAGTGATGATTTTTATAAGTAATACGGTATATAAAGTGTCGGTGCAGTATGCACACAAGATGTCCAGTGAGTGTGGTTGTTGTGTGCTCAGAGTAGTGCAAGGTATACAGAGATGCAAATTGTGTGTGCAACAATCAGCTGAGGTAGAATGTAATGATCATGTGTAGGGTAGGTCTACAAAGTCCAGGTA
>JBCNYH010000026.1:16677313-16693037 GCA_039654325.1 Tandanus tandanus
GTTGTTTTAGATGTGACTCCAACTTAAATGTGAGGGAAAACGTGCTAAATATGAGGAAAATGAGCTAAATATTGAAATTGTATGCGCTAAAACTTTTCAGTTGAATTTTTACATTTGGCACCCCATATCTGTACTACTTGTTTGAAAATTATAATGTTGGTTATCTGATTCATGCACGAAAATCATTTCCCTGTTTCTGAGGTCGTTATAGATTTGATATGAAAATCCCAGATTGGGACAAATTGTATTTTACATAAATTTTGCCCAATGTTCATCTCATAGAAAGATTCCATTTCCCAAGTTTTGTTGATTTAAAAAAAAAAAAAAACATTAAATTTAAGAAAAACTCTTGTTTTTTTCTCAAAAAGAACATTTTGTGGGTTGTCTGGTTCTTGCATGGTGCACCAGAGTTATTCTGTGTATTACTTGTTTCCTCTTGTCCATTTGTGATCTTTAGCTAGCCTCTCTTTCTGTAGTATTGTGTATGACCCTTACTTGTATCTAATTTGTGTATTTAGCCCGTCTGTGTTATCCTGCCTGCTGGATGTCCTGAACTCTACTTATTTCTCCGTTTATGATATTGGACTGTGTTTTTGGATCTGGTTGCCTGGTTTATCATAAACCTATATAATAAACCCCTTTTTCCTTAAGTTCTGCACCTTTGCATCCGCCTACTGCTCTGCCACACAGCAGCAGGCCAAGAAGCATTGAGAGCAATTACATGTTTGTATGAATGTGCACCTAAATTATTAAACTTTTGACAGTAACAATTCATTCACATTATTAGAATATGCTTTATAATAATAAACACGTCTAAAAACAAAGACATAAAATCATTAATATGGTGAAATTTAAGGTTAAAACAAATGAAATATCTAACAGTTATACACGGAGTCTACAGTGCCAGCACTTAATAATGATCTCATGTTCACCTGTGGAAGTTTTCAGCTTTTACATAATATGATGTGCTGCATATTTCTTTATTATTAACTTCAAGAGTTAGACAACATTTATAGGGAACATTTATAGCTGCTGAAATGTGAAAAGGATGTTCCACAACATTAAATATAACTATAAACAGTACATTGAAATTTATCATCAGCTAGAAAAATAAAATGGTAATGGTTGAAAAATCGTTGTGGTATAAGGGAATAAAACACTTTGGAATGTTAAGATAATTCACACTAATCATTTACGTACGTGATCGTGTGGTCCCAAATCTTTACAGTCCAATCCGAGCTACAGGAGATGAAGACGTTTGGATGGAAGTGGTTCCACTTCACTGCTTCAACGGGCAGGCTGTGTGCAGTATATGTTTCCAGGAACTGGCTAGAGTAAGATTTGGAGCACTGCAAATAAACACATGGAACTAGGGTTAGATATCATCCATTCTAATTATACACACAAACACTGAGTCTCTTTCATTCCCTGGGAGTGATCAAGATTTTGGATAAACAAATTGGCACTAGACTGTGAGGGTCTAGATAAAATAGTCAAATTGGCACTAGACTGCGACCACCAACCAGAAAGGGGCAAGAGGAAGCCTGGGTCAAGTAGATCACTAAAATGTGCAAGGCAGGGGGTCCTCCAAGACCAGGGTTGGAAACCACTGCTCTAAGTGAAAGGAAAGGAAATATATGCCATCCACCCCTCCCGAGAAAGTGAATCAGCTCCCTTGGGCTTCCGGCCATGGATGGCAGCATGCATCAACATGAATTCGAACACATAACCTCCATGATGTATATTTTTATCATCAGGTGGTTTTAACTTGCATTTTCGAAGTTGCAATCTGGTAAAATCTGTTTGATAGTTTGCTTTAGCCTGTTTGAAAAGACTGCCATTTCACTCTAGCGAGTGCACGAAATCACAATAACAGGACATGTATTTGTCAGTTCAGTTATGAATCAGGTTAATGGCAATGATAATAGTATACAAATATTAAACATATCAACATACATATATACAAATAATATAAACAAATCAAATATAAACTAGTGAAATTTTGAATAAAATAAAAATAGGCACATATACAAAATATACGTGCTTCCGTTTTACATACATTCAACAAGTGTCCACTCAGACATAAGAATTTTATTAAGAAATATTATACATCGCCGTTCATTCATATGCAAATTACTTCCATATTGCTGGTGAAAACACTTCACTTTTCGCTACCTTTCATGGTACAATTTATATTTCCACGAAAAAGTGTTTATGAATCATAGCACATTTTGATAGGAACAGCCATGAACTATGCATGTAACTTTTGTTAAATTTGGATTTAATTTCCTTTTAAGCCTGAGCTCCTGGCATGTCTCTCAGATAGAGAGAGGCTTAGACTGTTCCCGAAAGCACTACTCCATGATGTCTTGACTACATGTATCTGTCTAAGCTTGCTTTTTCAAATGCCATGGATTTATCACCTCAATTTCAGGAGCAAATCTCAAGCTCTTTAAGGCTCTGTGAAAAATGTGAAAATACTATTTAACACAGACTTTGTTTTCTGGGGGAGTAAATGGAGCAGGAGGCAAAGTTCAGCCATCATAATATTATCAACTCGGGCCTACATAAGAAGGTAATGATGGATCCCAGAGTTACTAGTAATTCCTACTTTATAACAAGTAAAAATACATATCTTGTGTATATAAAATGTACTTAAAATGTATCCGGTATAAAGTATGTTAAATTTCAATGTGTGTATTGTCACGGGTTGGTCTATTCTGACCACCAGAGGTCACCAAAGACTCCCTGTTGCTGTCATATTGACCCCGCCCTCTCGTTACCTAGACCACCTGTGCCTTGTTAACTCAGTGTATTTAAGTCCTGTCTTCTGTCTGTGTTCTTGCTAAGTCTTCGTGATTCCCTAGTGTCTGTCAAGTCTCAAGCCTACAGTTTTCTCTGTTCTCTTTGATTTGTCTGCCTGGCATGACCCTGTTTGCTCAATGATAACTCTTTTGGACTGTCCCTAAAACCCATTTGCATATTCTCTGGTCATAAGAAGTAAGAAGACTTAGCCATGACAGACTCAGCAGAAGCAACACCCACAGTCAAGGTCCCATCTACTGACTTTGAAAAGATAATGACTACTTTTAACGGTTTTTGCACAACTATGGACACGCATGGCCAAGTCCTGACCAACCAGCAGGAGATTATAGCTCATCATGAAGTTCTACAGCAGCTAGCCCAAGCCATTCGGAGTTTGGCTCCAGTTTCCTCTGTTCCTTCTCCTGCTCCACAAGCTCCTTCAGCTCCACCGGCTCCAACACAGCAACCCTCCATACCCACCCCTATACGCCCATCTGGGTTTCCACCACCTTCTCAACATGCCAGTACTGAGCCTCGACTTCCAGCACCCCAAAAGGTATGATGGGAATCTGGGTGGATGTCGAGGTTTTCTCACCCAGTGCCAGCTGACTTTGGAACTGCAGCCTACTGTCTTCCCCTCTGATAGGTCCAGAATTGCATACATCATTACACTTTTAACTGGTAAGGCCCTGGGTTGGGCGACAGCCATCTGGCAAAAGGGTCCAGAATGCTCAAACGTCAGTGTTTTCATTGATGACATGCTGCAAATTTGTGATTAATCTGCCACAGGCCAAAACACAGCCAAACAACTTCTACAGCTACATCAGGGGAGAAACAGCGCAGCTAACTATGCCATTTCCTTTTGGACCCTTGTCGCGGAAAGTGGCTGGAATGAGCCTGCACTCATCTCCGTTTTTCTCAATAGTCTCTCTGATTCCTTGAAGGAGAGCTTAGCTTCAGCAGAGTGTCCTGGTGACCACGAATCCTGTATCTCCCACGCCATACACCTTGACAACCGGCTCCGAGAGCATCACAGAGATCACAACAGTTTTCTGAGGCACTTTGAACCACCCAGTCCCACTGGTCATCTTTCTACATCGCCCACTGAAGCTCCAGAACCCATGCACGTTGGACACACCCGTCTATCACAGGCTGAGAGGGAGCGCTGCAGAAAAGAACGATGTTGCATGGCAATGTTGCAATGTTGCATGAGTGGCAAACTGGGTCACTTCAGAGCTTCTTGCCCTGAGCTCTCGGGAAAAGAACAATCCTGTCCAGCAGTGGGAGGGCTGTGATGGGAGCTACTCGCTCTTCCAAATCCCCTGTTGCAGGGGTCCACCTTCCACCTTCTAAAAATTAGTCTTTTGCATAGACTTAAAATTTCCCAGGTTACCCTTGACACTCCACTCTCTGTCACAGCTTTAGATGGTCACCCACTTGGTCAAGGCACTCTTACGTTGGTCACTGCTCCTTTGCATCTCAAGGTGGAAAATCACCAAGAAGAGATTTCATTGCATGTTATTTGGTCCCCTGAGTTCCTGGTGGATCTGGGCTTTTCTAGGCTGAATTGTCACAACCCCCATATTGATTGGATCACTGGCACTATCTTTGAATGGGGTCCTACTTACCTCTTTCCAAGTCCTTCCCTTTAGCCAGAGTCTCTAGATCCCTCTGAGCTAACCCACGTTCCTGCCAAGTATCTGGATTTGAAGGAGGTATTTAGCAAGAAAAGAGCATCTACACTTCCAACCCACAGACCATATGACTGCGCCATTGATCTTTTGCCAGGCACCAATCCTCCGCGTGGTCGTATCTACTCACTCTCCCTTCCTGAATGTAAGTCTATGGATGCCTACATTAAGGAGGCCCTGGCCACTGGACTTATATATCGGGGCCGGGTTCTTCTTTGTGGGGAAAAAAGGATGGAGGACTGCAGCTGTGCATCGACTACCGGGAACTTAATAAAATCACCATTCGTAATCGATACCCACTGCCACTGATGTCTACAGCGTTTGACCTGCTTCAGGGAGCTACCATATACACCAAGCTGGATTTGCACAATGCATACCGTTTGATCAGAATTCGCAAAGGTGATGAGTGGAAGACGGCCTTCAATACTTCATCCGGTCACTATGAGTATCAGGTTATGCCTTTTGGACTGACCAATGCCCCTGCTGTTTTTCAGGCACTTATTAATGATTTTCTCAGAGACATGATTAACCTGTTTGCTTTTGTTTGTCTGGATGACATTTTAATCTTCTCCAAATCTCTGCCTGAGCACCATCATGTCTGCCAAGTCCTCCAGAGACTGCTCAAGAACAACCTCTTTGTCAAACCAGAGAAGTGCGAGTTGTCACAGAGTCACAGAGGTCTCCTTCCTTGGGTTTGTCATTAATGAGGGTAGCATTCAAATGGACCCATAGAAGACCCAAGCATTGCATGACTGTCCCACCCCTAAGTCCATCAAGGAGGTCCAAAGGTTCCTTGGATTTGCAAACTTTTACCAAAAGTTTATCCGAGACTTCAGTTCTGTGGCTGCCCCCATTTCATCCCTAACCAAGAAGAATGGCATTTCTTTTGTGTGGAATCAGTAGCCTGCCAAAGCATTCCAGGAGCTTAAGGAACGTTTCTCTTCAGCACTCATCCTGACACTCCCTGATCTGGCTTTGCCATTCGTCATTGAAGAAGATGCCTCAGACGTAGTAGCCATTCTTTCTCAATGTTCTTCTGGTTGGAAACTGCATCCTTGTGCCTTCTTGTCTCACCGCTTGACTCCCACAGAGTCTAGGTATGATGTTGGAGACCGGGAGTTGCTGGCTGTCAAAATCGCTCTCGAAGAATGGAGACACTGGCTGGAGGGGGCCCAACATCTGTTCCTGGTACGGACTGACCATAAAAATCGGAAATACCTCCAACAAGCTAAGCGTCTGAATCCCCGTCAAGCCCGATGGGCACTGTTTTTCAGCCGTTTTGACTTCACTCTTTCATACTGCCCCAGAACCAAGAACATGAAGCCAGATACTCTCTCTAGGCAGTTTCTTCCATCGAGTCATGATGATTATGCAAGGCCAGTTATCCCAACCTCACGCATAGTAGCTTCTATCCGCTGGGGAATCGAGACTATTGTAAGACAGGCACAACAGAGTGACAAAGATCCAGGAACAGGCCCTAGTGGACTTCTGTTTGTTCCCCAAGCTGTAAAAACCCAAGTCCTCCAGTGGAGACATTCGTCTCATCTTACTGCCCATCCGTGAGCACAAAGAACACGAGTTTCTCCGTAGACATTTCTGGTGGCATGAGATGGTTAAGGATATTAAGGAGTTTGTAGCAGGCTGCCCTGTGTGTGTACAGAGCAAAAACCAACAACAACGCCCACAAGGTCTGCTGCATCCCCTCCCCATCCCAAGTCATCCCTGGTCCCACCTCTCTATGGATTTTATCATCGGTCTACCAGTGTCTGAAGATAAGTGTTATTTTAGTTGTAGTGGACAGGTACTCCAAGGCCTGCCATTTTATACTCTTACCTAAGTTACCTACAGCATTTGAGACAGCTAAACTTGTTATTCACCATGTCTTCCAAGTTTTTGGTCTCCCCAGGACATTGTCTCTGACAGAGGTCCCCAGTTCTCCTCCTGTGTGTGCCGAGCATTCTGCAGTATTATTGGGGCCACAGCCAGTCTCTCCTCTAGGTACCACCCCCAATCGATTGGGCAGACTGAGAGGGTGAATCAGGAGCTGGAGGCCATGCTGAGGAGTCTGGTGTCTAAGAACCCATCCTCTTGGAGCTCCCAGTTGCTGTTGGCAGAGTATGCTCACAACACCCTCCAGTCCTCAGCCACCAGGATGTCACCATTCCAGTGTCAACTCAGGTTCCAGCCACCACTGTTTCCTGAACAAGAGGAGGATGCGAGTGTACCTTCTATCCTTCACTTCATCAGGCACTGCAGGAGGACCCTATTTTTTGACCTTTGTGTTTTTGTGTTTGTTGACTTTGGATTATTTCTTATAATAAACACATCCATCTTGCTTAAGTTGCTCTGCACTTGAGTGTTCTTCCACCTCTGGTAGCTGTGGTAATAGCATTGCTCACCATCTCAGCGACCTGGGTTCAAACCCCAAGTCTGACATGTGTGTTATGTACTTAATTAAAATATGCTAAAAACACATTAAAATATAAGTGTGCATGGTATACAGTGTTATTATAAAATTGTGTTAGAATATTTATATTAATACACACTGCAAAATATTGGGTATTTCATAAAATAGTCGTTAAAAACTCTATTATGAGACTTGACCAGCATACAGTATATGTGAAAATGGCTATGGTTTCACAGACTCCCAATCAAGGGGACAGCTAGGGGGTGTGCTGCCCACCTCTGATGAGAGGGCATTAACATTATTTTTTATTTTCTTGAATAAAAATCTCGATGTAGAAAAGTACCAACTGGTGGACTGTAGGTCAGCATGGGCCTTGCAATGCTCAGGGTGATTTTAGACAGTTGATGACGTTTTAAGGCATTTTCAACACAAATATAAAATTAGTAATTTTTTATTTCAAATTTTTAATTTTGTTAACCACCATGACATTGTGGTTAGCACGTCCGCCTCAAAATACTTTTAATGCTTGCTTGTTTATTCAAATGCTTAATTTAAAAACTGTTCAAAAATTTTTTTTTTTTTAAATGACATATTGCACTTGAGAACTCTTTTAATGATAAACTGCAGAGACAGTTATTACTGACCTTGTGGATTTTGCCCTCTTCCGTGCCAATGAGGAAAAGGTAGTCAATCTGTTTATGGAAATCAATTGATGTTCCAGAAGCTGGATTGAAAACAATGACAGCAGGATGATGTGCAGGGACGATGGATTATAAAATTAATGTGGTCAAAACAACATAACTGAAGTTAATTAATAATGTAATAATTTGTCAGGGGCTGAGGATTACCCATGTCAGGAACCTTCATGTCTTCTTGTTCTTCAGAAACAGCCCCTTCTACAGACAGTTTAATGATATCTGTGAACAGCAGCTCATTCTTAAAAAAAAAAAAAAAAAATGCCCTTAATTAATCACATATGCAAAAAAAAATCGTAGGCTCTGTATTAAATGCACCTTCACAAGAGTCCATGACACTACACGTCCGTCAGAGGAGACAGAGAAGAAATTGTGATTCTTGTCCATGTCATCATTCTGCCACTTTACCTGGTAGAACAAGATAAAAATGATTCTTTCATGACATTACATTACATTCAGTATGAACAATACTTTACCCATAACAAAGATTGAGCTATAATTCAAAGTTATGTTATTAAAGAACCACAACAACATTTTGTCATGTTACATAAAAGTAACAAAGAGCTCAAGCTATCGATCCTGAAAACTTTCCAACAATCAGCATAAACCTTATAGCATTATATTATTTTTTGCAGCTGGCCTCTTTGAAACAATGGAATCACCCTTCCACTGAATTCCCCCTCCGATGAATTACCACCTTAACGTGGTGGAGGGGTTTGAGCAACCCATGATCCTGGGAGCTATGTTGATGGGGGCATCAGCTCCCAAAAAAGATAAACGGGAAACCTGGGCACCCCGTGGGCCTGGCCTAAAGGAGAGCTTGCCGTCTACTGCCTGGTAGCCAAGCTTTGGCTTCTGGGGTTTGGCAGGGCTTAGCCCAAAGAAGCCACTAGAAGCGGCCACCCCGGAGGCCCTCCACCTGCAGGGAGGGTGATCAAGGTTGGGTGCAATGTGAGCTGGGAGACAGACATGCAATGTATCTACTCAAAATAATCCACATTGTTAAAGTAAAATAATAATATAATCACCCCCTTTGCTGCGAAGTCCCTAAATAAGATGCGATGCTACAAATTACCTTCAGAATTCACAAATTAGTTAAATAACGTCCACCTGTATGCAATCTAAGTGTCACATTGTCATAGTATACATTATTCTACACAAAATTCTAATTTCTAAAGTCGGCATATGTATTCACCCCTTTTGCTGTCAAGCCCCTCACTAAGATCCGGTGCTACCAATTACCTTCCAAAGTCACAAATTAGTTAAATAAGGTCACATGATCTCAGTATCAATACACCTGTTCTAAAAGGTACAAAAGTCTGCAACACCAAGTAAGGACCACCATGAAGACCAAGGAGCTCTCCAAACAGATCAAAGACAAAGTTGTGGAGCAGTTGAGTTATAATAAACTATCCAAAACCTTGGAAATCCCTCAGAACACCATTAAATCCTTCATCACAAAATGGAAAGAATATGGCACCAAAACAAACCTGCCTAGAGCGGGCCATCCACCAAAACTTACAGACCAGGCAACAATGAAAGGGCATCAAGCTAAGAGGCAAGAAAGATAACTAAAGACAATCCTGAAGGAGCTGGAAAGCTCCACAGCAGAGACTGGTGTATTTGTTCACATTCCACATCTGGGTTTTATGGAAAAGTAACTAGAAAACAAACTGGAAAAAAAAAGGAAAAAAGAAAGCATGTTTAGAGTTTGCCAAAAGGCATGTGGGAAAACTCCCCAAACATATGGAAGAAGGTTTTCTAATAATATGAAACTAAAATTGAACTTTTTGGCCATCAAAGAAAACACATTGTTTGCACTATCATCACTCCAAGAACACCATCCCCACAGTGAAGCATGATGGTGGCAGTATCATGCTGTGGGGATGGTTGTTTGTTTTTTGTTTTTTTTAACCAACAGGGACTGGGAAACTGGTCAGAATTGAGGGAGTGATGGTTCTGAATAAAGAGAAATTCTTAAGGTAGAGAAATTCTTGAAGGATCTAAAGCAGTTTTGCTTCAAAGAATAAGCAAAAATCCCAGTGGCTAGATGTGCCAAGCTCAAGAGACATACCTTAAGAGACTTGCAGCTGTAATTGCTGCAAAAGGTGGCTTTACAAAGTACTCCTTTTGGGCTGGTTGAATAGTTATGCATCAAGGTTTCTGGGTTTTTGTTTTTTTTCGTACTGTTTCTTGTTGGGGGGGGGTTATTTTGCAAACTACTGTATATAAGATTCCTTTTAGATTGGTCTTAGAATCTAGCATTTGGGTTTATATAAATTAGCTGTTTCTATGAAAACAATAAAGTATTAGAAATAACACATAAACCTGTGATTTTCTTTGCATCGGACATTCTGACAAGTGGTGTATTGTAGAGGCAGGTAAGTTGATACAGGGGGATAGTTGATACACCCCGTCCTATAGCTCTCAGAATAGAACAATGCAGAACAATTCTGCCATGTATCATTCACTGAATAAATTGCTTAGTTTCTGTAAGTAGGTCAAGAGGTTTGGGACAAGAGAAGCATGCGAGTTGCAGAAGAGAGTGATTCTGACACCTCAGAGTGAAAACAGCAAAGAAAGGTTTGTGTCTTCCGTGTGATAATACTATAATAAATATATTTGTTGATACATGTATCAGCTAACCTTTCCAATCTATTTTGCTTCGGTATGTTTTTTTGTAGGCCTTAATTCCTCTTTAAAAATGTAGTTGTATCTAAAATTGACCTAAAGCTTTACAATGTCATGGGATTTAACAGTTTAGATGAAAGACAATATCATTTTGTATTAATTAAAAATTTTTTTTGATGCTATATTAATTTAATAAAACATGGTACTAGTCCCTATATCACACATAGCAAGAATATAATTTTCATCATATAAATTATAGTTAAAATTAAATACTAAGTAACAAAATACAGACTGTTTCATGCTAAACATAACTTCAGTTTCTGTTGTAAACTTGATTTGTAAAACTGAATCAACACACCTACTTCTCTTTTGCAGAAAATGCCTCAATTTTACAAAAGAAAAACAAACAGGGCTACCAGGGCCCCAGAGGATGTAATGCAAAGAGCTGCCCATTAAGTTACAACATCAATTTGTCAATTTCATTCATGTTTACAAATGAGTAGAAATATATATGTTATAAATAATACTAAGCTACAGATGAAAGCATTTTGTTATATGTATTTCCTTCTTCCAAGTACAGTTAAGCAACAAGTGCATTGGTGTATCAACTATCCTACCTGGTGTATCAACTTACCCACCTAGTAAGGGTAATGCCTTTAATGTTGCACAGATGTACCAGATACCTTCTTTGTTCCTTTTAACTATTTAGACACTCTTCCGTGAATAGTATATCATTTTCAGCCCAGCAAACATAAAAAGTGTATCAACTAACCTGCCACTCCCCTATATTTGCTACAGCTAGTGCTAAGATGCTTAGAAGTAGTGCTCCTACCTGCCACACTGGTTCAGTGTGCTTGCCTGTCTTGGCTGTGCTTTTATAAACAGGCTGAAGTGCGTCTGTCTTCAGGTTATACACCGCAACACTACCATCATAGAATCCCACTGCCACCAGGTAGGACAGCTGTCTGTGGATGTCCAGACACATGACCCCAGACTGGGTGTGGAAAATGTACTCTGGGTACGTGGAGTTCTTCAAGGAGTAGAAAAGCAGCATGCCCTGACCCTGCTTAGTGAACTTATCTTGGGAGGAAAAAGGTAACAGAAGAATTAATTTTGAAGAAATATTTAAGAACAAAATACATGGCTCTTTTAAAAAAGGAAAATGCTGTCGCTGTACTCACATGACCCGAGTCCTACAGCAAACAGGTCTTTGTATTTCTGATTCCTGGATGTAAAGAGGAATTTACAAACAGTTCATTTAGTTTAACAGTTTATTGGATGTTGTTGTAGAGTGCATACAGACCAGCAGAGGGCGGTTACGGAGAGATGTTTGGCGTTGTCGTATTGGAACATCCACAGCGGCAGAAGCGTGCCCTCTTGTTCTTGGAACTCATCTGACTTATCCTCAAAGTATTTAAAATCTAAAATGGACATGTGAGAGGAAAAATAAGAGATACCCTGTGATAACTGACATGATCGTGTTGGTCAGCATTTTTCAATGAGGAATAATTACCCTGAGCGATGTCATCAAAGGTGTTCTGAGTAACCATGCGCTCGATAATCTTGGCTACCTTCGCGACTTTGGTGATATCATCACTCTGAATGATAAAGGAAAGAGTTCTAATAACTACATGTTAAAGTCAGCATCCTATACATATACATATATACATGTCCTATTTATACAGCAACAATATATTCATACTTATTAATGACTGAAAGGACACTTTGGAGGAACACAAATGATTTAGAGCTCTTACCTGATTCTCTACCAGCACTGTCTTCTTTTTACCTTTGTCGTCTTCCTTTTTCGACGAAAAGGTCTTCTGTTTCTCCTTACTCTTCTCTTGCTTTTGGAGCTCCTCCACATAGGCATCATAGATCTCCCACTGCAAAACACACACACACACACACACACACACACACACACACACACACACACACACAGAGCATAAGTAAGAACATCCAAAAGGTTCCTTTGTCAGAATGTGCCTTATTAATAATGCTGGATACAGACAAATGTATTTGGTAATTCTAAAAAAAAAAGTCCTACAAAAGACAGCAGAGCACTGGACAAAGTAAGTGCGTTGTCCTTAAACTTTGTCCAGTAGCATTTTCCCTGCGTGAATTGCTTGGTGTACATGAGCTCTGAAATTTTATTCCTGTATTTTCATGCCAAACTGTTTACTTTTACCACTTTCTTAAGTCACACTTAATAAATTCTTCTCAGGACTTGAATAAAAATATGGTTCTACAACAAAAGGTGGCTCCACAAAGTATTGACACAGGAGGGTGGTGATCCTTAAATCATCTCGGTGTTAAACTGAACTATTTAAAACGTGTGTCTTGGCGCGTTATGCTATGCGTGTTAGCTAAAGTGTGCTATTACTTTTATTGGCATTTCGCCTTACCATGGCGACACAATTAGCCAAAAAACGCTCCAAAAAATCCCATTGAAATGAATGGGGAGAGGTCAACAAACGATAATTAAACTCACCTAATTTTGACACCTTGCCAAGAAGCCAAACTTTAACATAGAAACTTGGTTGAACTTTTGAAACGTAGACACTGAAGTCACCAACAGTCAAAACAGTATTAACCTTTTATAGTTTTCTCTTAATCTTTGATCAAGTGTCAAGGATTTCAGAAGCAGTTTGTGTATTTATAATGGGTGTCTATTGCGTGGAATGTTCTGGGCTGGAGTGGATGATCCCATCATTAGACTGTGAGAAAAGAGAAGATTATCTTGGAAAATGTTTTTTTAACTCACTCCTTCTCCCATAATTTTCACTCTACACCAATAGATTTTATATCAAAATAGAGGAAAATGCTGGTTCTGACCATGTAACTTTCCAGTCAACAGCACTTGTAAAAGTTAAATGGTGAGCCTCTGACTGACAGCTGTACCGAAAAACTACTGCATAGAGGTCAATACAAAATAGAGCTTTTTAAAATCATTTAAAATCATTTAAAATCATTGTGAGAGTCATTTTTAAATCGTGACTCTTTAAACACTTTTTACAGTACAGCGAAATAATTTATATCACTGTGTTCACCAAATTCTTAGATCTCAAACTCTGTGAACCACACACACACACACACACACACACACACACACACACACACACAGCCACTTTGTACTGGCACTTTAAAAACTGTGCTCTTCCTGACGATAGTTATCATCTCTCTCTCTCTCTCACACACACATGTGCTCGTTCTATGCGGCCTAATTACAAAAGTCACATACTAGTTTGGTCTTACCTGATTAACTGTAGCAGAGAAGGTGGCACGAGGTGGAGGTTCCGTTTGGCAAGCTCTATCCTGCAGAATTATGAATAATTTGCTTCATTTAGTTTCCATTGAAAAATTGGATGTCAGTATGGTTATTTTTTGTTTTGTACAGAGATACACATTTATGCAACAAAATATTTCAAAATTATTAATTTAATAATAATAATAATAATAATAATAATAATATAAAAGGTCCTGGCTTAAATGAGTCGAATCTTACTTTCTGAGGGTTGTTGAGCATCTGTGATGCTCTTTCGCTGAAGTTGAACTGGTTGGTGATTTTGCGCTCTTTTTTCCCTGCTTGGATGTCCACACTGTCTGGTCTGTCCTCTTCTACATCCCCTGCATCTTCAAGCCCATCTGCCTACATAACAGCACAGCTATTCAACACTTAATTGGCTCATCTATTTTACTTTGTTTCTTCCTACAACCTACTGAGTACTGCTTGTATATGAGTATTGCTTTCATTACCGGGGTTTCAGGTTTGTACTCATTTTGTGCAACATTTTCTGCATCTGTGGCTGTTTCTGAAACAACAAGCAATAGTATCAGTCAGTATTTATTTAGTATCATGATTTACTTATTAATTTTATACAGTAACAGATGGTATCTGCAGTACCCTTTGCAAAGCCTTGCCTAGCTGTTTGCCTTCGAGCTTCATCAGAATCCTTGTGAAGAAGGTTGCCCTCCAGCACGAAGTGAACTGCCAACTGATCCACGCTGCTGGTGGGCTTATAGGAGCGCTCCTGTGAAACACACAGCGTGGTTATTGGCATTATCTGTGTAAGATGTTTATAGCAATAAAAGAAATGTAAATTTAGAAACTTTTGAAGCTTTTAAAAACTTTTACTTTGAAGCTGTATCTGACTATATTCTGTGGAGCATGTGGATTGTTTGCTGTCAGTATTCTTGTGAACTCCTCTTTCAGCTCCTGAGAGACAAAAAGAATCATTAATAAGCATAAAATCTGAAGGGGAACATAAATTTTTAGCTTCAGATTTTCAAATGCCATGCAAAAAATAAACAAATATATAATAAATATGCACTTATAAATAAAAAAAAAAAAAACCTTTAATCCATTCACAGAAATCCATTCAAATGCCGACCTGAACACCTCACTCAGCTAAATGATATGTTGTATATTAACCAGATACACATAAAAATTGGCATTCAAATGGAAACAGCCTTTCATTAATGTCAAGACGTGATTAGTTCCTTTAGTTTTGGAATAACAAAGCAGTCCTATTTCAAGAAGAGGGCAGTGCTCCATCAGACATTTTCTAACATGTTTGTTGGTTCATGGGAAAAATGAGGTGTCAGAAAATGCTTACAACAACTCAGGGTTGTTTATTTTGCACTTGCACAAATTAATCCAAATAAATGTTTTTGTACTCCATGAATACATTTTGCAGTCATACCATGTACCAGGGTTTAAAACTCATTCAAAAATAATACATGCTTAATGATGTTACCTGACATCACTTCACAGTCTGAACTTTGTCGATTTTGAAAAATATAGTCATATAAAAATACTGATATAAAATCTCTGCTATATCTCAGTAGGTGATGCTAAAGCATTATGTTCACCTTTGGCTCATGATCGATCTAAATCAACATCTAAAACTTGAAAGCTGCAAAAATGAATGGAAAACTGAAAATAAAATAAAATAAAATACTCAATTCAGTTTACCTTCAGATATCAATAATCACATGTGGTAAGGATGCAAAACACCCATTAAAACTAACTTCACTTAATAAAAGGAATGTTACTGTATTCTATAAAGACAAGATACTAAGACAAGATAATAAAAGACCAGATACTATGAGGTAATTGGGTGGTAAAGAGAAACATTCAAACTGAACTTTGTTATTGTACAATGAAATTCTTAGTTTCCATGTTTTAAATAGATACAAAATAAAATAATCCCAACAATAAATACATTAGAAATTTTAATAATTATTTTGTCATATTTATTAAAATACCATTCCGGTTTTTGTGATCTATTTGTATAATTATTGATAATTGGAGTACTTTTGAAAGCAAACCTGCCCTGATAGGTATCTATTCCACTCGGGAAGGTGCCGCTCTCATTTCTTGCAGCATAGCACATAGTCTCAGAACAGGACTACTCAGTCAGTGACTATCCAGAGCCAAGGCCAGAGAGCAGACAAACAGGCTAATCCGAGCGTCTGCTAGCTGCACAGAG
>JBCNYH010000026.1:16755213-16765361 GCA_039654325.1 Tandanus tandanus
GGTAACGAGTGGAGGACAGAGGAGCCTCTTAAAGAAGTTACAGGTCTGTGAGAGCCAGAAATCTTGCTTGTTTGTAGATGTGATTTCCTGGATTCTTTCCCCCCATTCTGTCTCTCATAGTTGAAGTGTACCTGTGATCAAAATTGGAGACCTCTCTCATCTTTTAAGTGGGAGAACTTGCACAATTGGTGGCTGACTAAATACTTTTTTGCCACGCTGTATATGCTTTCATTTCTACAGACAAAAAAATATATATTTCACCCTAATGATTTTATAAATACGAGTCCAAAGAGGTCTAGAACTGCTATTGATCTGGTTTAAAATTGTCAAGAGGAGTGAAGAAGTGATTCTTTCTCCTTGTAAAAACTGTTGTATTGCTAGCCAGAATCTCACATAGCGGCGAATGCTGACGAACAGTGAATTTTGAGTTTCGTCAGGGTTTGTTTCTGGAAGTCACCAGACATTCACTTAGTATTTACAAGAAGTTGGTCATAGGTCCCAAACTTTCTCAAACAGTGGCAAATGTATGGCAAATAGTTGCTAATCGTTGCAAACAATGTAACTCACATTTGCTAATGTTTGCCAACTGTCTTTCACAAACACTTCAAAAACATTCATGCGGATGTCACAAATTGTCACTCAATGTTGCAGAAGGACAGAGGTGAACTCTGATTTTTGTCAACATTCATCAGAAATGTTGGCAAATCCAAAATTCACTATGTTCGTCAGCATTCACCGCTCAGTGAGTTACAGGCTTTTGATCAGTTTTGGCTGTTAAACCGGTTCAACTGTAATTAAATTTTTTCATGCCTGTGAAAGAGTATAAATATTTAAGATTAGCGGTCATCAATTGTAGAAAAAATCTTTTGAGCAAGATTTAATTTGTATTTGTATTTAATTTGGATTTTAAAATTTATTTTTACCTTCAGGGTCTCGAGGGCCACGATTTGACCCAACAGCTTATATTCAAGAGCGACAACGACGCCAAAAAGAAACCGAAGTCAAGAAGTGAGGCTGCTTTCCTTAATAATCCTTATGTTTACTCATCTGTTGTTGTTGTTTTTTTTTTTTCTGAAACCCATATTAAATATATTTAGATGTTTTATACTGTACTTAATTTATTTGTTGTTTCTTGGTAAAATTGGATTTCTGTCTTCATTAGCCAAAGGAAGGTAAGAAGGGAGATGTTGGCATCACCGTCTCTGAATGATCGCGGTCGATCACGGTCCAGAGAGCATGTACCTCATTTGGTCAGACAAGGGAGTGCTGGTCGTGGCAGGAGCACATCTGCAGAGAGCAGAAGGAGTCGTCACTCTTCTGAGAGCTCGCTGGCTGAATTTGAGGATCTTGCTAAGCCTCTGAATAGCAGGTCATTAAAGTCAGCACATTTGGATTTCACTGATGAATGAAGACTGTAGTGCCTAGGGGTTTTTAAATAATTTATTTATTTATTATTATTATTTTTTTTTTTAACAGAGGAAGAAAACTGTCATATAATGGTCCAAATACGGTAAGTTTGTTTGAACCCATTTGAAGTTTAAAGTGATTTTGAGATAAACAGCACTTTTGTTTGTCCTGCCACTGAAACCATTAAAATGTTTCTTTTTCCTTAGATAAGAGAAAGGCGTTTGAACAGAAAGCCAATGTGTAGCACTCCAACTCAAAGAGTGAGAGGTAGGTACAGTCTGTTAGAGAAATTACACATGTATCTGGAAATGTCAGTCGAAAGGGAAATTTAAATTACAAATTGAATCATTCTGAATGTAAATTATTGTCCTGTATGAATAAGGTAGGATATTCTAACCAAGGCTTTTAAGGGTGATCTAAAATCAGAAACTAAATTTTAGGGACACAGTGGCTCAATGGTTAGTGCTGCAACCTCACAGTGAGAAGGTTCAGGGTTGTAAATCTCAGCCAGGGGTCTTTCTGTGTGGGGTTTGCGTCTTTCCTCTGGGTACTCCAGTTTCTTCCCGCAGTCCAAGACATGCATATTAGGTCAACCTGCAACCCAAAAGTACCCATGATGGATAGATTGATAATGCCTAGACAATGTTTAGACTTAACAGTCCTAATTTTAGCTTATGTTTGACAAAAATACAATGAACTTAAGACACTCAAGCTTTTTCTTTTGAGGTGGTTGTTTTTCACCTCTTCTGTTCGAATAATCAGTCTGGGTATTTCCTCCCGGCATGAGCGATCGTAAAAACCTCAGGAGAGAAAAGGGATGATGTGGTCTGATGTTTCTGGGTTTCTGGGTTTCTTTTAGAATAAAGGATCTTGTAACTAGTATTTTGTATTCTTCACTGTCTTTTTTGTGTGAGGAAAAACCACAGTGAGGAGTACTGCGTTTAATCATAATGATCATAATTTATGATACGAATGAAACATATTTCACACATGGCCAGAATGACACACTAAGAAAAAACATTTGAATAGTAAATATATATTTATTTGCTTGGAGTTTTACACTGTACCCAAAAATATTTCACTGCTATCATGAGGGCCATGCCATAGGTTTATCATTTACTGTAGACAAAACAAATCAGACTTTGTCTGACAGAAAAAAAAAAATGCCAGAAAAAAAATGTTCATTGTAGTTTAAAACACAATGTTTTGCTCAGTTTTACATTTACAATAATGGCATTTGGCAGACACCATTACTTTTTTTTTTTTTTTATCTTCTTTATACAACTGGGAGTTGAGGTTTAAGGGCCCAACAGTGGCAGCTTGGTGGTAATGGGCTTAAACACTGAGCCAACACCTCTCACAACTGTTTAATTTCAGAGTTTCACAATGTTTCTTTTCAAAATGTCAAGAACAATACAAAAATATTTTAAGAGTATCCTCTTTTTAAAATTAGTTGTAATACGTAAGTGTTCATGTCGCTCGGTGTCCATTTTCCATTTTTAAGAAGAAAAAAAACAGTCTCAAACTACACCAATAATGTTAAATTGCACCAAACTCAAGTGCAGCACAGTTGGGATGCCTGCGGTTTTTGTACTAAATAGTCAGGCTTACAGATCAGAGAAAGATCTAGACAGGCATGAGTTTTACTAGACCACAGGATATCCTAACCTTGGTGTGCAACCTGAACAAATGCTTAAACTGAGAAATTTTACAATTTAATGCACAAAATGAGCTCATTTGAAATTTAATGCTTGCTACAGGTCCCAAAAAAGTTGGCACAGGGGCAACAAATGGCTGAAAAAGTGAGAAAGTTTGGAAAGATTCGGCTGGGAGAGCATCTAGCAACTAAGTTAATAAATATCAGGTCTGTAGCATGATTAGCTATAAAAGTGATGTCTAAGAGAGGCAGAATCTCTCAAGTAAAGATGGGTGGAGGCTCTCCAATATATGAGAGTCCGTAAAAAGATTGTGGAATACAATTAACTTAATTTTTTCAAATTTAACAAAATAATTCCCAAAAAATGTTTGTTTCACATTCATGGGTTTATTTTTAATAATATAATTGTAATTTTATATGATGATGAAGTGACGATTTTATGATGAAAGTATTAATAATTAAACTTGCATGGTGGCGGTCAGTATTTAATTAATTAATTTATTTTTTGTCAGAGAGCTCTGTGGAAACAGGAGCGGACTTGTCTGAGATCGATGCTCGGCTTCAGGCCTTGCAGGAGTACATGAGAGACCTGGACACAGGACGATAGCAGTGCTTGGTGAATTTTACCCATTAAGGTTTAATTGCACAAGTTGTTCCTGACCTCCATCAAGATGGACAATTATTTTGTTTTATCTCGCTGGTTTAATGCAGAGGTTAAACATTACCATTCCTACAATTTGATGTGTGGACATATGGATGAATCATCTTTGAACTCTTAAAAACATTTTTTTTCCAGCTAATTTGAAGGACTGTTAAGATCCATATTTTATGTAATGTAAACCATTTTAACCATTTTTTAACACATTGACTCTTTTTTTAAAATACAAGATAATTTATCTTTCGGGCGGCACGGTGGCGCAGTGGTTAGCACATCCTTCTCACAGCAAGAATGCCTGGGTTTGATTCCCGGTCTTGGGGTGTTTCTGTGTGGAGTTTGCATGTTCTCCCCGTGCTTGCTTGTATTTCTCCTGGGTACTCCGGTTTCCTCCCACAGTCCAAAAACATGCACAGTAGGTTAACTGGCAGTTCCAAATCACCCCTAGGTGTGAGTGTGAATGGTTGTGTGTGTGTGTATATGTTGGCCCAGCGATGGCCTGGCAAGTTGTCCAGGGTGTACCCCGCCGTCGCCCAGAGTTGGCTCAGATGGGCCCCAGCCTCTGTGCGACCCTAATTAGGATTAAGCGGCTTAGAAAATGAATGAATGAATTAATTTTATCTTCCATTGTCGATATACTTAACCCATTTACTAAAATACTGTCACCTCATGATGTCACGAGGGGATTTTTGTTTGACTAATTAAGATCCACTCATACACATATAAAACCTTTGTTTGACTTTAAACCTTCCACACTTTCACAAAGTTGTCAAACATTTACACAATGTTGTCCCTTTGCCTCTGATCTGATTGATCAGGTAAAGCATGTTTGGTGTGTTACATTCGCTTTATTACAGTGTTGGATCTACAAGGTAAATATTGCTAACAAGGTAATGGTGATTTAGATCCTCCTGTTTAGCGTTTCAGTTTCCTGTCAGTTACGTTACACCATTTTTACATGATATTTAAGTTTTCACAGAAAGACGACATTGGTTTAGTATATAAATCAAATCTCTATTCTGACCCAAATCACTTCTAGCTTACTGTATATACTTTTGTCCATCTTTATAGAAATTACTGACCCACACTGTCCAACTCCAAGAATGGGTGATAATTTCAACAAGCAGTGGAGTTAATACACAATGCTAAATTGGTAGCAATGCACTTGAATCGTCATAGCAAATCTTTAAAAATAAAAAATCTTAAATTATTAAACTTGATTGATTTTTGATTTGATAAAAACCACAAATATGTTTAAGCAAAACTTCATTTAAATGGCTGTTTATTATTATTTTTTTATTCTGAGCATAAAATAACTGGATTTTCATAATGATGAAACACTATGGTGACCTGTATGCTTCAGTAGTTAACGATCAACAACGTCATGTAATATACCACAGTTTATTTATTAGAAAATGTCTTCATATATCTGTTCATTTGAAGCTCTCAGGTGTAATGAATAATATTGTTACAATGAGCAGTATAAAACCTCTGATTTATAGCTGCACTGCTGCCAGAACTGCTTTTATAGAAGATTAATCAACACTTATCCAGTCCGAATCCAGAATTTAAATCTGTTTGATCATCATCATCTTCCGCTTAATCGGGGTCGGGTCGTGGGGGCAGCAGCCTAAGCAGTAAAGTCCAGACGTCTCTCTCCCCAGCCACTTCCTCCAGCAAGGTAGGCGTTCAGGCGCCATTCTAATCAGATGCCTGAGCCACCTCAACTGGCCCCTCTGAATACGGAGGAGCAGCAGTTCTACTCCGAGCTCCACCCGGATGGCTGAGCTTCTCACCCTCTCTCTGAGGAAGAGCCCTGCCACCCTGCGAAGGAAGCTCATTTCAGCCGCCTGTATCCGTGATCTTGTTCTTTCGGTCATTACCCAAAGCTCGTGACCATAGGTGAGGGTTGGAACGTAGATCGACTGGTAAATTGCCTTTTGGCTCAGCTCCCACTTCACCACGATGGACCGGTACAAGCACCGCTTTACAGCAGAGGCTGCACCAGTTCACCTGTCGATCACCCGTTCCATTCTTCCTTCACTCGTGAACAAGACCCCAAGATACTTAAACTCCTCCACTTGGGGCAGGACCTCATTCCAGACCCAGAGAGTGCATTGCACCCTTTTCCGGCTAAGAACCATGGCCTCGGACTTGGAGGTGCTGATTCTCATCCCAGCCGCTTCGCACTCAGCTGCGAATCGCTCCAATGAGAGCTGGAGGTCTCGGCTTGATGAAGCCAAAAAGACATCATCCTTTGCAATCATTTGCAAAAAGCAGAGACGAGATCCTATGGCCACCAAACCAGAACCCCTCAATTCCTTGGCTGCGCCTAGAAATTCTGTCCATAAAAATTATGAACAGAACCGGTGACAAAGGACAGCCTTGGCGGACTCACCGGAAACAAATTCGACCTGTTGTTACCAATGCGGACCAAGCTCTGGCTCTGGTGGTACAGAGACCTAATGGCCTGTAGCAACGGGTCCAGTACACCGTACTCCCGGAGCACACCCCACAAGATAGCCCGAGGGACACGGTCAAAAGCCTTCTCTAAATCCACAAAGCACATGTGGACAGATTGGGCAAACTCCCATGCCACCTCCAGGATCCTGTAGAGTGTATAGAGTTGGTCGAGAGTGCCGCGGCCAGGACGAAAACCACATTGTTCCTCCTGAATCCGAGGTTCAACTATGTTCTAACTTATCTGTTTGATAAGTTTATCTTATTTCTTCTCTATCCTTAGTGTGCTGTAACTGGATGAAGGATTCAGTTAAAGCTCTGTGGTTTGTTGTAGCCAGTCACAGCTGGCACACATTTCTTAATTAGAAGTACTGTGTCTGCGTTTCATCCATCTGGCATGACTGTCTTCCCCGTCATTTCCCTCAAACATGCACATCATTCAGGACAGAAAAATGCTAGAAAAAGGACAGGCTGGTATATAAGAATATTTTTTTATAATCGAAGCAGCAATGTTTTTATGAAAGCAAATGCATTTACAGGTTGCTTCCTTGCAATATATTTCAATACCTCCTACAAACCTGGAAACACTGTACTGTTTTGCACTGAAATCCATCTGCTATCTATACTGCTTATCTATCCGGCTCATTTGTGGTGCTGTATGTTGTCCTCCCCAGTTGCTCTGGTTTCCTCCCATAGTATGCCTGATGGATAAGCTCTGGTTTCCTTAAGTTCTCTAATTTAATTAATGTTCATACCTAAAATTGAGCTATTGCTAAGGCTGCAATGTCAGTATACTGCTAAATGATCTATGCCATTGTTAGTAAATTCAGATACACTCAGATGTGCACACTCTCTGGAATAATTTCTTTCTGTATGCAAAATCTTAAAAGTACCTTTTTTAATGATTTTATCTCAAAATGAACCAATACCCAAGTTTAATAACAAATTAACATGTACAAGTATAAGATTTTGATACATTCATTGAGAGATTTGTGATAGTGGTGTCAAAAGGCTTAGATTAAAATCATTGTCTGTGCCGTTGGAAACTATATGCACCAGGACTAACATGTTTAAGCACAAACACCTGAAATACAGAAATTATGTTTAAAGCCATACTTCTCCAGGTTGTCTTGGCTATTGATGATTAGATATGGTTGTGGATTAGATATGGCAAAAGTATTCACCCCTTGATATTTTTGCTATTTTGTAAAATGGATATGGGTGGGGGTGTTTATCAGTCAGTTTAGGCAAAATACCAACAACCTTGAAGATAAGAAAAATAATCTGTTGTTGTGGAGCAAACAAGGAATAGTACAAAAAAAAGCTTGAACTTTTCCACATTTTGTCATGTTACAACCACAAACGTAAATGTATTTTATTTGGATGGTATATGATAAACTAACACAAAGTGGTGCATAATTGTGAAGTGAAACATGGTTTTCAAAATTTTTTACAAATAAAAGTCTGAAAAGTGTGGCATGCATTCGTATTCAGCCCCCTTTACTCTGACACCCCTTAATAAAATCCAGTGAAAGCAGCTGCCTTCAGAAGTCAAATAATTAGTAAATAGAGTTCATCTGTGTGTAATCTAATCTCAGTACAAATACAGCTCTTCTGAGAAGGCCCTAGTGGTTTGTTAGAGAACATTAGTGAACTAACACCCTCATGAAGCCCAAGAAACACACCAGACAGGTCAGGGATAAAGTTCTGAAGTTTAAAGCAGTATTCGGTTATAAAAACATCTCACGGAACACTATTCAATCTATCGTCTGAAAATGGAAAGAGCATGCCACAATTTTCAGATTTTTATTAAAATTTGAAAACCATCTATCATTTTTCTTCCAATTCACAATTATGCACCACTTTGTGTTTGTCGATCACATAAAATCCCAATAAAATACATTTATGTTTGTGGTTGTAATGTGGAAAAGTTCAAGAGGTATGAATACTTTTGCAAGCCACTGTATATAATGGTATTTACCTTTTGCACCTGAGATTTTTATGGAAAATGTAGAAATGCTGAACAACCACTCAAAGTAATCATAGTGAAAAGGAAAAGTCAAATCAAAGGAGTTGCGGCATCAGTTACTGTCCCTGCCTCCAAAGTCTAAAAAGTGAAGATATTAATCGAGTGTGTCTTAAGTGGCCTTCACACTGTAACGAATTGAAGAACGAACATAAACGAATGGCAAAAGTCTAAATACGCACAAAAATTTCTGATGAATGGCACGAGCAACAATGTACGGAAACTTAGAACAAATAACGAAATCAAAACGAACTTCAGCATATGGCAGCGAATGCCAAAAATTGTCCATATGCTGGGCCAATACGTCAAAGTGTGAAGGCCGCTTAAGCAGTAGGGAGATTCGAGCGTATGCTTGTGTGTGTGCAGAGAAAAATTCCTTTTCGTAACGTTAAAAAAATGCCCCAGTGAAATTAAAAGGTATTCATGCAAAGTGAAAATGTTTTGAGAATAATTAAATGCCATTGAGGTGGTGGGTTTGTGCCAGACAGTGTTTTCCTTGATTGCTAAAAAGTTAAATTTTAGCCTCATCTGACCAGAGGGCCATTTCCACATATTTGGGGAGTTTCCCCATATAAATTATGAATCATGCACTCTAAATGCGATTTAAAAAAAATTTCTGTAAACAATGGCTTTTATTCTCACCACTCTTCCATAAAGCCCAGTACTATGAAGTGTAGACAGATACACCAGTCTCCACTATGAAGCTGTTCAGCTCCTTTAGTGTTAGCTTTGGTCCTTTTTTTTGCCTCTCTGATTAATGCCATCCTTACCCAGTCTGTGAGTTTTGGTGAACGGCCCTCTCTAGGCAGGTTTGTTGTGGTGCTTTATTGTTTCCATTTTCTGATGATGGATTTGATGGTGCGCTGTGGGATTTTCAAGGTTTGCATATTTTGTTATAAACCAACTTTGTCCCTCATCTGTTTGGAGAGCTCCTTGGTCTTTAATGGTGTTGCTTGCTTGATTAGTGGTGTTGCAGGCTCTGGGACCTTTTAAAACAGGATTATATTTGCTGAGATCATGTGGCACTTAGATTGCACACAGGTGGCCCTTGTTTAACTAATTATGTGACTTCTGAAGGTAATTTATTCATAGCAAAGAGTGGGTGAATACATATACATGCACCACATTTTTTAAAAATACATTATTATTATTATTTTACTTCACAGATTTGGACTATTTTCTTGTAGGTCCATTACATAAAATCCAAGAAAAAATCCTTTTAGACTACAGGTTGTAAGGCAACAAAATAGGAAAAATGCCAAGGGGGTGAATACTTTGCAAGCCTTTGTTCTGTCTAAGATGGCACATGAGACAGATTTTAATATAGAGTTTTAATTGAGATTAATTTTTAACAAGTGCTATCCTGTATACCTTTAACTTACAAAAATAGAAAAAAAACCCCAACATTTTTCAATAATTTTACTAACTTAATTATATGTTTTAAACATGGTGTAAGAATTGGATGCCATCAACGCACTCAACCACAAAGATGTTTTGAAAATTTTACAGAATATTCATGTAGCAGTCCTAAAGACCATGATCATGAATCATGATGATTCATATGATATGAATATTATGAGTCATGGCATAAGTGTGTGCCATGACTCATAGTCCCATTGAATTCCACGATGAGTCCCATTTTTTAATCAATAAGGGACACGATTTATCCCTTTCTTTAATCGTTTTATACTATGAACTAAGTGATAGGAATAATTCAATTCAATTCAGTTTTATTTCTATAGCGCTTTTTACAATTGACATTGTCACAAAGCAGCTTTACATAGTAAAGGTAATTTAAGGAGGAATTTAAACATTTTTCTACAACCCCCTACACATCCCTAATGAGCAAGCCCGTAGCGACAGTGTCAAGGAAAAACTCCCTCAGTGGACACGAGGAAGAAACCTTGAGAGGAACCAGGCTCAAAAGGGAAACCCATCCTCAT
>JBCNYH010000026.1:16773056-16785941 GCA_039654325.1 Tandanus tandanus
GTCCAGGGTGTACTCTACCCTCACCCAGAGTCGGCTGAGATGGGCGCCAGCCTCCCCGCGACCCTAATTAGGATTAAAAGCGCTTCAGAAAATTAATGAATGAGGGATTAACAGTGGGTCGGTAACTACCTCCGAAACTGTGGATTTACCCTTTACCGCTGCAAACATCATTATTTCCTATAACAACATATCACAAAGTGATTTACTCTTCTTAACTCCCAGCATTTCAATTAATAATGATCATCATTTAATGGCTCTTATGGAATATCCATGAGTCAGGTTAGTTCCTGTTATAACATAGGAACTGTAGCAAAATAATGTCTTGATTGTTACAAAACACTGCCACTACAGACTTCAGCTATTAAAGTGGAACTAAACCCAAACTTAAAGCTTGTATGCATCGTTTTTTCTGTTCCTATCACAACACACCATGCCTTATGTGGTCTCTTTCGTGGAAAAAATAAATTTGAGTAATTATTTCTTACATAGGGGGCACCATTGTACTGCGAAAAGTGTTCCAAACATAGAAGAAACTGTAAACACAGAAGTGCTTGATATTATTTTAATATCTGTATACTCATCACTGCTATCTTGACTTATTGGAGTTGACCTGTCCACGTCCTATTGAAACCAAAACGAACTACAAATGGTGGCCTTCTCAAACAGGCTAATAGACTATCAAACACATTTTAGTTAATTGCAACTTTGTAGACGTAAGTAAAAACCACCAGATGATGAAAATAATGTAACAGGAGAGTTTGGAAGGCTTTCCTTTCATTTTGCTTGAGAAAAAACTTTTACAGAAAATGATGTTATAATAAATGTTTTAATATATCACACAGGAACAGCATGACCTGATTGGTTTGATATCTCTGGATAATAGACAATGTTCATGCAAGAGATTTTGTAATATCGGATTGGTGGAAAGCCATTGGATAATTCTTGGTATTGCATCATTGCTATGGGATAGCTAAATAATTGTCCTGTTGCCATCAGATACAGTAAGTTACATGATTATTGTACTATTGGCACATGCATCATGGTAACACAACTTTCTACTTTATTAATATTTTGAATAAATAAAACAATTACAGAATTTGGCTTTTGTATGAAACCTAATATTTCTCCAGATCATACTTCGCCTCATTCAATAATTGCTTATTAACAACCCCACAAAGTTGAGAGAGTGCTTAAATCAAAATGTTGGATACAACCTTTTTTTGTCAAAGTTTTGTCATGGTCATGGATTTTGAAATCCTGGAAATTTAATATGCCAGGCTCAGTATCTTACAATATTAGAGCCTCAGTTATTAAAAATAAATTAATAAATAAATCAGCAGTTTCTGCAGTTATACTATAAAACCTCACCTCAATCACACTGGGTCCAGAGGGAACGGTCTCTCTCTCCAGCCTGACTTTACTGCGTACAGGTCGGAGACCAGTCCAATCCTCCACTATACGTGCATACTGATTGGAGAAACAGAAGGAATTCTCTCCTGATCCATAAAATTTTCTAACTGACACAGTAAACCAGTCAAATCATCACAGTTTATGTTGCAAACTGAACTAAATTTAAATGAACTGGATTTAAAACCAGTCAGGCTTAAATTTAAATTCATTGAGGTAAAGTAAAAAACATTGATGATCTCCTTACAATGGTATTTGTCATGGGGTGGGGTAAATTAATGAGCTATATTAAAGGGGGAAATTACAGGGGTATATTAGTGGGTAATATTAGTGGGTTATATTAGTGGGTTATATTAGAGGGGTATTAGTGGGTTATATTAGTGAGGTGTATTAGTGGGTTATATTAGTGAGGTGTATTAGTGGGTTATGTTAGAGGGGTATAATGGTGGGTAATATTAGTGGGTTATATTAGAGGGGTATATTAGAGGGGTATAATGGTGGGTAATATTAGTGAGGTGTATTAGTGGGTTATATTAGAGGGGTATAATGGTGGGTTATATTAGTGAGATGTATTAGTGGGTTATATTAGTGGGTTATATTAGAGGGGTATAATGGTGGGTTATATTAGTGAGATGTATTAGTGGGTTATGTTAGTGGGTTATGTTAGTGGGTTATGTTAGTGGGTTATATTAGAGGGGTATAATGGTGGGTTATATTAGTGGGTTATATTAGTGGGGTATATTAGAGGGGTATAATGGTGGGTTATATTAGTGAGGTGTATTAGTGGGTTATATTAGTGAGTTATATTAGTGAGGTGTATTAGTGGGTTATATTAGTGGGTTATATTAGTGAGGTGTATTGTTACACCCGTATCGAACTCTCTCCCCGATTCTCACACACCGCGAGCACACTCCCCCGAGTACTGTTCATCATCACCTGCACCTCATCACCAGCGCTGATTAACTTCCCCATATAAACCCCTGCTAGACACACCTCGGTGTCTAGCCTCGTTGGAGATACACATGAAAACCCTGTTACTCCTTCTAGCGTCTTGGACTCACCGTTTATTCCGCGTTCTCAACCCGTTGTAACTTCTCCTGAAGTTTACCCTGATCCTCGCCTTTCTTCCTGTGTTTTTTTCGTTGGTTTTTGTTCGCCCCTCGCGGCAGGTTTTCTTTCCTTCCCCGTGTTGTGTTTTCTGTGTTTTTATGACTCACGGAGCCCGTGTTTATTTTGGGATATAATAAACCCTCGTTATTTCCCCTATCCTTTTGTCTCCGGGAGTCTATCATAACAGACAGGAAATCTAACTCTGAATTGTGAGTGGTGTTCCTCTGTCTTTCTAATATATCTATTTAATCATCCCCACACCATATTACTTTATTTGTCGAACAGCTATTGGCAATGAACACAGCGACATGACGAGACCAAAGTGCAAGTACAGTGAGGATCAAAACTGGAAACAAATTTGGAGTTGTAAAATTTTGTGACCTGAGTCTCGAAAGAACTGTTTGTGCAGATCTGATTTTGTGTGACAAAACTGGGGCCTACGTTTGAGGCAATCATAAGAAAACCTTGTGGTGGGGTGGCTCAACTCAGTTTCATTAAAAGAAATATAGTTGCCTATAATCAAATCATATTGGCCAAACCTAATTAAAAAAAAAAAGTTAGATCAATTATCTCTCTCCCTTAAGATAGGGGCAGTAAGCTGAGGGATTCTAATCTTGTTTTATAGTCCATGTCAGGGTAATCTAGCACATATTTGGTAGCCCTCCTCTGGACCCCCTGAAAAACTTGAATATTATGCCTGGTTGTGCTGCTCCAGAGTGGGTACCCATATCCCAGATTACTTCTGACAAGGGCAATATAACAGAGTAGTGAAACATGTGTAGGAGCACTATAACCTATTGTACATTTGATCATACCATACATTTGCTGACAACCTGATTGATGTGTTTATTCCACACCAAGGAGGATGAGATATCGACACCCAGGTCCTTGATGCAGTTTACTTGGACCAAGGTAGTACCATTCATAGTATAATTAAAACCAACATGATTTCTATGCCTAGACATTGAGATAATCTGACACTTGGATGAAAGTGCAGATCCCAAGACTTGCTCCATGTATATAAGGCATTAATGTCGTTTTGTAGGAGCTCACAATCACTGACATTATCGATGGACCTGTAACATTTCGTGCCATCAGCAAACAAAGCAAGTGTTGAATTGTGGGTAGTGTTGGGCATGTCATTGATATAAAGCAGGAAAAGGAGAGGTCCTAAAATAGAACCCTGTGGGACACTACCAGAAACTACCAGAAGCCAGTCTGAATTACAACCCTCAACTACCACTCTCTGACAGATAAGCCCTAAACCAATTTAGAAGGTCTGAATGTATCCCAAAGGCCTGAAGCTTATGAATTAGCAATTTGTGAGAGACACTATCCAAGGCCTTTGAGAAAACAAGATATATCATATTGACTTGCCCAGTGCTATCCATGGTGTTGCTAATTTCATGGAACACTTCGAGAAGTTGAGTAACAGTGGAACAGGCTTTTATAAAACCATGCTGCAGATTATATAAAAACTCTTTGACATTAGGAAAAACAATATTAAAAATAGCTCATTCCAACACTTTAACACAAATACAAAGTAGTGAAACTGGTTGATAATTCTCAACAAAGTTGTTTATTAGACTTTTTGAAGACAAGTACAACATTTGCATTAAGCCAGTCGTCTAATAGACTGCCTAAACCTACAGATAGGTTAAAAAAGTAACAGAGTGGGGAAACTATTTGCACGACACACTCTTTCAGAACTTTTGGTAATATGCCACCAGGCCCAATAGTCAGATACATCAAGATTTTTCAGAATTTTAAGTACATCAGTTTCTAAGATAGTAATTTTGCTAAGAGACCCCTGTTAAAAAATAGATATATCTGCCAATTGTTTGTAGTTTTTAGCTGAGAGAACACAGAAATAAAGTTGTTTAACAGTGTAACTTTGTCTGTTGCAGTGGAGGCTGAGCCATATTTGCCCTTAACAACCATAGGAAGACTTGGTCTTTGATCTAAAAAATGACCAAAACCTCTTTAGGTTTTCCACGACAGTGGCACCAATAAAATTGAAAATTATACAATTGACAGATGAATCTGGAATGAATTGTGCATGAGTGTTGAACTTTTAGTACTGCCTGGACACCTTAAAACAAAGTGTAAAATCTAACTCTAGAGAGATAATGTTAATAATAATGATAACTATGAGGACACCTGTGCCATAATAAGTGCCACAAGTGACATTTCAGTGAAATGCAAATCTGAAACCATATCACTTTATGTGACTAAATATACATCCTATTTTAAATTCTTAAAATTAAGTGCCTCCATATAAATTCCAATTGATTTCTGGTACCAATCAGTTATCCCTTGTCACTGATGCAGGGCCAGTTCACATGTTCTTCCAGTGCTTGTGTGGGTTTCTTCCGGGTGCTCTGGTTTCCTCCCACAATCCAAAGACATGCACAATAGACTAATTGGATATTCTCAATTGCCCCTATGTGTAAATGTGAGTGTTCGCACAGAGTCAGCTGGCATGGGCTTCAGTCGCTGCCCTAATAAAGGATAAAGCTGTTCGAAAAATGAAATGAAATAATTTTCACTATGTAATCATATTCAGTTAGGTGATGAAATCTGAAATGTCTAGTCCATATATAATTTTTTAAAATTGATTTTCTAATTCAAAGGTTCACAAATTTTTGCCACTCACGGATATGTAATATTGGATCATTTTCCTCAATAAATAAATGCCCAAGTAAAATATTTTTGTCTCATTTATCTAACTGGGTTCTCTTCATCTACTTTTAGGACTTTTGTGGAAATCTGATGATGTTTTAGGTCGCTGCAGCTAATGGGCTACAGTTTGTATTGCACTGATTGGTACACGATAAGAGACACGGAGGTGGACTGTGCATTTATGTGAACATTGAATAGTGTACAAATGCAGAAGCAGTTTTTGGAAACTGCTCTTAAATGGTTGAGAAGGGGTCCACATAAAATGAGTTGGCGGTCTGGATTTGGCCCATGGGCCTTGAGTTTGACACCTGTGCACTAATGAGTGCAGCATTGTGAAGGACAAAACACACCCTTTTCATTGTTTGCGCTTCTGCTATCAGGTAGGCAGTACCTTAGCACTTGCTAGGGTACCTCCAGAATGTGCAGCAGTTCGATGCCTCAAGCTGTCAGATTTCTCAATACACACACAGTGTATCATCAAGTATCTTTGCATCTTGTTCATGAGTGATGGTAGAATGGAGCGGCAGATGGACAGATGAATTGGTGCTGTATTTGCAGTAACGAGGGCACTGCACTGGTCCGTTATGGTGAAGAGGAAGCTAAGCCAAAGTTAGGCAAAAAAGGCAAAGTTGTCAATTTATCACTCCATCTATCTTCCAACCCTCACCTATGGTCAGGAGACTTGGGAACTCTTTATATACTGTTTGATAAATAATATAAAAGTCAATGTTTAAGCTGATTATTCACCTCACAGTAAGAAGATTTTATAAATGAGTTTAAGTCTTGAGCTTTGGTATTGTGAACTTGCAGTGATGTCTCAAATTATAGCCACATCTGTGAGGAGGTGGCAGTAATCCATGAAGTTTATGAATTTTGTAATTTGTAATTGAATCACACATTGACTTAGAAATGTTCTTGTGATGAACTTCCAGACATTTCATGTTGAGCTTTTTCAGTGCCACGTCTTATTCTTGGCTGGGTAGGATGATTGACACAACACGCTTTTGAATGCCTTATGAAGTCTTCAGTGACACAGATTTTGTTGATGAACTACGGAAAACAGGTACACAAGTCACACATCAACTACATACAAAATACAATCCAAGCAGGACACACAACCATACACGAGGCTACCATCCTAGAACAGATGGATGAACATTAAATAAATAAAAAAAAACATTGAAATATTAAAATAAAATTAAAAACTCACTTTTATTTTATTTATACTCATTTTTATCATATGCTCAAAACATACCGCATCGCTTATTATCTCGGCTCAAAGCACATAGCTTACCTGACCAGTCTCTATCATAGCTAAAATTTAAACTTTAAACATCTCGCTTTAGTTTCCTTTTCATTGTGTTTCCACATAGTACTACCAAATCCATGGAAAGGGTTTAAAGAGATGTCGTTATACAGCTCTTAGGTTTTGCACCTGCCTGTGCTGGAAGCTCATCTGTGTCCATCCTAATTTATTTATTTATTTATGTATTTATTGTGCTGTTGTTCGCATATAGTAAAATAATCATGCATCTCAGGCTTGACGTTCTGTCTCTATGACGATTCAGTGACATCTACCTCGCCTTCGGTGCAAAGTTGTTAAATAGCCAATAGGGTACACAACCTAAGGGCATTTTTATTTATTTATTTTAAATTTCATAGCCTAAAAGAACTATTTTAAATAATGCACAAATGCAGAGAAAACAGGATAGGAAGGGGGTACGGTGGCTCACTCGCCTCACAACGATAAGGTTCTGTGTTTGAAGCTCACAGTCCAAAGTTGTGAAGATGTTGGGTAAGTTCCCTACTCTAAATTGCCCCTATGGGAGAATGTGAATGGTTGTTTATGTCTGTGTTGAATCCTGTGATAGACTGGAAACCTGTTCAGGGTGTAACCGTCTCTCACCTGAAGTCAGCTGAAACTGGATCCAGTTTCCTCTGTGACCCTGATAGATAAGTGGTACAGAAAATGCATCCATAGATGCCAGACAGGGATCTTGCCTCTGAAGGACCGGTCCAGTCCAGTTTTCACTGAAAAACACACGGGGTATTGCTCAGAATATGATGTACGGCTGTCACTTTAAGAAAAAATGAATAAGAAGGCGGGGCCAGTACAAATGACCAATTGGAGCAGGCAGGGAAGAAGAACATAGACCATTTATAAGGTAGACGGTGCAACGAGTGAATTTCGGCGAAGCTCGGCAGGCGCCTTCTTGGGACCTTACAAGTCGAGTGCCGGCAAATAGTACACATACATACAGTGTCAACCTGCGCTTGGTTTTTATTTATTTACTTTTTTAAATAAAATTTTCACGATTTTAAAGAAAATTTTAACCCATTTCTTGCACGAAGACAGGCCTAAGCAACTTAAAAATATATGTGTATGTATTCATGCCAGACTCTTATAAATAAGGTGTGAAATGAAATTCAACTTGCATTATCGAAATGCTATTACAGCAATATTGATTATAATGTCTGGTAAATTGTATTAAATTTAATAAAGAATAATTTCACATCCACTATTTACTACAAAAACCAACTGTGTGAAGTATACGAGTATGAACAAACATCACATTTACAACAAAATTACATTTAAAACAAAACATTGGACACCTTGTAAATATTTTTATGTTTGTTAGACATTAGGTCAATTAAATATCTAAATAAAACTTATTACTTAATTACTCTCTGAACCAGGTATTAACATGTTGTGTCACATAAATATTAATTATATACAGTATATTACATGAACATGTCTAATGTGTGTGTGTGTGTGTGTGTGTATATATACAAATCATTTGATGTTGGACACTGAGAATTTCCTTTTTATTGCAAAAGTCACAAATTGTATATATATATATTATATCTAGTACTATTATATTCAGTTATATATTATATCTTACATGTTATGGTTGGACCCTCACTGGTATGATGAAATATAATATCAGTTGACATTTTAAGTACAATAACTGCTGTAAATAACATTTTTGTTGTATATATACATGTATAATGTACATTTAGGAAACACTGACACCAGGGACTTATAACGAGGTCCCCGCTGACCCTCCGCACATCACTGCCCGTGTGGTTCGTTATCTGTATATAGTGTAATAGAGGCCTACGAGGTACATGCCACGCTGCTAGCAAGTTAAACTGGGATACGCATATAACCATTACAGACTGCTTAAAAAAATCCCTTAACTACGAAGTTTGAATTTAACCAGCTTTCAAAATTAAAAATGTGTATAGTTAAAATTACGGTGTAGCTTCAGTACTACAGGCTAAAACCCCCAAAAGTATATATTAGTTACACACAATAAGACACAATATACAAGACATTGTTCTAAAGCAATAAAGACACAACCCAAATGTGCTCCGTTGTTTTATTTACAATTTTCCATCATAAACTGAGCAGAAAATTGCGATCCTCCTCAAGGAACCTGTGCTTCGTATGAGGGTTTGTTTACGTTTTGTAAGGTCCCAAGATGGCGCCGACCGAGCTTCGTTTCCGTACAGTATACTAAGCGCTCATTGGTTGGTCTACTTATTTACATGTCTATGAAGAAGAGCCTCACGCCGAGGAGCACGCGACAGCCGTGTGTACTGCAGACGGCTGTGAGGAAGCGTAACGCTGACTGGGTCATGAACGGATTAATGACTGAGTAAATTCCCAGAGGAAAAGATAAACTCTGATTAGCGCATACAGTCACACCGTCCCACAGGAGCTGGTGCCTGAGGTGGGGTATCAGTCGGGTTAGGGAGACCTGGGAGCGAGCAGGATGACTAAAACCCCCGGCAGCGCCGCTCCGTGTCCGGATGTTGGGGATGTGATCCACAGCGTATACAGGCCGAATAAACCAGCGCAGAGCGGTGTGGTCGCTCCTCCTGAGCTGGTTGTGACCCGCGAGCCCTGCGTGGGCCGAACCGAGCAGAAGCTCGACCCCCGGGACACAAGCGGCCTTTCCTGCGGCTCTCCGCCCGATGAGGAGTCTCTGTGCTCGGATAGCGGCTTCGGCGGATCCCCCGCCTGGTCTCCCGGGCTGAGGAGGCTCTCGGACTGCTCCTCTGCGGGCCTGTCTCCCACCTCCAGTTTTGAGGAGTCCGAGGAGGAGTTTGTCGGGAATATTAACGAGAGGAACGACCCACCGACGCGGAACGACCCGGTTAGTTCGTTTTACTGCGGCACTGGTTTGGGTTTGATCTCGTCGTTGCCGCGGCGGCTCGGCTCGTGATTCTCTGCGATGTCGGGGGTTAAAGCCGCAGTTCTCAGTACAGATGATTTTCTTATTGTGTTCAGTTTACTTAAAAAAAGAAAAAAAAATCCCCTGAATAACCTTTTAACCGTTTTATAAAAACGGCTCCTTCCACTGTTTGTTTGAATGAATATATTGTTCAGTCTGATCCTGTGTCTCGGGATAAGGAGGTCACGTGAGACCCTCTAACCCAAGATGAGCTTAAAATCAACCACAAGACTCTGTTCGAGCTCCTTTTCTGCCCCGTGTGGTTTATACGGACACCGTGATCCGCCCCCGCTGTGGGGTCACAGAATGATGGCATGAGGATTTCTGCTAATGACTATTTATTCCTTTTTTTGTGGTGTTTTCTGTGATGGTTGAGGAAAAGTGGTCGATAAAACTTGAATGGAATTATTTAGGTATTTTTAATGCACAGTTTATCCCCTTGCAGGTTCCGTTCTAACAGAACCCGTGTACAGCGGGCTAATGGGATATTAACTTTATTCAAAATTTCACAACACTTTCATGCATTTGCAAGTTTTTCCCTGAATCTGCCAAGTCGGCTGTTTGTCACAGGGTTTTTTTTTTTTTTTGCCTCGTAATTGTTTTGATTTGCATAAAACTGGTCCAGAAAAATGGTGCTTTTGAATTTAGGTTTCTCCGCTCAGCCATCCGATTTTCACAAATGAGAAATTTTTACTGGTGTGTTGATCATTTAACATTTTTTTCAAGCTCTTTCTTGTTGTCCTGAAACTAGGGACTTGGACTTTTTTTTTTCCCCCAAAGTTATTTAAATTAATTCTGGTTGCTGCTACAAGATGCATCTTGCAAAACCACAACCAGTAAAAACCTGATGAATACCGGCAGAGATATGAAGGTTTGAAGTCATCGACTTTGGACCCCTCTGTGTAACGCACAGCTCGATGAAGTGCAGTGCGGATCGTCCGATCATTTCTGCTTCCGTTTTAATGAACAGCTCAGAGGCTTTAATAAACAGTTATACGCAAGGGGTGTATTTAGTGTCAAAACCTACCTTGAACGTTGAATGTAAAGTAGTAAAACTTTGATACTTTATTTAAATTGATAAAGGTAGGCTACAAAGACAACATAGAAAAACCCGCCTGTTAATGCTGTTATCACTGGGATGCCATGACCTTGTAAAGTTCCGTGTTACCGCATTGTAAACTTGACCTCTGTTTGTTTGTACTCTTTTCCTGTTAATCTTTTTTTCTATTGTCTTTTGATTCATCACCACATGCTGGTAACACAAGATTTACTCTCAGTTCATAGTGGCCAGGCATTCTGAAAAATTATTAAAAGTCAAGACTGTTAAAAAATATTTCTGCAGCTACCCTTCACCAGATTAAACAATCTGAAAGCAAGAAGGTGAAAGCACATTCAGAACAATGATCATAATCTTGCAGACTATTGCAACATTCATCATTCATTCGTTCATTTTCTGAAGCGCTTAATCCTAATTAGGGTCACAGGGAGGCTGGCGCCCATCTCGGCCGACTCTGGGCCAGGGCAGAGTACACCCTGGACAGCTCGCCAGGCCATCGCCGGGCCTATTGCAACGCATTTGTCCTATAAGTAATGCTTGTAATAGCAATTTGAATAAATGAACACTTCATTATATTTTCCACAGTTATCACACAGTCTATACTTAGGGGATCCCATACTTATGGGATGGACATATGTAGATTACATACATTACAAGCATAACAATAATAGAAAGATGCAACAAAAACTAAGTTTACTGCATTCTGTGGAGAACTTGTGTAGAAATGGAAGATAAGAATAAAGTAGTTGTCTTAAATCTATATCTAGTCCTAAATACGCCGTTACTGACATTAACTTATGGGACACCACTTTCAAGGCTAGAATAAAAGGTGTGTGTGTGTGTGTGTGTGTGTGTGTGTGCACACAGTGTTAGTAAACAAATACCTTAGCAAATTTTTATTGGAATGGATAAGCTGCAGGTCGTCATTACATAAAGCCAAAAGCTCTATCAGATTACAAGTTACAGTCCTCTCGATCTGTAATGGTCATGGGACACAGAATTGTTCCATATTATGCTGGGATTAGGGATGTCTGTATTTTGAATAACCATATAGTACTGAATGCAAAACTGTTTGTCAGCTGTTTGCAAAATTTTTGTCCATCTTGAAGCAATGGTTCAGCCACAAAATTTACTACATATTTTTTCCATTTATCTCCAGTCTAGTCCGCTTTGTTTGGTTTTTGAAGTTTGCCAATGTATCTAGTAATGAAAGTTAATAGCTAACAGTTAGCATAATTCAAACTGCATGTCTAAATGCCACAGTGTCTCAGATATTCCTGTGTGGTTTATGGCAGTGTTACACAACTAGTTGTAAATCCATCATGAAACTTCACATGCACTTTAACAACCTTACACCAGCATCAGATTTGGGTAGGAGGTGTGGCCTAAAGGTTTAAAGGTTTAGTTGTTTGTTTAGATACTGTGCTTTGAATACAGTTTAACATTTTAATATGGATCACATGTAGAGATGATGTTAAAATGGCAGCTGTTTGCATCCATTATATTCAAAGTACCTTTAGCTAATCAATTACATTTTGGGAACATTATACATTTCATTTTTGGTCATAGTGTAAAAAAAAATAAATAAATTAAGCTTGTGAAGTGGGTCACCTTATCTTTTTTAGTGAGCGGCTTTCTTGCCTGTGGTAGATGCAAAACAAATCCTTTCTGTAAATGTTTCATTAGTTATTGTGTAAGATTAGGGAGCTATCACTCAAGTTCAGCAAGAAGTTCAGCAGGTTCAGCTTTGTTGTCAATGATTGGCTTGATTGTTGCTTGTGCTAAAGGAGTTGGTTGTTTGAGCTGAAGGCAAAGGTAAGGATTACTTTACAGAATGGTGCTGTGGTTTTGAAAACATTTTGAAATGTATGATATGTTGAGGAATTTTGTGATTAGAGCAGATTGGCCACACATCAACAGTAATGACCTTTTATATTTTGTAACCTATTTTTTTCTCCCTTAAAAAAATGACGACATATTAAATCCAGAATCTCTCTTTGGTTTGCCGTCTTGCAAAGCTGCAGCTACAATAAGAACAAAAGGAGGAAGTGTGGCCAATGTCCATCAATGATTTCAAAAAATTATTTACATCAGATACAAGTTTGACATTTGAGGAAATGATCTTCAGATTACTTTTGTATTATACTCTTAAGAGTTGGTAAGAGTTGTCACCCCATCCCAACTTTTTTGAGATGTGCTGTTGCCATCAAATCCAAAATGAGCTAATATTTTTCACAAAATGGTAAAATGTCTCACTTTCAATATTTTGTTTTATTGTGAATAAAATTTGCAATCATTGCATTATTTTTATTTCCCAGGTGACCATCTCAGAATTCAATGAAACTTTAACCAGACATAGAACATGTTTCAACATGAACACATGCAACA
>JBCNYH010000026.1:16786041-16798673 GCA_039654325.1 Tandanus tandanus
CTTCCCTAATAATTACTGTATAGAGCTGAAACGTTGCATACCAACAGAACACGACCCACTCTGTCAGAATCTGCAGTCAAAATTACTCCATTTTTCAGGGTTAGGTTGCTACTGATACTGCAATTTTGAAAAAAGTGCAATTTCGAACAAAGCATTTTAGAATTTTTGACACAAAATATATTCACCGCCCCCCAAAAGTATTTTTCTAGCAAATGTAAGCATATTTCCATGTAAAACAAACCGTTTTTATGAAGAATAAATGTGATATGGTGTTTTGGTGAGTATCCAAAAACTGGATGGTAGGTGAAAATGTGCTCATCTTGCGAGCCCCTGAAGATGTGGACAGTTCAGCAGAGTAATGAAAGTTTACCACATGCAACATGTATATCAGATCTAGCAACATACAAAATTTCAGCCTTGTTGCTCATTTCCTTCATACTTAGCCATCATCTCGAAATGTTCATAAATTTCCCTTGTGAAATTTTTTTACATTTTTTTATTTTTATTGCACTTTCCTTCTGAAGAGAAATAAAAATATGCAGAAATATTTTGTATGAGATCAGAATATAGTCTCAAACTGGTATCAGAGCAATAATAAACAAAAACAAATGTTTTAAATTTGCTTTTATAACAATTAGAGAAGTGACATTTGTTACGCATAATGATCTGTCATAGATTCTATTATCAAATAGCACATGTACAATATGAGTTCTATAACTTATATTTATCATTTCAAATGATGTATTTATATCCCCACTGAATAATTAATATAAGGATATATTATGATAGAGATTATATACATCATCTTTTCATAAGCTTTGATCAAATATTATGGAACTTCATTATAATATTTGCAACAATCTACCAGTAAACTGTTTCTGCAAAGAGAGTTCAGTACATGAATATATGTTTCAGTTTTACTGAATATTTGGCAAAGTCTTTTTGGGAGAGTGTGTAGTTACATGCAGTTAAGCTTATGAAAAGATGTATATAATCTCTCTCATAATCATTGAATTCTGAGATGGTCACCTGGGAAGTTTTCTGAAGCTAGGTGATGACAGTCTCCCAATTTCTCTGAAGTTAGGGTTGTGTTATTTTAAATATAAATATTTTTTTTGTGCTACTGTATTGTATAGGCTAAAATGTGGAATGAGTATAAAAAGCACACAGAACATTTGCTCTGAATGAGTAAACTCAAAAGACCGTTAGCCACATAGTGCTTACCTCTGCCTGGAGCACGCAGAGCTAATAAGCTAATGCATTGGTCATGGTTTTTAATTTTTACATTTTCTAAGGTACTGTAAAAATCTTGTTTAAGTGTGCTTTATATCATAGACATGAACACAAGACCGGTACTCGGTATATTGCGTGTATTCAAAACGTGCCGAAGTTGCCGCCATCTTAATAGAGACTGGTTACACTTGACAACTAGGCTTTATATTATACATGTAAACAAGCTGCAGGATTGAGGAATTCTGCTTCGTTTTGCACTTTATTTTGGGTCATATTGTTACACATGCTGGTAAAATACCATGATACAAGTAAAATGAAACAAATATTTGGACTTTCGGGGTTTTTTCTGGAAAAAAGAATAAATAATAAAGATTGCTATTATTCTGTAGATACAATACTTACAAGTGGAATATTACTCCTTGCTCTTTAAAGATACTATTTTGCTTGTTGGTGCAAGTGGCAACACAACATTCAACACCCATCTTATTGGAATTGAGGATTTTAGTCCTTGGTAATATGGCGTCCACCAAAGGCACTTCATGCGAAGGGTCCTGTGTTTATGTCTATGCCTTACATGCTTATGCTCCTGTGTGTGTGTGTGTGTGTGTGTGTGTGTGTGTGTGTGTGTGTGTGTGTACTAAAACAATTATTTACCTTGTTGGAGGTTGCTCAAAAAACAAAGTCCCATTTGTACATTCATTGCTCTGTTTCGGGGCCTATTTAGCAACATCCACCTCACCTTCGAATAATTGTTAATTAGTAGGCAGAAGCTGATTATTAATATTTAATCATTAAAAGTGAATCTTTGGCAATCATTTAGTTATGTTGGTTACTTATCGGGACATTTTCAATTATGTGAATATTATGTAACTCGACCTGCATAAATTGTATTTGAATGCTGTTTTTATAGGCAGAAAAAAGTTATTTTGGAAGAACAATATCTGATTTTGGTGTTTCTTTCCTCCTACATCACCAGATGTTTATTACAGATACAACACAGTATTAGTAAAACAGAATTTGTTTCATTTGGGCCTGTCACTATTAATACAAGCTGTAGATATTTTTTATTATTATAATTTTTTTTTTTACATTACGTTTGCCACAAGGGTTTCAGAATATTGGTTGTAGGTTTTACAGAGAGAATAGTTTAAAACGCAGTGTTCTGTATTGTATAACAATGCATAATATTCTTATGTTGGATTTTTATTTTTTTGAATAATATTCCAATAAATGCATTTTTCTATCCACAAATGTGGATAAAGTTAAAGAAGCAGATTGCTGTTATATCTGGCTTGTTGAACTGATGTCTTTGGAAACTGTTTTGTAGGAGAAAAATAAAACTATGGTGAATTGGTCTCCTGCTGTGGCACCTTTAAAGAAGCGCTCTCCCTGGGTCCAAGTGGTTGGCCATGCAGGTTTGTGTTCAGTTGCAGTAGTTGTATGGCTGCTATTCTAGTTTATTTACATTCACTTCTTATTTATAATGTGTACAATGTATGACAATGACTTTATTCTTCTCACAGTAAATTGTGTTTTCATGCTTTTGTTTGGTGTTGCAGGCAATTTTAAGACCGATAGTGATGGGAAGCTTTTGAAGAAGTACTGTGCGAGCGAGCAGCAGTGTCTGCAGCGGCTCATGGATGATGTGCTGCGACCCTTTGTGCCGGCATACCATGGTGTGACCCGGCAAAATGAGCAGGTCTACAACCTCATGGATGACTTGCTCTCTTACTTTGACTCGCCCTGCATTATGGACTGCAAAATGGGAACTCGGTGAGCTCCTGCTTGCTTTGGCCTATGGAAAATTTCAACTTAAACATACACTAATGTAATTTAAGATTAAAGGTAATATTACATCAATGTGACTTAAAAAGGATCTAAATTTAAAAAGCCTTTGTAGTAGAGCTAATAGGACTCGATGTTCTGATACTTGTGGTAAGTTGGCACTATTGGTATTGGCAGTTTGGTTGTAGTTTGGGTTGTAGTTGGGTGAGGTGGGCATGTCCTTTTTTTTGATGAGCCCTTCTCCGGAAGGCTCAACATTATCTGTCATCCCAGGTACATATTACCCGCTAGTTCCATACTTTACTGTCTTCACCACAGCAGTTGTCTTTCCTGTTAATCCAAATACAGTTGCTGCTATTGACAGGGTCTTGCTGGAGGAAGCAACTCGTTATGCCCATCTTTTTGAAAAGACCGGTTGTAGATTTAGCAGAGAATATTCTGTATCCAGCTTCTGCAGGAAAGTTGCTGTCATTCTGGGTGGCTTCTGGGGTATCTGGGAAACTCATTTTTTAAAAAACCTATGGCCACTTTCCAATGCTGAGCAACCTGTGGAATGCCCACAGCCTTTGATGGGGACTTGGGGCTGCTGGAACGAGCTGCATGCTTTGTCACTTTCTTGCCGATGTTTGTTGGAGTGCATTTGAAGTGGTTCATCTCTGTTAAGAGAAGATTAATGCTAGTCCTCTCATAACTTAATTTTGCTGTAATGCCTTTGAGTGAGGCTGTACGGTAGGTACATCCTGTTTGATTGATGCAGGTGCTTGCTAAAGAGAGCAAGTCTATTCCCCACCACTGCTTCAGGTTCTGGGAGTGAGTAGGAGATCAGAAGAGTTTCTAATGACAAAAACAAGAGCCCCCATTTCCCAGATGTCATGCCAGCTTCCTCTTTACTGGGCTCTCCCTGTTGGACCATTGGCCCTGCATGGCCGTTAATTCAATTCAATTCAGTTTTATTTGTATAGCGCTCTTTACAATTGACATTGTCACAAAGCAGCTTTACATTGTAAAAGTAATTTAAGGAGGAATTTAAACATTTTTGTACAACCCCCTACACACCCCTAATGAGCAAGCCCACGGCGACAGATTAGACCATTAAGCTGACCTTGGCATGTTGCCTTGTGACATTGAGGAGCTTTTTAGGGACAAGCCCGAAACTGGCTCTCAAATCTTAGTCTTGGCCAACTGCATTCCTGAATTGCAGAATAGACTTAGCATTCTGATGCTTCTTTTCAATCATAGTGTACAAGTTGTAGGTTCTGGGCTGCTGACACTGTTACTACAACTTGCACACTTTCTGTGACCCGGTTTAGAGTGGCCAAAGACCCACCATAAGAACATCATTACGTCACTGTATACGTCTTATGTTCCCCACTGTGCAAAGGCCCATAAGAGACATCATGTCGTTGCACCGTCTGACTGTCCGTTATGAAAGCTGAATTTCTTTTTAATGGTGGCAACAAAGTTCTGGATGGTTATATTAATCCCACCGTCAGCCCCTGACGTAAGGGGGTCCTAATTCTACTTGGTGTTGCATTGGAATGTGTTTTCCTAGACAATAATTGCATGAGAGAAATTTGGAACTGGCTCCAAAGTGGCCTACGAACTGCTTTGGTGGAAAAGGAACCTTCAGATCTGGTCCACTTCATTCCTGTTGCGACATGGGGGTGCTGTTTTGGTTTGTGATTAGGTCTGGGAGATATGGCCTAAAAATAAAATGCCGTTTTTTTTGTTTTGTTTTGTTTTTTTTTTTAAACCGGCACCCGATTTCGATTCTAAAAAAAACCCAAAACAGGGAGATCAACACAGAGGAGAACAAACACATGTCGTCGGTTTATGATAGGAATTGTTTCCTGAGTGCTGCATAGTGGATGGGGTGGGGGGTGTCTTGAGTTCCTGAAGATTTTTGTAACTAAAATATATTTGTCATTTATAAAGGAATAAGACATAATATGACATTAGGTGCTTTTGTAATTTACTTAAGTATTTTTGTTTGTTTGTTTGTTCGTTTATTTAGCTAGCAAGGAATGGCTTGAGGCATGGCGTGTTTCACGTGTAGTGCTGTGTAGATGGAGCGGGGCTTCTTCGTTAAAATACTTTTGGCTTGGCAGCTCTTATCTGGTATCGATAGATGGTAGAGACATATCCCCAGTGCCACTGAAACTGGCTTTAGTTGCAATCACATGTCATTTTGAAGTTGGGGCACGCTTCTGGTTCTCAGATGGGAGGGCAACCATTTTAAAATGTCTGTCTTGCAGGAAACACATGTAGAATATTCTGAGTATTACAACAGCTGAAAAGCAAATGCTCTCCTCTGTGAAAATTTAGGAATTTTCACTACATTTAAAGAATTTTCCAGAAATCACTAAATCTTATAACTTCCTGGTCACACAGACTTCTTTGTACACCAAAAAACAGTACAAAACCCATAAGAGCATGGAAGCCCACAGTTTTACCTTTGACTGGGTACATGATCTCAGAGTTACGGCTTTGAAAGGCAATCTACAACTGAAGTTTATGAGGGTAAATGCTGTTTTTCTGAAGTTCCTAAGGAAAACCTTTGCTGGAGCATGTTTGCGTTTGCTCTTCTTGAGATAAAAAAACTTTAGCTTGTGTTCTTGTTAGCATGTGCTGTAAACTGACTGTGCTATTGTTATACAAACCGTGTTTGGCATTCAGTTCTTGTTTAGTATTTGTTGTTTCGTTGTCACTGTTGTGGTTGCTGTTCACACATTCAAGTTACTTACAGCTTCTCAGTCTACTTGTTGGAAACAAAGTTTCAGTACAAAGATCCTCCAAACCAGTTGAAAGAGAAAAAAAATCGTTTTTGATGCTTTCTGGAAATTTGGACAAATTCTAAACAAGTCTGTGTGGAGTTTGCATGTTCTCCCTGCATTGGTTCTCTTCCACAGTGAATGGACATGCACATTAGGCTAATTGGATATTCTCAGTTGACCCAGGTGTGAATGTTTGAATGGTGTGTGTGGTCCTGTGATGGTCTAGTGTAGGGTTTCAGGGTGTACCTTGCTTTTGTCCGGAGTTGGCGGGAATGAGCTCTAGCCTCCTCACCACCCTAATAAATGATAATGGTTCAGAAAGTGAAATAAGGGGAATTTGCTGTTCTTGTACAGTGCATCTGGACTTGCACATTGTGGAAGTTCAAGTCACTGTTTCACATGTGTACTGATTCATCTTTACATCTTTATCAATTTATTGAGTATTAATTTATTAGATTTAAACAGCAATGACATAAACACTGAAATATACAGAATTAAGGTTTAATTTTAGCCTTTAATTTATTCATTTTGAATTAATTGATCAAATTAACTTTAGTTCCTGTCTACAGATTAAAGTGTGTGTGTGTGTGTGTGTGTGTGTGTGTGTTCCCCGATTCTGTAATCCGGTTTTCAGATATTCAAAAACAAATCCAGTGGGGGGGGACTTCAAAGTTATGGCGCACAAAGACGTGCTTCCAACTTTAGGGTAGCAGTTTGTGGCTTGAAAATTGACATGATGGTTTCGTCTGTTGTTCACATACTTTTGATAGTTTAGTGTATATGAACAAAAAATTACAAAGGTAATTATGGGATTGATTCACTTTTAAAGAAGAGAAGCTAGTGAGGAAAGGGCTGTTTATATCATATCTTATTTGGTAGACAGCTAATATGTACAAATATGTTAAAGTTGTGGTTCATATCTGCTCAGGACCTACTTGGAGGAGGAACTGAAGAAAGCACAAAAGAATCCTCAGCCTCGTAAAGATATGTATGAGAAAATGGTGGTGGTGGACCCTGAGGCTCCCACCCCAGAGGAAAAAATCCAGCAAGCAGTACTTAAAACCAGATACATGCAGTGGAGAGAGACACTCAGCTCCACGGCCACACTGGGTTTCCGCATTGAGGGAATCAAGGTAATCTCTGCAGTTAATGATGTTGTTGAATATTATACTGGTGCTGTTACGTAACTGCACTGAGCTGTGTTTGTTTCCCCATATCTCTGTTCAGAAATCAGGCGGCACCTGTAACACTAATTTTAAAAGGACAAAATATAAGGAGGAAGTGATGCAGGCACTGGATGACTTTGTTGACAGTAATGTCTCACTGATGGTATGTAAGGAATCTGAGGAGTGTTTGTGGTGACCGAACTTTACTGTATTTATGACGTAATGCCTCTCCCCAATTTCAGAGAAGTTACCAACAGAGATTAAAGGAGCTGCGATTGGTGCTTGAGAAATCAGACTTCTTCAAAACACATGAGGTAGAAAGCTGGTGATTTGATTTATAAAAGTGTAAAATGTGGTGCAGTATGAAATTATAACGGTAAAGATATCTGTCAGGCAATTTTATTCCACCACTGATCATCATGAGATTATTATAAATAAAACATAGGTTTGTCAGCTTAATTATCTCTGCAATAAAAAGGTGTTTTGACAGAGGTATTGTAATCACCGGCATTTGTTTGTCAGTGAACAAAATCCTCAACATACCATGCAAGAATTTGAAGGAGACACCAAGTACCAGAAATGATTTTATTTTAGAATGACAAAGGTCAAGGTCAGGGCAAGGTCAGAAAGTTTTGGCGATAGACATTTCTCATGTTAAAATTTAAATAGTTTCTGAGAAACAAAGTGACATAGACCCATTCACACAGAGACCGATAGGAAACCATATACGTGCTTTCAAACAGCAGAACACTCTTTCAATTCAATTTTTTATTTGTCACATACAAAATCATACACAGTACAATATGTAGTGAAATGCTTGTTACGACTGTCCTAAAAATTGAAGAGCAGATGCCAGGGAAAAAATGCCTTTACTGTTCTAAAGGAACATTCGAGCAAGACTACACTTTTTCAGTGAACATACAGGCAAATACCAGAATGATTTGCTCCGGATTGATGAATTAAAGGTAGAGTTGTTTGGCCACACAGGTGAACAGAAGAAAACCTCAAGCTGCCTAAGAGACTAGTCAGATTACAATCAGTGATTCAGCTATGGATTCTGCACCACATTAAAGAGTGCTTAAAGTACAAGGCCATCTGTTTTCAACAAGATAACAATCCTAGGAACACTAGCAAATCCAAAGTCCTGGTGAAAAATTGAGTATGGAATATCTGAGTCAAAGCCAGACTTGAAGCCAATTGAAATGTTGTTGGGGGAGGTTCTACAATAGCAAAGACTGGTGGACAAAGTATGCAAAATGCCTCCAAGAAGTCATTTCTGTTAGCTTTGAAGAACAATGGTATACGTACTTTCTCCCCTGAAGAATATTATATCTTTTTGAAAAAATAAAAATGTAAAAAGATAATTTACCTTGCTCTTGTTCAACGTATATCATTCTTATCTTTAGGCACTGTACTAAAGAAGTAGAAGTCTACAAGTTCCATGGGATGTACTTATTTTTCACAAGATTCTGTTTTTATCTCTTCAGGACACGTGCAAATCATAAACCTCAGGGTCATGAATGGCAGTGGTGGCTCATCTGCATAAACAATAGCTTGTCTTGACACATAGCGTGAGAATAACAGAGTGCGACGGCGCAAAAACAGCACCATCCTCTCATCCGTGGATCTATTATTAAAGCAAGTGATCAGGTGTTTGCACCTCCGTGTTAACAGAGCTGTGAGTGAAGCCTGTCAGAGCTCTGGTCGGTGCCATCAGCTCGTTATTTCCAGCTCCAGCTCACAGAACTGCGAGATCTGATAATGAGGCAACCTGGGAGAACCAGTTCACCGCTGCTCGCTTGCTCATTCAGTCATCTTTTTTCAGAACTCTTCTTCTTCTTCTTCTTCTTGCTTTTATTTTCTTGTGTTTTGATCCGCAGGTCGGATTTATCTGTGTGTGCATTTCTGATTGCTCATCCCTGCTGCTGATGTGTAATTTCACACTCCACAAATAAACGTTGCTTAAAAATGGGGGGGTGGCGGCGCAATCACAGTCCCTGCTGGTGTTAAAACCCAAAGATAAAATGATAGAAGTTTACTCTGTTTTTTGAAGCTACGAAGACCTGTAGGCTGGCAGACAAAAAAATCAATAATGTCTCCTGTTTCTTGCTAGCATTCCATGACCATTAGAAGTTACTGGTAGCCAGCTTTTTAGGTTTCAAAAACAATTGATGTATAGGTGTTGCTACATGGAACAGCCGTTTCAACACATTATTTGAACAATAATGGCTTCCTTGATTTCTAGGGGAAAAAAATCTTGATTTTGCTTTTAACGTATCCTTTTTTTTTCCCTGTCCATGAGCAGTTTAAGTATTTGGTGGCTGGCTTTATGTGTATTGTGTAGGATTGGTAGCTGTCTACACGAGCCATCAAGCTAGCAGTGGAGTATCGGCTATGGTAGTAGCCAAACTTTTACGCCTACACATTAGAAAAGCTTTAGTTAGTCCAATATAAACTAAAACCACCAGTGTGATTCCCAATAGCGTATTATTGTGGAAAACATAACTGACAAGGCTAAATAGCGGTAAAATACTGTAACAATGTACAGTAAGCTTGTTAGCTAATAATTGCGTAAATAATCTCACTCACTCACTTGTCGAACCGCTTAATCCTACTAGGGTCTGGGCAAAGGCTGGGTACACCCTGCACAGCTCGCCAGACCATCGCAGGTGCAATACACACAACCACTCACACCTAGTGCACTTAGCCTAATTAGCCTCTTTGGAATATAACACATAATAAACTCCTCTGACTAAAACAAATTAAAGTTTGAAATCAGTCAGGTGTAAAGGTTTTTTTTTTAGCCTTTTCTTACTTTCAGACAACTATGTAATAGCATGGACACTAATCCTGTTAGTCCTGAACACCCCAGTTACTGATCTGTCCACCCCCAGTGCATGACATTCATATGATTTGTTGAAATATCCCTTCTTCAGGATTGATCTTCATGACAAATCCTACCTATTAGTTTTGCTTATATAATTTGGTGTCCCACAAGGTTTTCTTTTAGGCCCTCTGTCATTTTATTATCTATCTATTGCAATTTATCCACCAAGACATAAAAAATAGCTTTGGCTACCACTTCTGTGCTCAGAATATACAGTAATACCATATTCAATAAATTCCACAAGATTCGGTACCACAGCTCTGCAAAATTACATAGTAAATTTTGACTTTATAGTTAATATAGTAAATTAATATAAGTATATTATAGTTTTTAAACTATAAAACAGCTGCATTTGGTATAAAAGGCATGTTAGACTGTTACTACATTCTCCTTTTAGAAATTGATGTACAAAAATGGTGTCCTATTAAGAAAACCAGAAAAATATTTATTGCTTAAATTACCATATAAGGATCCAAGTTTTGTATGTTTGTAATTTCTGAGACATTTATATTTCTACATGGCCTCAGAAGATTAATCTTATGAGTCTGTTTGAACAGAATAAATGAGCTGGAGTGTTATACAGTACATTTACTAGTATAATACCTTGTGTGAAGTGCCGGTTCTAATGAAGTTCTTCTCCAGCACATTATCCAGAGCAGGATCAAGCTCCTCGCCAACGTCCTCTATCAGTAGAGGGCGCCCCAGAGACAGGCTGTCCTCCAGATGGTTCCTGAAGTATTTGTGATTCAGCGACGTGATCTATGACCAACACATGCCCACAGCTTAAGTACTTTTCCCAAGAAAAAGCTATTACCAAAGACTTTATTTATGCAAGGACCCTCAGCCATTCAAAGACAAGATTAAACTTTGAATGAGGCAGAATTCAAGTGGACCTTTGGGAATGAGATTTATAAGAGGCGACCTTGAAGGTTTAACTTATAGCTTTGTAACAGAAAGTCAGTGAACATAGAGTGAGCATAGTGTACACTATGATTATATAACATTCTTTTTATTTGTACTTAAAGTCGCTGAAGTTATGTTCTCTTTTGGTATAAGAATAATTAAAAATGCATATTGACAGAATGGCTGGGTTGTGGCTATATGATTCATTGCTCAAAAAACAGGAAATAGAGTACGTTGATAAGTTAACCCACTTTTTTATTGTAAAAGGTATAGATAATACATAAGATTGTAAATTGTTTTAGCAAATAAAAGAGCCATTAGTAAGTAGGGTTATATGGTGTATAGTATGGTGGTGCTCTGAACTGGCTAAACTGCATTACTGGAAAATTTAGTGCTCGTCCGCCGTTTAGTTGTCATTTTATCATTTTCAGCTCTCTGTAAGCTTTGCCTTTTATGGCGCTTTAAGGGTATCAACAAGTGTAAATCAGCTTTGCTTGATCATTTCTAGCTGACTTTAATTTATCCAATGAGGATGAAGAAAAGTAGTACATTTTTTTCAGAAGATTAACAGATTAAGATTGACAGATTAAAATATTACAACTATAATTAGTCACCTTGGGATGAATCATTCTTTCCCTCACCTGAAGTTCATTCTTGGCTTCTTTATTCTTGATCCAGGTCTTGCCTTGTGTCTGTGGGTCAATAAGCAGTGGAAATCGAGCTGCTTTGGCCACGATTATGCCATTCTGGATGGACAGGTCATCGTTAGGGAGGCCTTGCAAATTCCACTCGCTGACAGTTGGCGCATCAATCAGCATCTCAGTCAAGTTCAGGTTAGTGCCAAAGGGAATGTGCCGTGTCCTCATCTCCCTTTGCCAGTCACCCAGTAGGAGGTTGCGAAATTCCTGATTAAATGGGCCAGAGTAGGAGAGGAAGGCTGTAGCCAGCAAAACGTCTCCTGATGAAAACAGGCAAACGTCGGAAGTTGAAAAAAGCCTTGAAATTTTTAATCAGTTGCTAAAAATCTAAATTCACCATAGCTAATTCTTATTTGGTATGTGTGTCGGCCTTGCAATGGTCTGGTGAGCTGTTCAGGGTGTACCCCGCCCTCGCCCAGAGCCGGCTGGAATGGGCGCCAGCCTCCCCGCGACCCTAATTAGGATTAAGTGGCTTGGAAAATGAGTGAATAATTCTTATTTGCTTAAACTCCATTTATTTAAACTCCAAATATATCTAAATAACCTACTTATGAACTTGCTTGACTGCAACACCAAAATGTAGTCAATTCAGGAATTACTGGAACCCTTGAAAAAAAATATCACCCATATTGGGCCTTGTGTATCAATTTACATTTATCTGTAAATTGCTCTTAAGAAAATGCCATTATTTGTTTTAAACTATATAACTACACTCCATTCACCCTGCGGAGGCCTGATTCAATCTGATCTTGGAAGATAAGCAGGGAGGGGCCTGGTTCATGGTTGGATGGGAGACCACCTGGGAATACCAGGCGCTGTGGAGTGTAAGGGAAAAGAGTTGGCAACCTACCCTATAGGTGTACCGCTACGCATAAAGACTCACCAATGCCAACCTTAATAAATAACCTTTAAATCGGAAAATGCTATAATCATTTTATCAGCATAGATTCAAGTTGGAAGTTTCCAGTTATTTTTTGTTTTAAACATAGACATGCACAGACTATTTGGTGGAAGATCTGTGAAAAATACATTCATCTAAAAGATTGATAGGCAGCACGGTGGCGTAGTGGTTAGCACGTCCGCCTCACAGCAAGAAGGCCGGGGTTAGTTTCCCAGCTCGGGCATTTCTGTGTGGAGTTTGCATGTTCTCCCCGTGCTTGCGTGGGTTTCCTCCGTGTACTCTGGT
>JBCNYH010000026.1:16820775-16843593 GCA_039654325.1 Tandanus tandanus
TGTGTGTGTGTGTGTGTGTGTGTGTGTGTGCTGGGATGAGTGGGGGGGGGGTGCAGGGATGTGGGTGTGTGTGTGGGGTGGGAGGGGCAGCGTGTATTCATTTATTTATTTACTGTTGATTTGTGTTATGGAATCTATATAATCTTGCTGGACCTGACTGGAGGGGACAAAAAAAGAAGGAAGACAGCAAACAGAAGCAAAAGGGAAAATAAATTCGGCACAACACAGCAACCAGACTGCCATTCGGCTTGCTATGATGCTGGACAGGACAGGTTTAAAAAAAAAAAGAAAAAAAAAATAGTCAAGCATAGACCATTTTACCTGCTGATAGAGCTAACAGCCATAGTTACCTAGGCTGTTTGCATTGCACCAGAATCTAATACTAGTACAGCACTCAACTATTTACATGACACCATAGACAAACAGCAGAGGGCTTATCCTGGTGGAATTCACATCATTGCAGGTCAACTCTACCCCCAAAATTCACACAACATGTGAAAGAACCAAATAGGGGAAGCAATACACTCGATCATGTGTATTCAAATATTGAGCATGCATACAGAGCTGTTCCACATCTGGCTAATCCGACAACATCTTCATCCCAGTATACATCCCTCTCCACAAAAAAACTGGCATGGAGAAGCTCTTTAACAGGTGAGCTCAAGAGAGGCATCAGAGATCCCAAGCATAACTGTAAGAGGAAAAGTGAGGAGCACTACACAGACAATAACACAAGGCAGGTGTGGCAAGGACTCCAGCATATAACAAACTGCAGGAGCAAATTCACCACTAAGCCCAGTGGCTCAACCTCAATAGTTTAATTGCTTCTTCCCAAGGTTCAAAGAGAAAACTCCACCCACTCATGTCCTCCCTGTTAGAGACTCCCAGGTACCGTCGGTTCAGGAACACAAAGCAAGACATTTCAGAGTGGTGAACCTAAGGAAAGCTGAAGGCCCAGATGGTGTACCTGTTAAGGTGCTCAGGGCCTGTGCGTATTAAATGTCTTCACTCACATCTTCAATCGGTCCCTGGCACAGGCCATCATTCCACCGTGCGTCAAATCATCCATTATTGTTCCAGTCTGGAGGAAGCCTGCTGTTGAAACCCTAAATGATTATAACCTGTCACTCTTACTCCCTAATAATATGAAGACATTAAAGCTAGCCTCCCTCTCACCTTTGACCCCCACTAATTTGCTTCCAGGGAGAAAAGGTCCACAGGGGATGCAATACCAACAACCTCCACTCAACACTTTAGCACCTGGAGCTAACCTGGTTTCTATGTCCAGATGCTTTTCCACAATTATAGCTCAGCCTTCAATGTGATCATCCCAGACATACTCATCAGGAAACTGTGTCACCTGGCAGCTTCTCTCAGCTCTGCTCCTGAATCGTGGACTTCCTTACGAACCACCCTCAGTCTGTCAGATTGGGTGCATATCTCTCCTCCACCCTCACTCCCTAGCTCTACTCAGGGCTCTGTGCTGATCTTATTACTATATTCTCCTTACACATATGACTGTACACCCTCTCACAACTCAAGATTAGTACGTGCCAATCATGCAATAAACATTTGTGCAATAAACTTATCAAGTGTCAATGATGATTAAGTCGGCTCATAAAAGAATACCAAGAATTAGATGGTGGCCTTCCACCAATCAGAAATGAGGACATATGAGAACATATTTTGAACTACACCACAGTGGATGGCCTCATCTCAGATGAAGACGAGTCTGCATGCCAGGACGAGGCCCACAAATTGCTCCTATGGTGCTCTGCAAACAACCTTAAACTAAACACAAAAAACAAACAAAGGAACTGATTCTGCACTTCAGGAAACGCAGACCTGGCCATGCTCCCATTTTCAGTAACAGAGACTGTGTAGATATAGTCCACAGCTTCAAATCTTTTCTGGTCAAGTCACAACATTGTTGCTGTAAAATACGTCTGCACTTCTTGCGACAGCTAAAAAAGATCAATCTGTGTACGAAGCTAATAATTACTGCCTACCACTCTGTGATAGAGAATATTTTGACTTGCTGTATCTATGACTTGCTGCATATGCTGGTATGCGGACAGCTCAGCAGCTGAACAAAAAGCCCCACAGAGTGTCATAAAGTCAGCGCAAAAGATAATTGGCTGGCCTCTTCCCTCACTACCTCTTCAGAGTACAGAACATCATAAAGGACACTTCTCACCCCATATGCCACCATTATGTGTGCAATATTTCTCTGTTATTTGTGCAATACTGGTAATCAGTGTGATACCTGATCAACTTATTTCACCCTGCCTTGTTTTGTGTTTACTATGTCTATACTATAGTTTTATGAATGGCTGAAATGAATTGTGTGTATGAATGGGTGTTTGCATAGTAAGTAATATGCATTTTTTTGTCACTATGAGAGCACCCACAATATCACTGTGTCAATGGTGTATAGTGACAATAAAGCCATCTTGTATCTTTATAAAACTACAGCACTTCCTAAAGTAAACACTCAGTGTATTCTTGTTTATCCTGGCTCTTTTATTTTGATTATTGTCTCTAATATTCTATTTACACATCATCTGATGTCTTGCCTGACTATTATTTAAATTTTGCGGCACATTTTTAATTTGTCTGTCTTGGAGTCTAATAAACTTCTTAATCTGCATTTGTATGTGCCTCCAAACCTTACTTGACACTAATGTATGACCTGTAATCAAGTAAAGACAAACAAGTTTGGTCTCAGGGCACATTCTCAGGGATGCTAATTGACATTCAAAGTATTTCAGTGTAAATTATACAATATATACAATATAAACAACATAATTTAAATTATACAGGAAGCAAATATAAGTGATATAAATAAGCAGTCCCTATGGTCTCTGATGTTGGGGCTGTCTGAATGCACCGAAACCATGCGCAAACAGCAGGAAGGTACAGATTCTGCAATTTGATCTTTCTGTTTTAGTTTAGCCGCAAGACATGCCTAGATACACTGATAAGCTTTTGTTTTTAGTTAATTCAGAATAAGGGTGTGCTCAAGTTCAAGTTCAAAATGACAATGTGTACCTTCAGCTGTTCTATGGAATTCAATAGATATAAATCAGCTCTACTTAGGAAAAGGCAAGACAAAATTTGATTTAAACCAACTCTACTAAAAATGTTTTGGCAGTAATTTAGCAGGTTTACTTTTGTTTTGGTATAGCTATGTTGCCCTATATTGCTACCCTAGTGTGTGGTAATGAATAAATATAGAGAGACAGTGAGCCAAAATTTCATATCAAGATAAAGGTAATTTCATACCCCAATAATGACATATATCACGATATAGCTTGGAGGGTACAACCATCATCAGTCACATCAGCAGATAACAACCCATCGATCTGAATAATTCTCCATATCTTACTTCCCCTTAACCAATAATTGCTTATTATTTCACACATGCATCCTTTAGGATTATAATTTCCTTCACACTGTGTGTGTGTGTGTGTGTGTGTGTGAGAGAGAGAGAGAGAGAGAGAGAGAGAGAGAGAGAGAGAGAGAAGCAAAGCACTGCTGTAGGTTTTTAAACAAACTCTATTCTGCTCATATAATTAGTTGAGGTCTGCCTTCAATCACTCCTGTGTTCATTACTCATCGGGCATGACTGATGCTAGGCTATATTTATGTTTTTTTAATTGCCTTTGCTAATTTGACACCAAGAAATCATGACCTTTTTTATTATTTTACCAGCAACTTATTTGTTTGGAGAGCAAAAATCTTGAGTAAAGTCTTTGCAAGTTATAACATGCAATGAGAAACAAAGCTATAGTCAGTTAAATGTCTTTATCAAATGGTTCAATTATGAGCAAAATGAAAAAAAAGTGAACACCCATTGCAACTCTGTGAGCTAAAAATGGACTCTGCTTTACATTTAGCTTTGATCTGTGCATTTGTTTATGACACCAGGACACTTTACTTTGTGTTATGTCTTATATAAGTATTCTCACTGGACTATTCAGAAAACAGCAAGTACCTTGGGAGCAGCAGGTTTAGGAGTGACCCATACATCTTCAAATAATGCTGTAAGAAAATAAAGAGTAGACAAAATGATTAGAATCAAGATGAATTTCTTATTATTTCATTGATGCCTAAAGTAATGGGCCAAATCCCTTTGTGTATTTAAGGAGTCCACTTGCAAAACCGGCTAAGTCAAGTTGGTCAGTTTTTTTTAAAAATCAGATTTTTTTTATAGGTATAGAAATGATCTGACAGAGGTTCTGTTCTTCTGCTACAATTTATAACACGTGTTAGCAGGTTTTTAAAGTGGAGCTATCAGTGGGACATGCGCAGTTGCCTGAAAAAGAGACTAAGGGAAATAACTTTTTCTTTCTTTCTTTCTTTACAAACTTCACTTAGAAGGTTTTACAAGTGGACTCCTCATTTTACAATATATATTTTTTTTAACTGCCTAACATTTTTATCTTTTTTCTTTTTCTAGCAAGTGCTACAGTGCTGCTTGAATGTTTGTGAAGCTTTTAGAATTGTATACATTTCTGCATAAATATGACCTAAAACATCATCAGATTTTCACACAAGAGCCCAGTTAAATAAATGAGACAAAAATATTTAACTTATTTACTTAATTTATTTATTAAGAAAAATGATCCAATATTACATATCTGTGAGTGGCAAAAGTTTGTGAACCTTTGATTTCTGGTGTGACCCCCTTTTGTAGGAATAACTGCAACTAAACATTGCTGGAACTGTTGGTCAGTCCTGCACATCGGCTCAGAGGAATTTTGAACTGCTTGTTTCAGGTCCTTCCACAACGTCTCAATTGGATTAAGGTCAGGAGTTTGACTTTTTTTGCCATTCCAAAACATTACCCACTTTCTCTTGAGATTCAGTTCATGGACAGACATTTCACTTTAGTAATTGCTGGTATAATTCAGAATTCATTGTTCTATCAATGATGGCATGCTATTCTGGCCCAGATGCAGAACAGGCCCAAAACCATGATGCTACCACCATGTTTCACAGACGGGATAAGGTTCTTATGCTGGAATTCAGTGTTTTCCTTTCTCCAAACATAATGCTTATTATTCAAACCAAAAACTTCTATTTTGGTCTCATACATCCACAAGACATTTTTGCAACAGCCTTCTGGTTTGTCCACATGAGCTTTAGCAAACTGCAGACGAGCAGCAATGTTCTTTTTCGAGAGCAGTGGCTTTCTCCTTACAACCCTGCCCTGCACACCATTAATGTTCAGTGTTCTCCCGATGGTTGATTCATGAACATTAACATTAGCCAATGTGAGAGAGGCCCTCAGCTGCTTAGAAGTTACCACTTTGATAGGTCCGTGTTCTTTAAATCAAACAGGGTGCCCACTCACACCTGATTGTCATCCCATTGATTGAAAACCCCGGACTCTCTGAATTTCATCTTCAAATTACCTGCTAATCCTAGAGGTTCACAAACTTTTGCCACTCACAGATATTGTATGTAATGAATCAATAAATAAATGAACAAGTAAAATATTTTTGTCTCATTTATTTAACTGGGTTCTCTTGGGACTTAAAATCTGATGATATTTTAGGTCATATTTATGCAGAAAGATAAAAAAAACTTAAGGGTTGAAAAAACTTTCAAGCACTACTGTATACTTTATACAGTGAAGCTAATTGTATTGTAATTGTATGCTGTATTTTTCCCCATTGGTCTAGTTATAGTTACATTAACCTTTGCTGTGTTTGGATGAACTTACAGATATAATTTCCAAATCTCACAGAGGGAATAACCATTCGGGACTCCCATTGCTATTTCTGAGAGGTTCCAGTATCTGGAAATAACCTCGGGTGCACTGGGCACCAAACTGACATAGAGCTACCTTACATTTTTGTAGAAATGCATCAGGGAGTGAACCAAGTTTTATTCACATGAATAAGGAAGTAGTGCACAATATTAACATGCTCTTTTGGATTGATGCGTTCAATTCTAGAAACTTGGCATTACAGAAAATATTTCAAGATGACAAAGAAATCACATTGTCTGAGGTAGTGCAATACTAACCCAATTTATTAATTTATAAACAACGGTGATCTGAAGAAGCAATATGGAGCTACACAGGAAAGCTTCAGCGATAGCGGAAACTGCTCAAAATAGCTGAGGGAGTAGCAGAAACCAGAGGAAATAGTCCCTAAAGTCCCTTCCCCAGATGTAAAAGTAGTATCGGCTTCAACATACCCATGCAAAGCTCGACATGGCGCCCCCTGAGGCATATTTCAAAAGAAATCGCTGAGGGTTTCTAGAGTGAGGGAATAAACTCAAGAAGAGCTCAGGCTTTGGAAATACTGCAGTGTTGCTTTGAAGCAGCACTTATGTGATAAACAGTAGACTAAACTGCACAATGAAGAGTCTGTAATGTATTGTTTTAGAGGCAGGACCAAAAATGATTGAAATTAAAATTGTCCCATTATTGCCTCTTTCAGTATGTTCCACTCTAATTATTGGTGCCCTTGTTCTATTTTCTTTGTGTTCCGCATGTTGATGAAAGTTTCAGGGAATTTGGCCTCTGTGGCAGGAAGAAGGATGTCATGGATACCCACTTAAGATTTTATAAACATGCAAGTGAACAAAAAAGTAAAATATAATCAAGGATATGCTTCAGTAACATTTTGTTTATAAGAATTTCTCGGGGTGCCACATAGTGTCCCATAGTAAACCTAGTTAACACTTCCAACTCACATCAAGAAGGTACCAGGTTCGAGTTCTGAGTTTAGTAAGTTTGTTTCTGAGTGAAGTTTGCATGTTCTCCCTGTGCTTGCATGAGTTTCCTCTGTATACTCCGTTTTGCCCCTAGGTGTGAGTGAGAGTGTGAATGGTTGTGTGTGTTGGCCCTGCAATGAACTGGGAAGTGTTCAGAGCCTTTGGCCAGAGTCAGCTGAGATAGGCACCGATCCTGCAATCCTAGTAGGATTAAGGAACATTGAGGGGAATATTCATTTTAGCAACATCCCCCGAGCGTGAAGTACATAATTGTTTCCATATATACAACATGGTCATGCAAGCAAAAAAGCCCACTAAAACAAGATTTTTATGGTTTATTTTTAATCAGGATGGACACAGGTGAGCTCCCAGCACAGAAAAGTGCTGAGCCTAAGAGCTGTGTAACGTCGTCTCTTTAACATTTTTACAGTTTTACAGTTGTGGCACTACTACGCAGAAACATAATGAAAAGCAGGTCAGGTGAGCTCTATGCTCTGACTAGGCAAATAGCTCTGAGTAGCTAACAGCATCTTTTCTGGTCTGTTTAGCATACTCATTTAAGTATAAAGTTTCTGGTCTGTCCGGCATACTGTTAAAATATATACTATGGGAAACACAAAAATAACAATCTACAATGAGATTTCTATAGTTTATATTTATAGTCATTGACACGTCTTGTCGCACATGTGGACATTCATGTATAAAAGCCCTTATCTCACCAACCTATTAACCGATTTTAATCAACTGACTTAAAATAACCCTCTGAGGGTACTGAATAATAAGTAAATAATCTTTACAGCTTCTTAAATATAAACATTCCAATTTTTGTCTGGACAAAAGTCCTGTCATAAAGACTTAATTTCACTTTGAAGACTATATTTATTACAGAAAAATAATCAAATGGCCGTGTTTATAACTAAATATATAATATTGCAGCAAATATAACATCATATTGAAAAATTCAAAGCATCACTCAAGGTCAACAGTGCCTCCGCAAACATGGCCGTGATGGTACCAGACTCCCAGGTGCTTGTCATGATGAATTATCATATTAAAAGGTTCAGACACCTTCAAGATGTTCAAATTACAAATAATAAAAATTTGTAAGCGCTACTAAAAATTCTTGAGGCCCAAGACACTTATACTCCATTTTTAATACACACGTAATCTACTTTAGAGGGCAGATCGTTCATCAAATGGTCAGAAAACAGTCTGTTATCAACCCCATGGTGAGAAATCTGAGCCACCTGTAGGTTTGAAACATAATGGGAAGCAATAATCTGTTGATATTTGCATCTGTAATGTTCCCACCCATCTTAGATAGATAGCTTTGTGATACCTATGTACTGGAGGTGGCCTTAAATCATGATTCACTTTCATACATGACTGGCTCTTTCGGGTGAACTCTGGGTCCAGCAATTTTCTAGATGGTCAGTAACAACATTGGCGGAAGAGTGATATGATATTAAATTAATAATTCATCTCAAATATACTTTTTTTCTCCATGTTTCTGCTCTTAAGAGTTTCCATGTGTTAGGGCCTTGGTAAGCATGTCATGGTGTTCTAGCTGTGTCTTGTACAGGCGAGTGTGTGATGGCCTGGCGAGCTGTCCAGGGTGTACTCCACCCTCGCACAGAGTCAGCTGAGATGGGCGCCAGCCTCCCTGTGACCCTAATTAAGATTAAGCGGCTTAGAAAATGAATGAAGTAATGAATTATTATTATTATTATTATTATTATTATAATTATTAGTTTGTAGGTACTGCATGTTATGTGGGGAAAACAACAAAACCGACAACTGGAAAAACTTTATATTGGGAATGAACAGTTACAAGGTGTTACCCTGCAGTTCCTCCTGTCCCTCAGGCAGCAGTGATTGAGTGAGACCTCGAGCTGGTGATGTGAGCAGAGAGGGACTAAGATTCAGGCCTTCACATAATCCCAACAGTGGAAGAAATGGCAGCACAGGTGTCTGTGGGAGGGTGGGACTATCATCCAACCGGTTTTTGCCCAAAGAAGGAAGAACTCCAAACATCTGGTCTTTCAGAATAAATGACCTAAGTACAGGAAAAAGTAACATTGTGTAACCTTTCAGTGATTCGTCACAGTTTAATTGGACTTAATAAAAGGAATAAAACACTACAGGACAATCTGTTATTGGAAAATATTCAACAGCAAGGGGTGTGATGATTTGGTACCACTGTATCCGTGCTAATATTTGGTTATTTTCTTTTAACAGCACATGAGTTTCTTTAATTTTATTTCATTTTCTGAACTACTATATCCTCTATTAGGGTCACAGGGAGGCTGGAGCCAATCCAAGCTGACTCCAGATGAAGGCTGGGTACACCCTAAACAGCTCGCCAGACCAATGCAGAGCCAACATACACACAACCATTCACACTCACATACACACCTGGGGGCAATCAAGAATATCCAATGAGCTCACTCTGATTGGCTATTCTACTGTTAGAATGTATATACCTACATATACCGTAAGTCGCAACATCACTACAGAAAAAGTAAGATATTACAATTCATGCTCAGCTTACTGCTAACACTAGGATGTTGGCTTTTCCATTCGTTTCAATTATTTCATGAAAAGCAACAAAATTTGGAATTAAAATATTTAATGGTCAAAAAATTCCATAGGTATTTCCATAGGGCCTGCCCTGAGAAAGTGATAAAGTCTGAACCAGCACAATTAGTCATTAATAAACCATTTATTCTATAGATCATACAGTAGGGATCAAATAAAAAGTTTATAGTAAATAAATTACAGCCAATCAATGTGCATGTCTTCTGCTTTTGCAGAAGTGTCCCGTGCTTATTGCCTAGTTACGCTAAGAGCAAACAAAATACATAGACTTTAATAAAAGTTTTTCATGTTCTTTGCACCATTTGTGAGAATTTCTGCAATCGACAGCATAGTGCTGAGGTCACTAATAAGCGGAGTGCTGTCTGAGCCTATGCTTATTGTAGCCTAGGCTCCATGTGAGAACTGAGGTAGTCTTGCTTGTGAATTACAACTGTGACAGTGACAGGGAGAGGGGAGAAAAAATATGGAGAGATAGCTTGTCTTCTCTCAGCAGTAAGAGAAAACTTGTCAGTCAAATTGAAGCAACATGACATGGTTTGTTCTAAATGGGGCAAAGCAGAAAGCGAAAGCAGAAATAAACGGAAATGAAACACAGACAAACATGGGGAGAACATGCAAACTCCACACTGAAATGCCAGGAGCTCGAACCCAGGATCTTCTTGCTGTGAGTGCTAACCACTAAAGCACTGCACCCCATTCCTTATTTTAAAGGTGGCATCCCTGCTGTCGTCCTGATCCTTGTGACCGGGGAAGAGAGCACTGTAAATGGTTTGCCGCAAGCGGAAGTGTGGCAGGGTTAGTGTGTTAACTGCTAACGCTAGCCAGACAGCTCTTCTGTTCATTCTATATTTATTCCACAAAAAGCAATATAAGCTGGAATGAAAGTATTTAATAGAGCATGTCTGCCTCACAGCAAGAAGGCCCTGGGTTTCAGTCCCAGGCTTGGGCGTTTATGTTTGGAGTGTGAGTGTAAGTGGAGTGTGTGTGTGTGTGTGTGTGTGTGTGTGTGTGTGTGTGTGTGTGTGTGTGTGTGTGCCCTGCAATGATCTGGCAAGCTGTTCAGGGTGTACCCTGTCTTCGCCCAGTGTCAGCTGAGATGGGCTCAGCCTCTCTGTGACTCTAGAAGGATTAAGCAGTTCAGCAAATGAGTGAGTTCTTTCCCCCCCCCCCAAGAAATAGATTTTTTTAACCACCAAACGCAACTTTAATGATTTGAACTTTATAGAAGGAATATGGCATTAAATACACTGCCTGACCACAAAAAGTTGTGCACTCTAATATTGTTGATTGTATGTTTTCCTTGATTACAGGATGTAATCGCCATGGCTTTGTTTCAACACACTTAAGCAACACTTAACACTTAAGTGCGTATTTGAACATATATGTAACCCATCACAGCAAAGTGGGTATTAAGTCGGAAATTCATTTTAAGTTATTGGTACCATTAAGTTGATATCCCAAGCTTTTAAATAATATCAACTTTTCTAACATATTTGTCTAATTTTGGAGTAACTAACCAAAACTTGCCAGGAATTTTCAGCCTTTTAAGCATGAAACTTTGGAGAAAAATTGTGTTTAAAGTTCAACAAAGTATTTAATTACATCCGACTTAATACCCACTTTTCAGTAGGAAATCTGACTTAGAGATATTCAAATTTGAGATATTCATACATTTGGAAAGAGAATTTAATATGCTTTAAAATGAGCTGTAATACATGATTATAGCATGAACATTGAGTTACATCACTTTGCATGTTGCTAATCAGGAAATCCTACTTTTGAGAAAATTACTAAACCATTACTAAACCATTGTCCGCATTTGAAACTCGCTAACATCCATACACTAAAATCCAGCTCTCGACTAATCAGTGCAATCTTCCTAGTGACTTCCTAGCAATGGATGAGGTCTATTTACACCAAGTCATGTCTGTTTTGTGGCTTCTCAATGGTTTAGCGTTATATGATTTGGGGAATCCTGGTAGGTAGAGTATTCTGGTACCGAATATGGATAATAAGGAAATATCCTGAGCAAAAGTGGTTTGAAAATCGTCAGAATACGTGGATATTTCTATTGTTTTACAACAACTTGGACATGGAACCCTTTCTTAAACAAGTAATTAAGCATGGATAGATTGTGTTTATGGATATTTGAACTTGGTCATGTTGAAGATTATGCTTTGAAGGATGTATTTTTGGTGATATCACATTTTCATCAAGGAAAGCCATTCCAATTACGTTGGCTCTACCTTGCGACTTAATCCGTATTATGCTAGAGTGGGTCACATATTTTACAGAACATATATTTTTGCATTAAAAAATGTTTTTAATTAATTAATTCATTCATTCATTCATTCTCTACGCCACTTAATCCTAATTAGGGTCTCGGGGAGGCTGGCGCCAATCTCAGCCCAGGCATGAGAACAGGCATCTTGAAAAAAACCTGAAAATGTTGCAGCACGGGGAGGGTGCGGGAGGGGGGGAACACCCCCAGAAACTTTTTCAGAATGACAAGGCTTTAGGAAGCATTTGGGGCCTATTTGGAGCATTAATAGCAAGTTTTTAAGGCAAGTTATAAACGCATAATTTCAACAAAAAAATCTGCCACTTTCATTGCCAAGTGACACTTGCACAAGAAACATTAAATTTAGTGACAATCCTAAGAGACAGTAATAATTATAAGAGAGACACATTAATATTCATTACTTTCAAAATGTACCTCTACTACTACTGTTTGGATATAGGCTATACTCTTCAATGCACATGTATAGAAAAAAATAACATGATTAATGTAAAGTATGAATACAAAAATAATGAAACATCCAATATTTCTTTTTTTTGATAGAGAGCTTTTTTTTAACAACAGTTTTGTCAGTTTTGTCACTTGGTAGGCTTTGTAAGCCTTACAGTTACTATTAAAACAGTGTTTTGAGGCTCTCTTTTTGGCAAGTGCCCTTAATGTTTTTGTCTTTCGTCTTTTGCATCCTTCCTGAATTTTATGATTGCCTATTTTGCAGCCTTTTCTACATTTCTTTTGTGCTGTGCCTTATTCTCTAGGTTTTTTCTCAGTTGCAGCCTCTTTTTATGGCTCTCTTTCTGCTTCCCTTTTTCTAAAAGGTCCTTCTTATATCTGCTTGCTGTTTTAAAGACAGACGGTAAATAGAACCGCGTGTATTTCCAAGTGCCTGTTTCAATTACAAGCAAGGTAATAACGAGAGTTTTTTCCGAAGTATTCTGAAATGTGTGTTGTTGCCCAGGATGCTCAATGTTACTCTTAACGACGAGCATTACTAGTCGATGGACATGGCGTTCACCAATGATTTTTTATGCCAATTTCACTGACGCCCCCCCAACATGCAAACATTTGCGTGATTCACAATCAATCGATTTCCGGCAAAAAAACCCGGCAAATTCTCATGCCTGTCTCAGCCGACTCTGGGTGAGGGCGAGGAGGAAACCGGAGTACCTGGAGGAAACCCACACAAGCAAGGGAAGAACATGCAAACTCCATACAGAAACGCCAGAGCCCGTAAATCGAACCCAGGCCTTCTTGCTGTGAGGCGGGCAAGCTAACCACTGTGCCGCCTTTTCAAGAATTTGAAAAAAATTATAAATATGCTATGTTTCTCACAGAGTGTGAGTGTGAATGGTTGTGTGTGAGCTGGTGAGCTGTCCAGGATGTACCCCCCACGACCCTAATTAGGATTAAGCCGCTCAGAAAAGGAATGAATGAATGAATATTTCTCACAATCCAGTGAGCATGGACAGAACAGTTATTCCACTCACTCTTGTCATATATGCCCCTCCAACTATCGGTGCGTCTATGAATTGAGTTTAGAAATTAACTGTCAGAAAGAAATATTTTGACGATAATGCTACTTTCAAAACTGTCTCTAATACCTGCAGAGATTTCAAAAGCAATCCTGACCTGATCCTGAGTTCAGACACACAATGGACTGGTTTTTACACATTTTTCAATTTTACACATTGCTCTGTACTCAATATACACTGCATCCATCTTTTTCCCTCAAAGTTTTCTTGTAAATCTTGTTCAAAAATCAAATACCCTGAAAGAGGAGAAACAAGCTCCTGGTTTTCTTGACTCCCATCTTCACTTTCTGTCCTATCATCACAGATAGAGCATTGACTTCCAAGTCCTTGACAGGGTGATTCCTGATCCACAGTGCTTCCTATGACAACCATGAGGGCAAAGAAACGAGGTCTTGATTTATTACTTGGATTTTTAAATTCTTACTTTACTACTTGATAGTAGGCTGGTATAATCAAATTCAGCGACCTTTTTAATGTTTAATAACCTTTTATATTTTTAACCTCATTATAAAAAAATATGCAAAAATACATTAAATTAAATTAAAATAAACCCAGACAGAGTGATTGAGACTGGAATCAGTCTCAAGGTATTTATTTTGTGTTAATAATTTTCTCACTATACATTCATTCATTTTCTGAACCGCTTAATCCAAATTAGGGTCGCGGGAAGGCTGGCGCCCATCTCAGCCAACTCTGGGCGAGGGCAGAGTACACCCTGGACATGGTAGAAACATGTTGACGGCAATTAATATAGAATAAGTAATAAGATAGTGGGGCTTGAACCTCCGACCTTGGGATCAGTAATCCAGCACCCTACCACCAGGCCACCACTGCCCCTCACGATACATCATCTTGCTTATTACATGACTATGTATCAATAGTCAAAATCAATAATTTGACACAAAATGTTGATTTTAAATTATTTTATTGATTTAAAAATTATTGAATGTTTTTGCTAATGACATACTCCATGCCAATGTTTTTTTTATACTTAACAGTGATGTATTATAGCAAAAGATAACAAACCACTGAATGCCATGATTCACCAATCAGAATTAAATACTCAGATGAGCCATGAAATTTATCATTGTAAATATGAATTAACCTTAACATTTAACATGTCAGTATTTTTCCATTACATGTGATGATTATAAAATAATATCATGAAACATTATATTTTTATGCAAAAAAAGCATTTAAATGTCTTTTTCATGTCCTTTTGTCAATTAGCAAAATACATGATTTAGTTTAGCATCATATCTTCAAAGTAAAGTAAAACCACTGACCTGTAGTGGAAGAGGATGATGTTGGCAGAAGTGCACTGACACTGTAGTTGGAATCAGAAGAACATGGAAACGAGCTGTTGTCCTCAGCAAACCACAGAGCCTCATCAGCAGCCCATGCAGAGGGACACTCTTCCTTTGCAATTGCTTTTGCATTCCTATCAGTGACCTCTTTATAAAGAGTATGATTTTTATCATCAAACAGTTCTGCATAAATGTTCATCATACAATATAGTTTAGTTCACAATCAAACAGGGGGCCATGACAAATGTTAATTAATAATAATAACAACAACAATAATAATAATAATAATAATAATAATAATAATAATAATAATAGTAATAAAATTTCAAACAATGTATTAAAAGATCCAAACGGATCTTGGTGTCCACAGACTTTTCAATAATGATCACTTTTTTCAGATATGACAATAAAATATAAAATGCCCAGGTGCACAACTAGAGCAAGGAGGATCCTGTATGGAAAATAGCATGATTTTCCATTTGGTCGTTTTCTTGGATTAGCAGCCACAAGAATTCTTAACAGATGAAGGACGGTCGACGAATGGAAAGTGACTTGATCAGCCCACCGGCTGATGATGGTGGGCTTAAAATTTTTATTTCTATCACTAATATTAATTGAGACAATGAGAAAGTGTGTAAGTCAGTATATTTGAAGAGCTCTTTCCCAAAACACCATAAATTCATTTCGATTGCTTCAAGAAAAATATGATTTTTCTACCCACTGCCCAGGATCTTGACAGCACCTTTGTTATTTGTATTAGTACTTTATTTATATTGGGTTAACACTCTCAACTAAAAAAAATCAAATATATAATTTGTTATATAAACTAGCAGGAACACTAAAGTTATTTTCCCCAAAATGCTATATATGTATCCACATTTTTTGTCAAATCGCAATAAATCCATTAAGCACAACTAAGAATACAAACAGCATGAACAACTTTTTTTACACATGAAAAACAATTCTAAGATTAGAACACTATAAAAAACGAATAAAAACATGATGAAAAATCCACCAGCAATCAATTTCATGTCAAAGTCAGTTAGGCATGGGTGTACAGTGCACCGGGTACCTCACTCATCACTATCTGCAATATCTGCATCATTTACAACTTCCAAGGAATTAATTTAAGCCCTCCATAAAATTATTGTGATTGTGATATTGTGATGCTGAGCTACCGATATCTCTTTCTACAACCTGACCATGTAATCATAAAGGGATCATGGTGATTAGAACTGAGACAGGCGGAAACTCATGCAGTTCGCAAACATCTCAACTCTGCAGGCACTAATTCAGGAAGGTAACACAAGTGGCAGATTTTAGAGGTTTTAGTAAAAAATATTTGAAGTATATCGTGCGAGTTATTTATCCTTTCTTAAGTCATTAGGGAATTATGATGTTATAAAAATGCTGAGGTGTTCGACTTAACTATAATCACTTGCTACAAGTAACCTAGATTCATGATGGCCCATACCCCACTCCTGACTATGATAAATTAAATAAATGAAAAGGTAGGGTTTTTTTTTTAATCCCTTTTTTGTAATCTTTACAAGGGTGCCAATAATTGTGGAAGAAAGTGCATAAAAAAAACTTATCAATCAGAGAATGAATGAATGAATGAATTGATTATTTAATCAATCATTCAAATCAATAAATAAAGCAAGCAACCAATTCATCAAATAATCAATAAATAAATCAATCAATCAATCCCGTCGCCCCCAACTAAACTGTTTTTCTGTTGTCATGTCTTTTTGTGTAACTGAAAGCTCGGTGTATCCAAACAAAGTTCTTAAAAAGACACCTTTTATTTAAAAAAAAAACATGCTGTGCATCAAGCTTGCATATGGACATGATTGTCCTCGAACATTAGGTATTCTGGTTACATCCCGGCATAACCAAACCGATAATATGTTATAGAGGTAATAGAAAATGGAATAGTCAATAATAATGAGACTCTCTGAGTACCTGACATGTACTGCATGTATTCATTATGCATGCTGATGAATATCAATTTCCTCTTTTCTATGAAATGCAGGATGATTTTTTTTCTGGTTTGAACTTAAAAACAAAATATTGCCATTTTTGTGCATTGTGGAAAAACACTGTGTTCAGCTGATTACCTGAATTCAGTGTGTCTTTCTTGCGGGGGCGACCACAGCTATATTTACGCTTGGATTTTAATATGTGAGGAGGTGTGCTGGGCTCTGAGTGAGCTGTACCTTCACTCTCTGAATCGGACTGTTCTGTCTCACACACACACACACACACAAAACATTACATTATATTATAATTAACTTATGTAAAATAAATTCATTTATTAAGAATAATTCATTGCACCTTTTTCATCTCTCCTGGTTTCTGGGAGGCAGTGAGGAGGGAGCCTGCTGCATAATCTTTGAATATGAGTTTGGAGAAAATCGAAATACTGTAGTAGGTGGATTAGTGTCTCTTTCTGTTGGGAAGAACATATAAATACAGAATTTTTTTCCCCCAACAACTTTAAAGCAGTGCACAATGCAGGTCTTGTGAGTATTCTGATTTAGTAGATTTTGTAGTTACCTTAGAAACAGCTCGTCCACCGGCTGGCTCAGAGACAGGTAAAAGGCATCTGATCTCTTTAAGGCTTTTGCTCCAGCTTGTGTTCCATTCACACTGATCCCTAAAAATGATCCAATTGTTTTTCTCTAGTTGACCTTTTAACAGTCTTTATACCATAGCAATCTCACCTCATATCATTTTCTAAACTGCTTTATTTTTTATTAGGATCACGGGGAGATTGGTGCAACTTGCCAGACCATAGCAGGGAAACACAGTCATACAACCATTCACACACACATTCACGCCTAGGGGCAATCAAGAAAATCCAATTAGCCCAATGTGATTGTATTTGGAAAGTGGGAGGAAACCGGACCACCTAGAGGAAACCTACACAAGCATGGGGAGAACGTGCAAACTCTACACAGAAACAGGGCTCAAACCCAGGACCTTCTTGCTGTGGTGCAGAAGTGAAAACCACTATGCCACCGTGCTGCCCACCACAGCAGTCAATCTGTCTCCAGTCTGAGATTTTATAACATCACTTTTGACTACTGCAAATCACAGGTTTATAATTATCTGCTCATCATTATACATTATTGTTTTTATAGTAACAGCTTATTCAGGGATTTCTAACGATCAAATTTAAAGCTAAGACTAAATGGCTTCAGACACTTGAAAGTCTTAGTGACAGAAGGCTTTTACATGACAACAAGAAGACTGACGAGAAAGTAACTGTTAATAGCTGCTGTGACGTGGTAATAATTGGAACCTGGGGTAATGAGGAAAGTTAGTGATTAAAAACAAAAAAGGACTTTAAGTATGTTTTGTGAGTTTTTCCTGGTAGCCTTCGCTATCAGAGATTTCACAAATGAGCTGTAAGTAGTTTTTTACTGGCTCTGCCAAAACTGGGTCTGAAAATTCAAACAGTCAAAAAAATTAATAAAAATAGAAAAGAAAAGCCACAGGGGTCAGTAATCAAACAGTCGAGGAAATAATTCAAGGGTTTAGTAAATATCACAGTAATAAAAGGCTATAGTAACTTAATAAAATCCCTGAATATCAATACAGTGATTGGTTTAGACCAGTAAAAATGCTTAAAAATCTAAGAGTTTAGGTTGTCTTAAATGTATGTGTGTTATTTAGGTATATAATAGATAAACAAAATAAATAATAACATTTACTCAGTTTTTAAGACATATTAGAATTATTTTCCCAGCTTTAAAATTTGAACTCCTCCACAGAGGGAGCTGAACCAGAAGGCAAAGCTCTCAATTTACCAGTCGATTTACGTTCCTACCCTCACCTATGGTCACAAGCTTTGGGTTGTGACCAAAAAAACAAGACCGTGAATACAAACTACTGAAATGAGCTTCCTTGGTGGAAGGTGGCACCTTCCTTGGTGGAGGGTGGCAGGGCTCTTCCTTAGAGATAGGGTGAGAAGTTCTGCTTAAGCTGCTGCCCCCACGACCCGACCCCGGATTAAGCGGTAGAAGATGAAGATGAAGCTTTAAAATGTGTTAAAATGTTTCGTCCAAAAATTAAGTAAACCATGGTTTTTATACTGAACAGCACAGATTCAGATATACAGTACTGATTAAGTGGATGATAGATGTAAGCATACTTAACAGTTTACCTCCAAAATTGTGTTAATCTAAAACAGCTACACTATAAAACGCAATATGTCATCAAACTATAATGTAGTTTACAAAAATTTGTAGTTTGAATTATGAGTAACTTTAGTAACTACTGAAGTCGAATAATATGTGGTTTTGTGGTACCATTGGTAATGCAGTAGCCTTGCACTTCCAGGACCCCGGACTTGAATCCAAATCCTTGAACATGCAGTCCAGTCTGCAACAACTGGTATGTCACAGCTAATTCTTTTGTTTTGCCATACACTGAACATAATTGGATTGGATATCAATGGATCAATATGAGAAAATAGATCAGAATTTCAGCTTTCATTCCCTGATATTTACAGCTGGACAACTTAAACAATGTAAAACATGCCCCTCCTCCCCCTTTTCTTTTTTAACCCAATCATCTTTCAACTAAAAAAAACAAAACACAGCAACACTTGACATGATTAGTGTTGTTGTTGTCCAGGTGTGCCCTTTTAGATGAATTGTTTAAACTATAGCTCCGAATGACTTATGGGTTTGAACCCTGGGTTTCACCTGCTAAAATCTCATTTGTTAAAAAATAATAAACATGAAGACCAGATTGCTGTCTATGGAAAAAAAAAAAAACATTTAAAAGCTAAAAATAAAAGAATTTGAGCCACTATAAAAGCACTGGGCACAGCCAATACAACAAAACCAAGACAAACTGATATTCAGACACTGAGCACGTTGGCCAACAGCGGTTGATGACAGAAACATTGTGAGAGCTCTGAGGAAAAAAACAAAAAGCCACAGCCAGCGACATCTCCACCAACCTCCACACGGCAGGTAAACGTATCACAATCCACCATTCAGTGAAGACTCTGAGAGCAGAAATTCTGAAGCCATACCAAATGACAAAAAAACACTCATCAGCAGTAAGAGTCAGAAGGCTAGATAGGACACGGCAACGAAAAACAGAGACACACCACAAATGTTCTGGAACCAACAATAACTTCTACCAAAGTGATGGAAGGGACAACATACAGAGGAAGAAAGGAATTGCTGATGATCCAAAACATGCAAGCTCATCTGTCAAACATGGTGACGGTAGTGTCATGACTTTAGCTTCCATGGCTGTTTCTGGAACAGGCTCACTAAACTTTATTGATGATGTAACTCAGTAAGTTCTAAAATGCATTCAATCTAATTGGGAGAAACGTCATCATGCAGCAAGACAGTGTCCCAAAATGCGCACACAAAAAAATCAGAGGATTTCATGAGGGGGAAATTGGACGTTTTAGACTGACAATGTCTCTAACCAGATCTTAAGCCAAATGAGCATCCATTTCCCAACCCGAGGAGGACACTGAACGGAGAAAGCCCCAAAAACAAGCAACAACTGAAAGTAGCCAAAGCTACAAGCCTGAAGAAGTCTATAAAAGTAAGAAGGTAAAGCTCAGCTAGAATGAGAGAAAGCTGCTCTGGAAAACTTAACCAGGTGTAAGATAAATACACAACATCAACTAAATGTCTGAGGTGACCCAGGGTTAGAATCAGGACGGGGTTATGAGATTTAGAAAGGTTACTACCAGGTTATATGCAGCACGGCAGATTGGTAAGCATACGATCTTCCTTTTCAAGTACTGTATATATAGATAATTAAATAAATGGTACTGAACCTTTGTAGCTGGACCATTTTCTTTATTGAGTGTTAAATAGTTTCTCACAGCTTCACTTATCATAGGCTACTGTATTATTTTCTGAATTGATTTAGAAACGTAGTACCCAAGTTTAGCAGTTGGCCTTCACCACAGGTTGTTACAGCACAACAGTTACCACAGTCAAACTACATGAAGCTGAAACGATCAGCCTTTTGTATTTTATAGATAAAAACATTTGATATGGGAATGCTGACTGCCGAACTGGTAATGTCCCATGGTTTTCGTTGTACAAATCTGGCTTGAATTCTCTGGTGTGCTTCCAACTTACACTTGTACAGAGACCGGATGCAAGCCTCTTCTTCAACCAGCAAATATCCATTCTGAAATGTTGGGTGTCTATGTTCGGTCTCTGTAGTATGTGGCCAAGTTAGCCAGTCGTCTACACGAATACATGCCCATAAATCAAGTAGATTGCCACACACTCCGCTAGATAGTAAAATGCCGGTATGGTAAAAAAAAATCTTTGTAATAAAATATAGACATTGACCCTTATATCCATAATAGTTTACTGATGATACTGATGTAGTATTGATTTATTGTTTATTTATAATCACCTCTTCTTGCAAAAGCTGTCTTTCAGATTCATACTGGCTGGTGGCGTGGTGTCACCAACACAGACGTCCACAGACCTGTGTACACAATTAATAAATAGCAAATTCATTTGAAAAATATTAAATACTTCTCAACCTTGTGGCCTGTGGACATTCTGTCACGTGACCGCCGCAGATCCGTATTTAACATTAGTTTTTCTTCTCACCACACAAAAACTTAAAAAATAAATAAATAACGAAAAAACACCTGATTGACAGCTTAGTGTATAAAGTTGTTCACTTAACACAAAATGTATACTGTAAATTTTTCATACATACATTTTCCAGGAGTTTCATTAACTTACCTCTATTACCAAGAGTAATAAGAGAGGCGGGGCAGTTCCTCCGGCAGGGCTGCACAACGGCGATTGGCTGAAATGAAAATATTTAGAGCCAAATCGTTTCTTCGTGCGTTATGATTGGCCAGCGTTCAACCAATGAAGCCAAATTAATTTCTGCTGCATTCTCATTTCATCTTATTGGCAGAAGCGTTGCTATGCTGTTACTACACGGAAACATGTTAAACATTTGTAATGAATTTCAGCTGAATTTAATTTACAGTTTAAATGACTGTCAGTTGTAATTCACCGAAGACCAGAAATTAAGAATAATTACTTAATAGGATAAATATATTAGTCGTTTGCTTGTTTTACTTGTATTGTTTACAGGGAACCGATGTACGAACTACTGTCTCACAAAATTATTCCCTTTAGTGATTTGATTCACTTGGTTCACTATTTAAAGAGTCGAATCTTTTATTCAATGGTCGTTTTGTTCTCTATATCTATGTCTATATATATATATATATACTGTTCTTATTATGAATAACAACTCTTAAGAAAGTCACTTTTCCCTTGCAGTTGAATATATTTGTTATGATTCTTTTCTGCAGCGGTGCATATGCAATGATAACGATGCAGCGAATCATTTGAACACTTGACTCAGTGAATCTTTTCGCTGCGGTTCACTCGGTGCACTACTGATTCACTAACCGACACATCGCGGTCTCACGGTGTTCGAGCTGAGAGATGTGCGCGTGCTGCGTGTTGCTGGGAATGAAGACGAATGCTATGAATGAACTAATAAATTAAATGTATTTTGGATAGTGCAGTTACAGAATGACGGGAACGATGCTGTTTATCGTCCTTTCCTAAAACGAGGTGACTGCATCAAGGTTGAGCTTAGTGCGCTGGGTCTGTCCTAGTAAACTGGCTGAACTCTCAGTGCCACTGCAGGCAAGTGCTGTACTGTTAAGCCCTTACTGTGTTCACTGCTCTCAGCTCGCCTGTACTGCTGCAACTGCTACCGCAGGATATTTTACTCCTTATTGCTTTCTAAAGTCGGTTATCAGGATCAAATATCATTAACCAAAAAGTTAATTTTAAATGCTTTGTAATTATGATTTAGATACTTTATAATCACAATGTTAACAGAATATGTACAAGCAATACACCAGTGCAAAAGAATTGATTTATTTATTTTATTTTGTGTTTACTATAATATAGGTGTATTCTCTACTTATTGCATTTATTGGCTTTGCACTATCTGTTCTATTGCCTGAAATTGTGTTATCTTCAGTGCAGCACTGTGATTTTGGAGTAAGTATATTTTACTATTATTATTATTAGTAGTAGTAGTAGTAGTGGTAGTGGTAGTGGTAGTGTTATTATTATTATTAGTAGTAGTAGTAGTAGTAGTGGTAGTGGTAGTGTTATTATTATTATTATTATTAGTAGTAGTAGTAGTGGTAGTGGTAGTGTTATTATTATTATTATTAGTAGTAGTAGTGGTAGTGGTAGTGGTAGTGTTATTATTATTAGTAGTAGTAGTAGTAGTAGTAGTGGTAGTGGTAGTGTTATTATTATTATTATTATTATTAGTAGTAGTAGTAGTGGTAGTG
>JBCNYH010000026.1:16996730-17009201 GCA_039654325.1 Tandanus tandanus
TCTCCAAGGATATGCATTAGTTGGTCAGCCTTTGAAGGCTTTTCTTCTATACTTGCTGCGTTGTAAGATTGGAAAGCATTCTAAACCTATTCTGCCATCTAAAATGGTATCAAATTGGTTCATATTTTATACATATTATATGTGTATTTGTATATTTATGACAAACTTTATTTCTTCTACATGTCAGAAACAAAAACACAGCAAGTTTAACCCAGCCTTACACTGAGATCTATATTAGTTCTTCTGGTTGGATTGTAGAGTTCATGATTCTTTACTGTTTTCCAATCTTTTATTACCTCCCCCTAGTTCAATTCTTTAGAAGGTGTACCTTCACAGTTAATCTGCATACAGTCTTGAAGGTGACCTTCCAAAAGTCGATTTCTTCAAGGTACTTTGAGGAGGTTTTGTAAGCTGAATGCTTGCTCACAGTCTGATATGTGCACTTGCAGAACAAGAGTCATCTAAAGCAATCTGAGCAAATTTGGGAAATCACTCTGATGAAACTGTTTGATAACAACCCATAGCTGTGATGCACTAAGGCTACATTTAAGGCTAGGTTGTATTCACATCTCTATTTAATATAAAGTTGTGATGTGGATGAATTGTTTTTTTAATATGAGACAAAATTGGAATCATTACTAACTTACAATTTTATTTAATACTGTATAATTTATAAACTAGCTTATAAATTGTAGCATTAAAGGAAAAGACAATGGTATCACGGGTAGGATTAACATAAAGGTTAAAGCTTTGGAAGTTGATCTGTGATGCATCACACTGCTTAGGCAGAGATGAAGCAAAGGCTCATGGAAGTAATGTATGAAAACCATAAAATCAAAAATACTTATTACATCTGAGATCAAGCTTTCTATTGTGCTGAACTATTTATGAATTATTCTGTTTTGCATTTGTCCCCTCAAATCCAATGAAAAGGGAACCGGCACAGCACTCAGATTAGTATGATTAATCATTTTACACAAATATTGAGAGTCATGGTGTGCTCAGCGACAATGGTGTGTGTGTGTGTGTGTGTGTGTGTGTGTGTGTGTGTGTGTGTGTGTGTGTGTGTGTGTGTGTGTGATAAAATCTTTAAATTACCTGGATGTGGGCTGGAACCAAGCTGGTGCCCCAATTAATCCTCCTTGAATGCAAGGAGCCGGAACCAGCCAGCTGCGCTCATCACAGCACAGGCTAGAACAGAGCTTAAAGTTGTTCCACTTATCAAGGCCACACCCTCCTGATGCACTCCAAAAACCATAAGGAGAAAGCTGCGGGATTGAATCCAGCGAATGGCTCAGCACACAACATACTGTATTTGTACCTTAATTCTAGTGTTTTTTGATACTGCAATGCAGTGTAATTTTCAGTTCACGCCAATTGTTTTCGTTTTGTGTCTTGCAGACATATCACTGTTTTTTGCGTCGTTAAAAAAAATAAAATAAAAAAACACTACAGTTCATTTCACTTTTATTTGTGTAGCACTTTTTACAGCTGACTTTGCCGCAAAGCAGCTTTGCATAGTAAAAAGAAATTGTTAAATAATTTAAACATTTCTCTTTGATCAGTCCTGTACATCGACTTGGGATTAAGCTGGAATGCAAGGTTTTCGTTCTCCAACCATAAAACTTTTCATTCAAAGTTCTATTTTTGTTTCATCCACCCACAATTTTTTTCCAATAGACTCCCAGCTTGTCCATGTAATTTGTAAAAGGGTAGCAGTGTTCTTTTTGAAGAGCAGTGGCTCTCTCTTTGTTACTCTGCCATGCACACCACTGCCATGTGCAGTAGTCTCCTGATCGTGAACTTATATACATTAACATTAGCTACTGTGAGAGAGGCCTTTGATTGCTTAAACCCCTTGCTCACTGGGCGAACAGTGTGCAGCTGAAGGTGAATTGAAAATCTACGATCTCGACACGATTTCTGCTAAATCGTCACATGAACTGTGTTTTGAGACTGGGTTGCATTCGCCACCATCAGGTTTCCTTCGCCACCATAGCACTAGCTGCGTGAGGGAAATTCCCCCTTCGCCACCACAAAAGAGGCGGCGCAAGGGGACGAATGGGCGCGAAAGTGAGCTTTGCCAACACGTTGGGAAGACGCACGTGGCAAATGAAGCACGAAAAAGGCGAACAAAAGACGCATTTCGGCATTCATAACACGCTAGTGATTATGTAACGGGTCTAATGCGCTCCTTCGCCAGACCTTGGCGATAATTTCAAACATGTTTGAAATTTCCGTGCAGCCAGTGCGCTCTAGATGAACCGGTGCGAACTTGGCAAAAAAATTGCCCCTATTTTGCATTTGAAACACATACATCTGCGTTCGTCTCATTCGCGACGTTCGCCAACACATTCACCCCAGTGAGCAAGGGGTTTTTATTAAAGTTACCCAGGGTTTCCTTTAGAAATCCTTGATTATTATACCCTGTACTATTGGACTGATCTTTGTTGCTCGACTACTCCTGGAGTAGGTGACTATCGTCTTGAATTTCTTCCATTTGTTTGTCAGTGAATCGCTGAAATTCAAACTCTTTTGAGATGGTTTGTAACCTTTTCTAGCCTTATGAGCATAAACAAAACTCTTTTTCTGAGGTCCTCATGAATCTCATTTGTTCCTGCCATAATATACTTCCACAAACATGTGTTGTGAAGATCAAATTTTGTCAGATCCCTTTTCTATAAATAAATCAGTGTGCTCACTCACATCTGATTGTCATTCAATCGATTGAAAACAGCTGAATCTATTTTCACCATCAAATTTAAGTGGTAATCCCAGAGGTTCACATACAATACCTTTGCCACCCAGAGATATATAATATGAATGCTTGATGAATCAGTTCACAAACTTTAATGCACCGCTATAAATGGATGAGTTAGTTTGACAGAATTGATAAATGAAATCTCATATTTACAAATGTTTCAGATTTGGGCTAATGAATGTTTATCTTTATCTTCATTATATACTTACTATATTTTCATGAGCTCATATTCATAAATACATTATACTGAAATACTTCAGGTGCAGCACGATGGTGTAGTGGTTAGCACATCTGCTTTACAGCAAGAAGGTCCTGGGATTAAGTACCAGGCATGGTGAGGACGTTTCTGTGTGGAGTTTGCATGCTCCTCCCTTGCTTGCGTTGGTTTCATCCGGGTGCTCTGGTTTCCTCCCACAGTTCAAAGACAAGCACATAAGGCTAATTGGCTGTCAGCCAACTCTGGGCAAAGGCGGGGTACGCACTGAACAGCTCACAAGACCATCACAACCATTCACACTCACAATCACACCTAGGAAAAATCTGGAACAGCCAATGTTCATGACTTTGGACTGTGGAAGGAAACCAGAGTACCCAGAGAAAACCCACGCAAGCATGGGAGAACATGCATACTCCACATAGAAATGCCCTTTCCACTACGCTACCATGCCGCCCTGACTTAAATCATTAATATCATGTTTGTAAATCAATATAATGTTTATTCATTATAACCAGATTAACCGGGCTTCTGAGATCGTTTTTAAAATTTGCAATCATCCCTAACAGACGTTTTTCTCTGTTGGCAGTCTGGGAAGCAGCAGACCAACAGCTTGGGGTAAATAAGATATCTGTGGACTGACTCTAACACAGGGACAAGACAGGGACTAACTCTACAAGTCAGAGCCAAAGAAAACTGCGAGCCCTCTTCAAGAATCCTAAAAGACACTAAACTCTCTTGACCTTAAAAAGTGCTGCAACAGCAGAAGTCTACTTCTGTATTTAAAGTGCAAGTGAACTCTGGACACAATTTTGTAGGTTTTCTTCAAGTCACATTCAGTTTTCCTTCCAGTTTTCATGGTGTATTACAAAAATGACCATTTGAGGCTGAAGACTATCTCAGCTGACACTGGGCAAAGGCAGGGTACACTCTGAATATCTCACCAAAACCTTGCAGGGCAACACACAGACGACTATTCACATTCACATTCACACCTAGGGGCAATTTGGAACAGCCAATTTGCCTAATGTGCATGTGTTAACTGTGGGAGGAAACCAGAGTACACTAAGGAAACCTGTGCAAGCATGGGGAGAACATGCAAGCTCACGGAAACACTAAAAGCCTGGGACTCGAACCCAGGACCTTCTTGTTGTATGGCAGACATGCTTACCACTATGCCGCCTCGTCACCTATATTAGGACTCAGTTTATCCATGCTTCCTTTTGAAGCAATTCAGCTCCATAATTTGTTTATGCCAAGCCAAAATATTATTTGTTTTTCTGGATTTGATCCTGTTATTGTCTTCTGGTTTTGTCTCTGCCTGTGCCTCTAATGTAATGTTTGCCATTTGACTGCTCTTTTCAAGTTTAAGATCTCTGCCTGCTGTTTTGGATTTTCTGCCTCGGCTTATTCAAGTGAAGAAATAAAATCACACATGCACCCTGGTTTATGTGAGTCTCTGTTCATGACAATATCTCATATTTGCAAATGTTAATCATTTGCTATAAAAACATGATTTGAAAAGGAATATTGTGTTGTGCTCATAAAATTTCATATTCTTCAATAACAGTTCAGCTACTTGGCAAACATAAGCTAATGAGCAAAGATTTCTAAGAGGTTTTAGTTACCATATTTCTTTTCTGTAAATCTATGAAGAGCAGTAGTAACTTTCTAGACAAACAATTTCAGGGTGTGTGCTTAATTTGAAGAGAAATTCACTGTACCTCTAGCAGTAATCATAAACTGTAATCTGTCCGTCTGGGTCCAAAGGACAAGTAGTAAATGGCTGAGAAAGCACAGCCTTTTCAATAATTCAGCAGGTAAGTGCCCATGCAGCGCCACCTGCCCCATAATGCACATCTGAGTGCATAAAGTCTGCTGACTCATGCTAAGAGCCTGACACAGTCTTTTACACACACACACACACACACACACACACACACACACACACACACACACACACACACACAGTGATGCCAGTAATGATACAGTATTAACTAGACCCAACATTATGGTAATAGCTGGTTCTCAGTTCTAGAACACTCAGATTCTCAGCACCTGTATTTACTTTTTCATATTTTAAGATATATTTCAGAGATATAAACTGAAGCTCTGCATGATATAATAAACTTACACTTTGTCTGTATGTGCGTGTGGAGCAGCCTTGCGGGCAGTAAGGAGGACAATGGTGAAAATGATGATGAGGAAGAGTGCCAGCACGGCTCCCATAACAGCTCCTACAACAGCCATGGAAGAGGTCATCTGCTTCTGAGACCTTTCTGTAAGCAGCGAGACACAGACATGCCACAGCAAATATATACAGTAAGTTATCGATTTATACAGCTGAACACGATCACGTGATCTTGCAGAACTTTAAAACATCACAGAGGCCAGGAATGCTGCTGCAAAACATCAGTATCAGAATTGTGTTGTATTTTCCAGGATTGCTCATGTATACAAGGAATTTGACTCAGTCCTCTTTATGCTTGTAAACATTTCAAGGGGGGACATTTCAAGGGGGTAACCTTACCTTAACCTGAAAACATGTCTTCACCTTAAAATGTAATGATTTACATTATGGGATCTTTCCTTTTTTTGTCCCTATAAGAAAGTCCAGCTAAGTCTCATAATGTGACTGATGAATCCCTAAACCACACACACACACACACACACACACACACACACACACACACACACACCAATTCAGAAGTGGATTTGATATACAACTATTGTTTTAGCAATCAGTCTACCACTGCAAACAAGGAAAAGCAATAAATACAAGAGGAATCACCAGTACAGCAGAATAAACTTAAAGCAAATTGGTTATCATTATCAAACTTTATTTACAAGCTTCAGCTGTACAGTTCATTAAGGCCACGTTCATTAATAAGCATTGTTTTTTGGTGTTTTAACAGCTCTACATGATGACTCATTTACTTGTTTCATTAATTTATCATCAGCAACTTTTTCATAGGCACAAATAGGGCTGAGTCAAATTCCGTCGTACACGAGCATACCTGGAAAATAAAGCCCAATTCTGATACTGATGTTTTACATCTGGTCAGAGTAGATTATTTTACTAATTTCTTGATACATTATTTTGAGAAATAAGCTGTGTGAAGGTGAAAATGATCACAGAAACACTTGCCTGTGAGTTGTGTTCAGGAATTGGTTTTGGTTTGGTGCCAGTGTGCAACATTACATTAAACAGTATGTCAAAACGGCAATTCAGCAACATTAACAAACAGTGCAATAAACAAACAGTGTATGAAGATCAGACAGTGCAGTAGACACATGATTACACAGACACAAGACAAGAGACTAAAGACATGGTGTCAGTGAGTGCAAAACATTTGAAATGGTTTACAGTAAGAATTGCTATGCACTGGGACAGTTGAGTAACATGATAGTGTCTAAGAAGAAACTGTGAAGGTGGTATAATTGGAATAGAAAATAATCACCCCTTCAAAATATTCACATTTTGTTGCTTTGTGGCCTGAAATGAAGTCACACCGAAATTATTTTTCAGCTGTATTTACTGAGTGCAACCTAGGATTAGTATAGAGAGGGATTGGAAGCCTGCATTAGCCTGGCTTTGCTGACCTTATGATGATACCTATGCTTGTATTCTAGCGCAAGTGACATTCTGGGATGCGCTCAGGTGAAAATCTGAGGAAAACCGGAGGTGGCTGACATTGGCTCTCAATATCACTAAACTTGTGCCTAAGAACAGAAGTCTTTGCATGCTTTCATCTATCAAAACTGGGACCAGTATAAAGATAATACACTGTTCCAGTTCAAATTGAAGCAAAACCCTGACTTTGTAGACTGTGAAGAGCTGAATGAACGATATTTTGGGCAAATACACAGGCATTGCTAGCTAGCATGATAGTAGTAGTGGTAGTGTTACAGACACCGGGTTGGTCGAGGATGGTGAACTTTCCAAGTTTTGTTCCTCAGTGTCATTGGATTCTGTTGATGAGAAGAGTGTTTTTGAGCGACAGGAAATTAACATCGGGCTGTCACGTTTGCTAGCAGCTGCAGAGATTTTCATGATATCTACATAATGGACAGACACTGCTCAAAATAGCCACATTTCAATGCATAATTTTTTTATACTGACTTAAGAGACACTACAACAAAACTACGTGTAAGGTTCCATATAGCAGCCATCTCACTGAAGAATTCCCTTCACAAAATCAACAAAACGTTTAATCATTATACTACCACTAACCCTGGGTTTACACTAGGGTACAATGTCCGTGATCTCCGTGATTAAAAAAGTGTGGCGCTTGGAGCATGATTGAGGTACAGAAAGGAGGCTGGGTACGTCCAGGAGATGAAACTTGAAGAAATCATTTTGGCAAGTTCATCAAGATCCACTACGATGGCGCATCAATGTCTGTTAAGGTCTATTAAATTCTGTTAAGCTCTACTGTGCTGTACTACAACTTCCACGTTCTATCGTGATTGGCGTTAAAGTGTAATACATCGTAATAACCGTGGCAAAATTTTTGACAGTCAAAAATTTTGCCGCGATCAGTTTGATCATCACAAAGCCACCAAGTTCCCTCAAGATTATCATGATTTGATCCCACGACCCCCTCCACGCTCCTCACGATTCTCTCAAATCGCAGAGATCGTGGACATCGTGCCCCAGTGTAAACCCAGGGTAACTGTTCATGAGTCAGAACGGTAAACAGCACTTTATACAACTCAGTAAACTAATAGATAAAGCAGAGACTCATTTTGGTCTATGCTGAATAAGTACATCTATTTAATCTCGATATTTCCCTTTCACACTCAAAACTTTCTCGTAAGAAACCAATGAATCACAATATACCACCATTGGCTTCCCTGTCTGAATGTGAGTCATATCTAATGTGGTGGTTTTAGAGGTTTTTAGCAAAATACAATTAATACTGTTTTACAACATTAGTCTACTTACCTTTTATGGCATTCGGTTGTGATTACCGGCAGGAACAAAAGATAAATGTAATCCTGAAATCCCAGCAGGAATTTAGTGAATGCCCCCTACTGCTCAAAATCTCGTCTCTTCATTGAATGTTGTACGTTTTTTTTGGTGAGTGATTGTGAGTTTGAAATGTGAGATTTCATGATGAAGCAAAAATGCAGGTTTCCAGTCCCTTCTATACTAGTTATAGGAGTGAAGTGAAAAATATAACAATGGTTCAGAAAAGAAATCAGAACCACTCAGATGGTTAAAGAATCGCCTTCCTCCTAAAAATACTTGTCAACTAAATAAGGCGTAACAAATCACCTTCTTTATTGCTCACCGAGATAATTGGCTTCCACCTGAGATCAGCTGTAATCATTCTAATTAATTAAACATAAAACAGCTATTTCTAGAGCATTCCCATACTTGAAAGTGTAACTAAAGGCAAATGATCAACTGTGGTGGCACTGTTAAAAGATCTCAGGGATAAAGTTGTGGACAGGCATATCAGGAGATGGATACAAAAAATTCCAAGGCTTTATCAGTTCCTTGGAGCACAGTAAAGTGTAACCAAAAGTGGAAAGTGTTTGTTACTACTAGTAACCTTCTTGGATCAGGCCGTCCTTATAATTTGGATGGAAGAGTGAAGAGGAACTGGTCAGAGAAATTACAAAGACGAATATGCCAACTTTGAAGCAGTTACATACATTTTTGGCAAGGACCACACAATGTATGAAGCTTAAAAAAGTAAAGGTCCTTGTGTGACTTAGTCAGAGCCCAGCCTTAAACCCTATTGAAAATCTGTGGAATGATTTGTAGATTACAGTCCAGCAAAGGTCATCAAATTTGACTGAGCTTGAACAGTTCTATAAAGAAGAGTGAGAAAACATTGCACACTAGATGTGCAAACTCTGCAAACAGACCCATGACTGTAATTAAACAGGAGAGATCGTTTAACGATTTCAGTGATTCTGGTGTTGTACTTTTTGTTTCTGAACTGTTGTGTTTATACCGTTCATTTAACTGTTATAAGCTGCACTGAGTAAATACAGCTGGAAAATATGTCATTTTCTTTGTGTGTGTCTTAATTTGAGACTGCAAAGTAATAAAATGTGTATACTTTGAAGGGGTTGATTCTTTTCTATTTATGTAGTTTCGGAGACAACATGGACCCTTAGGGCCTCTGCGATGGCAGCTTGGGAATGAGGTTATGGTTTTGGATGTTTGAATTTGGGTGCTTCATGTCAGCAACAATTTTCACTGCCCTCCTCTTTGCCTTGATTGTGTTGAGGTCCTTGATTTTAGTAAGTTAACAACCAATAATCATCTTTGCCCAATAAACTGATTGCTACAGTCTGGTTTAGCGAATATAAGAGGTAGAGGGGAACAAGACTGTGATTGTGGGAGTGAATACACCATCAATTACAGATGAGTAAATACCAAATAAGGTTGGGTTTTTGGGTAGACAAATTGTTGGGATGGAGAGGACATCAGGGAGAATTCCATAACCTTGTTTAAGAGTTAAAGCTGAGAGACAGGATCCTGGGCAATAAGAAACCATGCAATGCTCATGGAGCCGTGCATTCATAGGTGAAATATAGCCACTCATCTCCCAGACATGAGTGATGTTGGTGCATATCAGAAGCTCACTGCTACATCTGAGGCTGTTTTGGTGGATTTTTCTGGTTGTCTGTTACAATGCAACTTTAGATGTTATGTTTGGGTTCATTCAACTAAGGTAGGCATGGTGTGACCCATGTACTGTTTTCTTGTTTTTAGTGGAACGAAGTTACACTATTAAAGTCATCAGAGCTTATTAGCTAAAAACAGACATCACGTGATGTCACTATTAAAGTGACATTAAACTCAATGAAACCCACATTTGATTAGTCCGATAATCAATTTTATGACAAAAAAAATGGCAACATGTTTATTTGTTCATGATACCTAATCTCATTCCTGGTGTGTAAAAAAAAAAAATCATAACATGTATTTAATAATCTGCATGACTTTCTGTGAGTATTTCCTCTGAAATCTGAAAGATCCATCTCTGGACACAGCCAATATTGTCAGGGGATTACACACAGAGAGATATCGTCTTTGAAGCATTAAGCTCAAGGTTGCTATATGCACACAGTATGATGGTCTACTTCACAGATACTTCAGTAGATAGAGTACAAGCAAAGCAAATGGCAAACATTCAATTGGATAGCACATCAAGTGTTTTTACTTTAATGTCAAACCACATTTGTAAAGGTATATTTACAAATGTAAATTATGACACAATAGCAAATTATGAAGCACCAAGGCTTAAGTGGTTTTACATTTCATTTCTGTAATGTATTTGTATGGCTCTTTCCTCTTGGTTTTACTAGTCCCTTTTTAATTTTGATTTAATTTATATTTGGTGTTAGTCGGGTGCTGCTGCTGTAACAAAGTAATTTCAAAGTAAATTTAAAGTTAATAATGTCAAGGATTAATAAAGTGTGGCAGTGGTGGCCCAGTGGTAGGGTGCTGGACTACTGATTAGAAGGTCTGAGTTCAAGCCCCACTTTCACCGAGTCCTGCTGTCCCCCCAGTGCAGCTAACTGGGTTATCAAAGGCCAGCCATGTCTCTCACTGTCTGTGGTGGGAGGCATGTAAAAGAACCATTGCTGATTTTCAAAAAGAGTAGGTCATTGAGTTGCCATCAGTGTGTTTCTGCCCTGCCATGGCCCAGCGAGCTGTCCAGGGTGTGCTCTGCCCTTGCCCAGAGTCAGCTGAGATGGGCACCAGCCTCCCCGCGACCCTAATTAGGATTAAGCGGTTCAGAAAGTGAACGAATAAAAATGATTAATAAAGTCCTATTCTATTGTATTCTACATGGTCACTTGCACCAGAATAATATGGTCGGCTCAACTGAGATTCCAAAAACGATTTTTTTCCCATAACAACTTGACACCGATGGGTGCAACTTGGTCCACATTCAAAGTGAGCAAGTTGTTCCAGAAGATCTTGATCTGGGCGCAACTCTGGGTGCCGTCTGAACACAATCCATGTCAAGTAGGAGGGTTACTCACAGTAGCGTTTATTGGGCTTATTAGGTTGTTTTATGGCTTTGCATGACAGGTGGGCATTTCTTCTCAAGCGGTTTGGGTTGTCTTAGTTTTTGAAACATTTTGAAATTATGTTCTTTCTGTTAATTTATAATTCTGTGCTGCTGCCTTTTCATTACTAAAGCCTTGTAATCATTTAAAATGTGAAAGCATTATATAATCAAAGAGAGTGATGATCACGGAGAGCGAGGAGTGTATTATGTTGTGGTTTGGCTGGGGAGGGCTGTTCTTTAATTAGTGCTCCATGCGGCCTGTCTTTAAGCCTGCTGCTCTATCCCATCTTCTACTCTGTTTTATTATTTCTTTTTTTCTGGCAATTTAACACTTTTGCAACGTGATGAAGTAGGCTAGCCAAGAACCATGGGGTTTGTTAGATCACAAGCTCATTATCCCCACAACAGGGGTTGCCTTGGATGAGATTAGTATCTGTTAATTAGGATGAATTAAACTCAAAATGCCCTTTGGCAGAGCAACAGGTGGTCAGTTACACAGCCTTAGCCAGCACTAAGCAGTACAAACAAAGTGCGTCTGAGTGAGACATTCTTTGAGGGTAGGAAGCATAAATAAATGGAGGCACAGAGACTAAACTAAAGCAACATTATACAGATGATGAGATACTGCAGCCTTTAACTTCAACTTAATAATTCACGTTCAACACTATGGAATGAATTGGTGTAATTTAGTTATAATTATCAAGAAATTTTGAAATTCATATTCTTAAAATATATAAATGAATTTATAATTTTCTCTAAGTTGCTTTACAACATTGTTAAAAGTGCCACTGAAAAGAGAAAATGTAGTTTAACTAAATTTAATTATATTCCAAATTTAAACATGAAGCAAAATGTAATTCAAAATATACTTATTTCAGTTTATTAACTAATAACTAAACCAACAAAAGTAAATAAACCATTAATAATAATCAGTTGTAATTACCATGAGTTTAAGGAAATGTACACTGCCCAGCCAAAAGAACAAAAAGTTATGCACACTAATATTTTGTTTGACCACGTTTAGCCTTGATTGTAGCACAAAATCATCATCAATTTGACAAACATGAGGAACATCATAATATTTAATTTCATCCAGAGCTGGGTTCATTGTTAATTTTAGTGTAATATAATGTTTCTGAGCCTCAACTCTGACCAACTGAAGCAACAATGCCATGGTGGTTATAGGTAATCAAGGCTAAATGGAACAAAAATCCAACAAAATATTAGAGTGTGTGACTTTACAGGCATTATTACGTCTCCATACTACACATTCTAATGCATTCAATTGGTAAAGCTAATTGTAAAGCACCCCCAGTGCAGCTAACTGGGTTATCAAATGCCGGCCATGTCTCTCACTGTCTATGGTGAGAGGCCTGTAAAAGAACCATTGCTGATTTACGTCAAGAGGAGGCTGCATAGCCGTCAGCGTGTTTCTGCCCTGCGATGGCCTG
>JBCNYH010000026.1:17014828-17026036 GCA_039654325.1 Tandanus tandanus
ACACACACACACACACACACACACACACACACACACACACACACACACACACACACACACACACACACACACTATGTACAGCTTTGCCTCGCTGTAATTAAAGTAGAATGTTTTCATGTCTTGACTAGAAATCTGACCCTGGAGTGTACTTGTATATGACAAATTGTCAGTTTCTAGGCTACCTCCACCTGTATTTACAAAAATTGGCCAGTTTATCAGGTTCACCTGCCATAGATGTCACTTTATAAGAGGACACTGTAAGCCTATAACCAATCAGGTAAAAACCTAGCAAGATTGCTGTAGTGCACAAAAGTCCACAACCCGAATTATATTTGATCAGAAGCGATGAGTCCAATGGTGGTCTTGTTCCACTAATGGACTGAAAAAAGAAGTCTAAAATGCTACAAACAGGCTGCAGTCAGTATTTATACCTGTTAAAATAAAAATTATACTTTTGGTGAATAATTGCTTTCCTAGCATTACTGAAAGCTTTTTGTGCCAGAAAAAAAAAAAACCCTCTACTGGTATTTTATGGATTCTTAGACTTAACTAAGAACACTTTAGGGTGCATGATAATACATTTCTTTTTTCATTATGATACGTGGACCTAATAAAATACCCAATAAGTGCAGAGAATAGGCAGGTGTTCCTAATAAATAAGCAACACTGGGTGAACTTTCTACCTCTTTTTGCTACCCATATATCCTTTACATCAAAAAAGTGACAGGTCACACAAAAACAGTAGAAGCATAAAACAAGGTGCAAGAGGTGCTTTTCTATTTCTTTTTTCTTCATATTCTATTTCTACCATCATATTCTTTTACAAGTTTGACATCCACAGAGGGTGGTAAGCAGTCTCTTTCTGCAGCGCAGCCCTGTTTAGACGTACCACTCCCGGCGGGAGATCATGGAGCCATCTGTGTGTGACACGTAGTCACTGTCATAACAGTCCTCCGGTAGAAAGGGGGAGCCATTTCCCATCACCTGTGGTCCAGGGTATCTGCGGGACTCAGGCTGAAGTGAGCTCCTGTGCTTGTGTGAGGTGCTAAGGAAGCTCGGGTGGTTTGGTTGGTGATTGGGTTGGGGGGTTGGGAGGTGGTTAGGTTGGTAGCTCTGCTGTTGATTTTGGTTGTGATGGTTCTGGAGGTTTTGCTGGGTGTTGGCCTCTCGCAAAGCTCTGCTGCGGCCATTCGGGGATCTCTCCCGTTCAAAGCCGCCCCACTCCTCCTGGTCTTTGTCAGAGAGGATGGTGCCGTTGATGTCATGGCATGATTTGAGCTTAGTGTCAGGACTGGCCTTATCTGCCTCATGTGTATAGATGTGAAGCTCATGTGATGGTGGCGGCGGTGGAGCTTTCTGCATGTCTGAAGGACCCAAGTACTGCTTAGTGTAGTAGTCTCCACGGAAGGTGCGTCGCCGCTGCTGGTAGTAAACTCCACCAAGTACCAGAAGCAGCAACAGGAAAAGAGCTCCGCCTACCGCCCCACCCACAATGGTGCCCAGGTTGCCTTCATGTAGTGGCGCCAGAGTTGGGGAAGTGAAGTGGGCCCGCTGCTTATTGCCAGGTGCTGTGACAGAGATGCCGTTGTTAAGATGGAGCACATGGGTGGTGGGAGGCATAGTGGTGGTGGAAGGAGGATCTAATGAAAGGAGGGAGGGAGGGAGGGAGGAACGGAGAAGGCATGGACAGACAAAGAAAAGTAGAATGTCAATGCAAACTACATCCAGATATTAACATTTATCACATGATGTTCTGTCCAAGCTATCTAATGGCATGAGTGTTCTCTACATGAAAATTAAGTTGCATACTGTCAGCCTTTATGCAGCAGTTCCAGTTTCATGTCTGAAATTATACTAAACAAAGTAAAAATAAAATAAATCACTGTCTGTTTTATTAAGCAAAGCTTGAAACTGCTGTCCAGGGCAGTAGACAGTATCTAAAACATAAAACGTGGGAAAAGTCCAGAAGTCCAGAGAGGCTATATGGTAATTTTGTTTTTCTGTGTTATTAAAATATTATTTATTTATTTGAATAACAAACTGCAAGAAGATTCAAGAATATAAAATAATTGTCTGTTTATTTTACACAGCAGGATTTCAGCCAGTAACTGTAAAAAATAAATAAATAAAACAAAAACTTGACAATACATTATGATGAATTAGACCACAATACAATATTTCTGAAAAGACTGCCTGTCATTAGTACTTACACAAAGCACTGATGAAGGTTAACTATAGTACCAAGTAACTGATTAGACATAAAAAATTCTCTTTTTTCATATTTAATAACTTTTCAGTTTAAATAGTATTTTCACAGTACTTTGTTCTCTTTAGATATAAAAGTGATGCTATGCACCCCCTCCAAAAACACTATATATAAAAACTGATATACCTTTCAATCATGATACTTTTACCATATTGACTCTTACTATTAAATAATCATAACCATATTTGTATATTGAAAACATTAGAATAAAGGCAATAAAATAAATATAATTTGGACTGTAGTAGCCCCTGTTATAAAAACAGTGAAGTAAAAATGTAAATGTACTAGATCATTTATAAACCGCTATTTTGCCTGTTAGTGCTGTAATACTCTTTATAAGAAATGCATCAGTGAATTTAATGCAGATGCTTTACTAAACTTCATAAAAGTCTAAAATATTGACATAAGTTTAGCTACCCTAAGATCATAACAAAATGTATCAAATTTTGACCATAACAGCATTGAAAAAACCTCTTTGGACTTCTGAGGGTTTTATGACATGGGGATCATGAGGTTGTATACTCACATCTCTCACTAACTCCACACATTTCAGTGTGAAAACATGACAATGAAACCTAGTGCAGGACACTATGTTAGCCGAGAGAGGAAGTACGGATGAATAAAGAGGTGATGGAGGGAAAAAACAGCGTGAGGAGGAAGTGTGGGCTGAGGGGGAAAAGTTACAGAACAAGTCATTGTACCACAATAAACAAGTCAAAGATTATCTTAAAATTAACTAGACATCTGAAGACTGTTAAGCACCAATACCATGCACTGACTGCCTGGTTGGATTAGAGATTCGGAGCATTCTGGGTCATGCATGTGCACTACTCAAGCTGCTAGTAGGGGGTTGGCTTCAGGAGTCCATTCATCACATTACAGAATGTCCTACACCAACAGTAACTAACTATCTGGCAGGCAGTGGTGTGTATGTAAGCATGCGCTCAGCAGCAGGAGGTGACGTGTCCAGGATTTTTTCCACCGTGTGGATACAGTTAGATATAAATGTTGCATTGCTCTGAGGTATAATGTAGCAGACTGCATGCATTCCTTTACACCATATTCCACAGGGCAAAGACAATACACAAAATGCAACAAGTAGAACATGGGGGTATGTTTCTAAATGTGCTCGTGTGTGTGAGAGTCAAGGTCTGGTTAAAGGAATGGATAAAAGACAAATTCCTAATTCCTGTCAATTCCTCAGTTCTTAACCCAGCATTGCCGAATGGTATTGCTAAAGCTGGGGGATTTTCAAGGCATTAAATAAATCCTTTAAAAATACAGATGACCTATTCTTACAAGCACAAGGGCACACGAAAGGACTAGTTGTTTCAATGCATTCGATTCAGGCCTGTGAATTTCGAGAGCAATTTGTCCTGATCAATAAACAATACAGCCCTCTTTAACCAAGACTGACAATCAGGAGAGTGTAAGACTGAGGGTGCCTCTTGGTGTCTTATTGGATTAAACATGTTCGTCTACATGAAGGAGAAATGAGTCACAAAATCCACAACACGTTCCATTTGGCAGCTCTTGCCTCATCCACCATCTGGAGCAAATTTTTAAATGGAGGAGTAATATTAGCAAGATAGCCATAGCATCAAAAATCTGTTTAAGCACTTTTACAATAAGCTTTACCAGTGTTTCCTTTTTTCCTTTAGACTACACATTTTTAAGGAATGCCTACAAGAGAAAGAACCTAAATGTGATTCATGCATGTGATTCCTTGGTATATTAAGAACATGTGATTCCTTGGTCCTGAACTGTCATTTTGCACTCCCACCGAACCCACCTTACTTCAGCACATTTTATTCACAATTATGTTTAGCCCTGTGGCAAAGAGGTAGCACAATTTTACCCTCTTACTTTCATATTTATCAAGTTAAAAAATAAACACATGTATGCTGTTAGTCCAAAGTAAAAAAAAAATAATAATAATGACAGGATGGTGCCAACTACTGGTTTAATTTTATGATGAAATCGTTACTTATCAATCAAATGTTTACTTGGAGAAGAAATACTGTTTCGTTGCTCAATCGCTTGTGAATGTATAAAAAATGTTATACTTCTTGTTTATGCGGTTGTTTATATACTGAAACCTCTTTTCAGGGCAGGTAGAAATTAGATTTGTCTAAAAAACTCCCATGAGTCTGCATGCCTGTATACAGTTACTGAGTCTCTTTCTCTCTCTCTCTCACACACAATCATGTCTCACACAGTGCTGCAGAAGGTATTCCACCACACATACCAGAATCTCTTGATTCAAGCCAGTAATGCAGCACACTCACGAGAATGAGAGACAAATACAACATCAAACACATACTTATGTAAGCATGGCTGAAGGCACACAAACCCTCATGCACAATCCCTCTCAAGGGGAGTGTGTAAAAAGGGAAATAAATAATGAACTTGGAAATGTTTGATATGAGCTTGTGAATGTTTCATTAATCATTTTTTCTGAGCAGCATGACCAGTGAAGGGAAGGAACAGTGTATGCAGGAGCGAGATGTTCTGCAGATCCATCAGTGAGACTAATTACACAGCTCCACGCACCACTGACCACTCAAACAATAAAGACCAGCAGAGGATGGGGAAGCACCACACAAAAACAGTGGATCTGTTCCTCCAAATATCTGAGCTTCTCACCCCGTCTTTAAGGCTGAGCCCAGACACCCTCTTAAGGAAACTCATTTCGACCACTTATATCCACAACCTTGTTCTTTCGGTCACTACCCAAATCTCATGACCATAGGTGAGGGTTGGAATGTAGCTGGACCAGTAAATCAAAAGCTTTGCCTTTCGGTTCAGCTCCCTCTTCATACACAACCCGTGTAGCTCCCTCATTACTGCTGACACAGCACTGTTTCGTCTGTCCATCTCCTGCTCCATTCTACCATCACTCTGGAACATGATCCCAAGATACTTGAACTCCTCGTTCAAATCATCTCATCTTTCCTTAGGACTTTTAACCAAAACTGAAGCAAAGGAAACCAATTTTTTTTTTTAATGAAACCTGAATTTACCAATACGACTCAGAAAGTAAAATTCAATCAAAACATTGACTAGGGTGCATCATTTTCCCTAATATTTCCAAAGTTCTCTCTCTCTTGGGAGGGAATCACACTTGTGAAATTTTAACAAATTTGAAAAAAGTTTATGGGACCACCATGAATGTTAAAATTTGACACTAATCAAAATATTGAAATTCCCATGCAGTATACATAAAACATGCTTACAAAATTTAATATCCTGTGAGAACTGATTTGGTCTTTTTAAATACACATTTAATTGTATTGGTTTTCCAACATAATGCTATCATAAAAATATCAATTGAAAAACTCCTTTATGTTCTGGTTTGTAGGGACATTGGTGGGTCGGGGGTTCAAGCCCCACTATCACCAAGTTGTCAACAAACAATGCAACACCTTCTGACATGGTGGTAAGCATAGCTACATCTGATGCAGAACTTACAGAGCTATGCTTACCACCATGTCAGCAGGTGTTGCGTTGTTTGCTTTATCACAAAGAGGAGGGTTTACCAATCAACAGAACAAACGGGGAGTGCAAAGATTGTCAACTCAAAGATACTCCCTTTCTATGAAAAGGCAAATATCCCAGTGATATATGAGCAAAAGGGTTGGGAGAGGTAAAGTTATGGAAGGACAACAGATGAGAGCAATCTCAAAGGGCCACAGAAAAGGACAGCCTTCACAGGAGACGTTAACAGATAAGGACAAGGTAAAATAAAACCTTCCAAATGTGGCCTGCCAATGATGAATATGATAAAAAATTCAGAGGACAGAATTTTTTTAAATCAATGAAAACAGATTGCAAGGCAGCATTTGGTAGTCATGACAAAGTGCTATCTGATAAAATGAAAAGAAAGACAGCCCGAGAAGAAGCTGAGACTTTTAGAAGGGAAGAATTTGTGGATTTTAGTCATATTTTAGTGAAATTTCTGTCTTGGTGGTTCCCCTAAAATTCTCAATTATGCTGAAATTTTTACTGAAAACTGCTCTCAAGTATTGCAGCAAAATAAACTTTGAGACAAAAAGCATGGCAGAGGAACTTTGCACTCTGAGTTCCTCTCTAAGTTACCTCCACCAAAAAGGTTATGTTTTTGTCAGTGTTGGTCTGTCTGTCGGTCAACAACTTTACAACAAAAACTGCGTAGCGGATTTTCACAGCTAGAATACCACTCCATCAGGTCAGTGATTTTAAGGCAGTGGAGACGGTACACTGACACAGAAAGCATCAATGACTGACCACGTGTCACCACTCCACAACAGGATTGCCATATTCATCTCCAACTTCTTCGCAATCACTTTCATCCAGCTAGTTACTGCCGAACAGACCAGAGGTTGTCATGAGAACAAAATCGTGCCCAGACTGTCTGGGAAGCAGGTTCATGCAACTGACATCCAAGCCGAGGAATGGTGGTGACACCTGCTCGTCAGTTGCCCTCGTGTGGGCAGGAGCACACCTGCTCGTCAGTTGCCCTTGTGTGAGCAGGAGCACACCTGGGTTGGAATGGAACAGGGTCCCGTTTTCTGATGAATCAGGTTTCAAATTGAGTGTTGCTGATGGGAGATAACGAATCTGGTGTAGGCGTGGGAACCGCTATGCAGATGCTAATGTTATGGAGGGCTGGAGTCAGCAGCAGATACCACACACACACACACACACACACACACACACACACACACACACACACACACACACACACACACACACACACACAAAGAATTCAAGCTGTATGTGATGCCAGAGGCGGTCATACAATATCAATCAGAACTGTGCATTCATTGTGAAAATAAACTCCCATTCCTCTCAATTTGAATTTTCAGGTAAATGTCCTCAAAACTGTCTGTTGGACCCAATTCATTTTGTTTAAAAATAAATTTTGTTTGTGTTGAAATGTGCATGCCCGTCTTCACATCCGGGTACTCAGGAAGAGCAATGGATTGCTGATGGAAATGCACTTATGTAAACCTTTCAGCACTCTCTCCATAGCAGTCACTACAGCTGTCACTGCTTAAAGAGACCAAAACAATTCATCTTTACAATTTACTCTTGGCTTTATTAAGTCCCAATAAATGAGGCCAAACTTTAATTTGAAACAACCTCTCGCTCCCTGGAGCAAAACCTCTCAGGTGCACAGGTGGCACCAGCCAAAGCACCACAGCCGAACTCACCCAGCAGTTCCCTCTGACCACACGATGACACATGATATCATGCAAAATAGAGGGAATGTTTGGATTAGTCTGAGGAATCTCATCTTTAATGAACATCTGGGCAGATACAATGGCCAATCAACAAGCACATCCTCTCACTGTCTTTTTTACTCCCTCAAACGCATGCACGCACACACACAAATGCACACACCCCTAAGTGCATTCTGTTCCAATTTACTGGCACACCCTACAGTCTAAAATGTGTGTGTGTGTGTGTGTGATTGCATACATACAAAAGTATGCATCCTTTATATGCACATTGTAATCGAGACCTCATGTTTGCAAGCGATATCTTTTTGATTGTAACCAAATGCGGTACATTACAGGACTCTGACACGCACAGCATGGAGCTGTTTTTGTTGTAAACTCAGTCTCACCTTGGATGCGGATCCTGAGGTCGCGGGTGCGTAGGCCGATGTTATTTCCCACCTCACACCTGTACACGCCAGAGTCATTCCTCTGCAGTGGCCTCAGGAACGTCAGGGAATTATTCACCACCTCCACTCCATCTGGCATCTCCCCATCAAGCCTGACAGGCACACACACACACACAGTTACTTCCACTGTGTGTCAAATTTAAACAAAATATATCTTAAATCAAATATGAATAAAAAGATTTTAAATATGCTGCTGCTGAAATATCCAGTGTAAAAGGCACTCTCATTATTATAATAGTGTGTTGGCCACAATGCTGCTGCAGTCTGTCGCAAAATGGGCTCAAGTGGAACTCTAAACTGAATAAAGCGTTAATAAATTTTAATGATTATAAAAATATTACATAAATGAACTTTATATGAATAGAATTACTTTTTAAATTATTACAGAGGCTTGCAAAAGTATTCATACCCCTTGAACTTTTCCACATTTTGTCACATTACAACCACAAACGTAAATGTATTTTATTGGGATTTTATGTGACAGACCAACACAAGTGGTGCATAACTGAACTGGAAGAAAAATGGTACATGGTTTTCCAATTTTTTTTTTTTTACAAATAATATTCGGAAAAGTGCGGCGTGCATTTGTATTCAGTCCTCTTTACTCTGATACCCCTAAATAAAATTTTGTGCAACCAATTGACTTCAGAAGTCACCTAATTAGTAAATAGAGTCCACCTGTGTGTAATCTAATCTCAGTATAAATACAGTTGTTCAGTGAAGACCTTGGTAGTTTGTAGGGAACATTCGTGAATATTGGTGGCATCATGAAGTCCAAGGAACACGCCAAACAGGTCAAGGATAAAATTGTGGAGAAGCTTAAAGTAAGGTTAGGTTATAATAAAATATATCAAGCTTTGAATATCTCACAGAGGACTGTTTTGAAAATGGAAAGAGTATGGCACAACGGCAAACCTACCAAGACATGGCTCTCCATCTAAACTGACAAGCTGGGCAAGGAGAGAGCTGATCAGAGAAACCAATGGTAACTCTGTAGGAGCTGCTGGGATCCACAGCTCAATGGAGAAAATCTGTCCACAGGACAACCATTAGTCATGCACTTCACAAATCTGACCTTTATGGAAGAGTGGCAAGAAAGACATTGTTAAAAGAAAGCTACAATAAGTCCTTGTGGGGGATGCAGCAAAGATTTTGGTCAGATGAGACCAAAATTGAAGCCTTTTGCAAAAAGCTATGTGTGGTAGAAAACTAACACTGCACATTACCCTGAATACACCACCCCCACCTTTTATGGGAAGATGATTGGAGCCAAATATAGAGTAATCTTGGAAGAAAACCTGTTAGAATCTGCAAAAGACGAGGCTGGTGCTGAGGTTCACCTTCCAGCAGGAAAACGACCCTAAACATACAGCCAGAGCTACAATCGAATCGTTTAGAGCATTGCATCTTCATGTGTTAGAATGGCCCAGTGAAAGCCCAGACTTAATCCAATTGACAAATCTTTGGCAAGACTTGAAAATTGCTGTTGACAGACGCTCTCCATCCAAACTGACGGAGCTTGAGCTATTTTGCAAAGAAGAATAGGCAAATATTTCAGTCTCTAGCTGAAAAGCTGGTAAACATATACCCAAAAAGACTTACAGCTTTAATTGCAACGAAAGGTGGTTCTACAAAGTATTGACTCAGGCTGAATAAAAAATCCCATGATTTTCAGATATTGATTTGTAAAATAATTTGTACCATCTTCCTTCCACTTCACAATTATGTGCCACTTTGTGTTGGTCTATCACAAAATTCCAATAAAATGCATTTGTGTGTGTAGTTTTAACATGACAAAATGTGGAAAAGTTCAAGGGGTATGAATGCTTTTGTAAGTCATTCTATATAACAAGCAGTACCTGACTGGGCTATATACACATGACTAGGCTCTTTAAAGTCCCTGTGAAAAAGATGTCAGTGTTGAAAGTGCATTACACCACCCCATATGTGTACACACATACACACACACACACAGTTTGAAATAAAAACAGAAAAGCCGGTTGGTCTGCTTGACAGTAAATAAGTTGTTTAATTGATTACTTTTAAATGTTCAGTAATCAGTACATTTCCCTGTTTCTTTATATAAAATGTAAGGGATAATTGAGAGAGAGAGAGAGAGAGAGAGAGAGAGAGAGAGAGAGAGAGAGAGAGAGAGAGAATCACACCTCTGCCATGCTGAGTTAAAGCCCACGCACCTGAACTGGAGCTTGTGTGCTTACTTCAAGTTTCGCCTTTACTCTGTGAACTGTTACCTGCATATCTGTCTGCGAGTCTGTGCAATACTTTTATTTTGTTTATGGTCTGTGAGCCTTTATGTGTTTTTGTTTGGTTCCTAATAACCAAGGATTCCTGGTTCCTGGAACCAAGCATTGTCCCTAACTAGGCGTGCTTGTGAGGAAATTAAACAAAATAAATGGTTTATTTTATTAAATTGGCTGATTTGAACATATTTCAGTAAAATAGTCATGGTGACAGATACAATAACATTATAAATCATATTGTAACTTGATATGAAGTTTTGATGGATAAATCGCAAACGATCCCGTGCTTCACACATCAGTGCAGAGGCGGGAACGTGTAATTTAGTCCACAGTAACACTGAAGTAAAGGTAACTTCAGCTTATTGGCTTCCTCACCAGGACTGACACAAACAATACAGAAACTGCATTTACTGAAGTAGCCCAATCTTGGGGTTCATTAGTTCAAAGGGCTATTTTCGACTTTACAAATTTTAAAAGTCAATATCACCGATTGCTGGGACATGAGTCAATGAATGCATGCACACATCCATACACACACACACACACACACACACACACACACATCTGATCCATCACAGCAAAGTGGGTATTATGTCGGAAATTATTAAATAATTTGTTAAACTTTAAATGCAATTTTCTTCAAAGTTGTATGCTAAAAAGGCTGAAAATTTCTGGCAGGTTTGGTTAGTTACTCCAAAACTAGTCAATTATGGAAACCTCATTTAATACAGTTTTTATACATGTTTCAATTGGTCTTCGTCTATACACGCTTGGGAGGTATTTCTCCCCTTTTTTAGTATTTACCTTTGAAAAGTGAGAGGGTTTTTATGCACACACATACATATACACATATATATATATATATATACACACACACACACACACACACACACACACACACACATACATACATATATACACACACACACACACTCATTCATTCATTCATCATCTTCCGCTTCTTCCGGGGTCGGGTTGCGGGGGCAGCAGCCTAAGCAGTGAGGTCCAGA
>JBCNYH010000026.1:17041696-17055055 GCA_039654325.1 Tandanus tandanus
CGCGGGGGCAGCAGCCTAAGCAGTGAGGTCCAGACGTCCCTGTCCCCCGCCACTTCCTCCAGCTCTTCCGGGGGAACAGCTGAATATTACACCTCAGTGAGACACGTTTCAGCACCAATACTGTGTTTTAGGTGTATGGAAACCAGGGATAATTAGAAATGAGTAAATAATAAATACAATCAGAGAAAAAGATTTGACCTAGCAGTCAGTTTGAAGACCACACAGATGCACCAAGACATTGTGCATGTTGAGAGGCTAGCGCCGATTTCTATTGAATTCTTTATTCTATTCGGTGAAACCTTATTTACTTAATAAAGATTATTTTGCATTTTGCCTAATCTGCATTTACTTGCGTCTTTCCACGGAATAAAACAATTCTGACTGTGTGAGGTTTGTAATTTTGATGATTTCACCACTACCAAGCCATGAAAATATGCTTACCTTCCTGAATCAACAACTCTTGAACCATATTGCGCATGCCCTCCAAAGCTGTGCACTGGTTTTTTGCTTCTACTCCGCTACACTATACAAATACATAGCTGGATACATAGCATAACCGTGTACGGAAGTGTGACATCGTCTGCTGCTCTTACAGAGATTGGCCAACCCCGATATCACTGCTCGGTCATTCTGGAAAATTGTAAGGATGAATTGCAGGATGGATACAATAACCAGAAAAATGACACATTACGATTTTTTCACCTAAACAAGACTAAATCATCAGACTTAAACAAATAAAATTAATACATTTGGAATATTAGCATGTCAACAGAGAGAGATATATGTCTCTCCAGGCTCCACATGTCAGAAAATATGAATTGCAGAAATCCCCAAATAGCAAAATGCACAACTACACTGCCTAGGGGTAGTAACTGCCAAGTTTGATGAAGGAATCTCAACTGGATTCTGAGTTCAGGCCTGGAATTGAAACGACAACAGATGGACGGACACACAGACAAACGGACAAACTGATGACCATGATATGCAAATGGATTTCTAAAAAAAAGTTTTGGCCTGGAAATTAACACCACCCATATTTTTACATGTTAAATCGGTTGCCATGGAAACTCAAACTGCAGAAATCCCAAAATTTCAAAAGGCAAACTATAAAAAGGCACAGGTTTGATTAAGAAATCTCAAACGGTTTCTGGGTCAGAACTGAAATGATTACAGACGGACGCATGGATGGACGGACATACTCATGACTACAGCTCTCCACATTATATGCCGGGGGATAGAAAGCAACATGACACTTGTGTATTTTGTGTCATGTTCTCTTAATTTAGGACGTCATTCTAGTTTGCGCAGGAATCAGACGTGATGTAAGTGGAATAACATCCTCCAAGAGGTGTTGTAAAGATCTCTAGTTTTGGTGCCAATAACTGACAATGTTTTGCAAGAATGTGTGTTGCTGGGTTCTGCTAAAAACGTACACGGATGATGGGATTTCTGCTTTCTCGAAGGACCTTAATCTGTCTGATAAATGGATAAAATGAGTGAGAAGAACTTGAGATAACTGGTCACCCTCATGTGCAGTGTTGTGTAGTGCAGTGCTCATTTCAAACCTGGGTGTTTTGATCCAATCCCAAATCAGTTGCATTTACAGTCCAACACAAAATGTAGTTGTTACCTCACGCTGTATCTACAGTTTTCAGGAGATCCTCCATTTCTCCGCATGAACAGACAACAGACCCAACCACATGTACCAGGAAAGCAGCTCAGTCCCCAAAAATATTTAGAGGTAAGAACTTAAAAACAATTATTTAATCTTTAACTTAAATTCAGGGTAAAATTAGTTAATTAGTTTTCTGCAAAGTATGTACAAGGCCGGAAAATATGACTTCACAAAGCACATAAACTAGTCATTAACAAATACAAGTACCTAGAATTTCTGAATAAAGTGTGACTACTTCCAAAAACATGTCTAAGTTGAACATAAAACTAAGCCTATAGACTCTGTTTAGGTACTAGTTCTCTTTTCCTTTTTTCATTTTCCTTTTCTGACAACACTTGACAGTGAATGACTAGCTGTTTATTTGATATAGGTTGCTGCCACCAAGTGGAAGGATGATGAATTACATTTCATGGTAAAGGTTGATGCAAAGAATGTACGATAATCATTCTTTAAAAGCTCTCATGGGCCACATGAAATGAGTTAGTGGATCAGATTTGGCCCGGGGGCCTCGAGTTGTGATCTACAGTCTCGTTTGCTTTGTCAGTGATCTTTTTCTTCTCGAGATTCTCAAAAAAAGGCATCACAACTCGAATACTCAGAAGAATACATTATTTGCATACACTGAAGGAATTCTCTCAATCTCTCCATGAGCGTAAATGGCTGACTTTTTTGAGAAAATAAATCAAACTTTCAATCAGGCAGCAATAAAAACAGTTCAGTCACACCGCATCGTGTGGTATTAGTTATTCATTAACAGTTGGACTGTCTACTCCTTACCTATCACCTTTTCATTTGTTGGTGTGTTTCATAATTAGACGTGTTAAGTTGAAGTAATTAATAATTGTTAGTGATGAGAACACCACAACATTTGAGGCGATGTACTCCATTCTCACATTCTCTTATCATCAAACCATTTTCTGTATTTTGGGATTGGTGCTATCGCTTGGCTGAAGCGGGTTTTTTTTATGTAGTCTACCAATGGGTGTGCTGTTTCAGAGCAGTAATGACAAAAAAAAATTAACACAGTAATACAACCACAAAGTTCTCTCCATGCCTCATTTCCTCCCCTTGTTTCCTTTCCATCGGCTACCTTCTACTGCAGTCGCCCTCCAGTGTTTCCTCTTTCCATTTGCTGAGCAAAGTTACATTTTGTCTGTGTAAAAAGACTGACAAAAGAGACAAAGTAAGAGGGGAAAGAAGAGAATGAAGGCCTCAACAGGCCCATGAGAGCAGGGCCGCATAAGGAACAACCTGTGTGTGATTATGCTCCGACTAGTCCAACCTTCCTTACACACGCAAACACATACAGACAAATAACCTCGCAAACGCTTCCCTCATGCACAGGCATTCCCTTCATGTGGTGTTGGAGAGAATGATGGAATTCAGGGCTGTGTCTGCAATGCATTCCCACATCTTTTATGTATCAGTCATTTTCAGGATGTTCCAGTCAAAGAGAAACACACACTCAGTGACCCCATTGAGGAATTGTTTACTCCAGGCTATTGGTTCAGGGGAAAACAAGTCTTCACACCTATGGATTACAGAACTCTCACAGATATGGTTCAGGAAACTGCATGGAAAGGATCTGGGAACTCTCACGGACAGGTTCCGGTGTTCAGTATCAGAGTTCCCACCACACTGATGGACAGCTCTGGATCAATTTTCACAAACAGCACAAAATCAACATGGAGAAGACTGAAACAAAAGCAAAACAAAATAATGCAATCCTTTTAACACATTTTCTTCAACATGCCACAAGAAGCATATTTGTGTTTTTGATTTAGAACTAGCACACGCTACATACAAATCATTCAGGGTATATACAGGAATGTGAAAATCTAATGCGACACCTTACATCTCTTTGCCCTGTGAGCAGTTACATCGGTGACGCACTTTAACTTACATTTACTGCACACTGATGTAAGGATTGCAGGAATAAACACACTTACTGTGTGATAACTTCAGGGAATGTCACTTTATGTACTTGGGTTTACTCTGAACTTGAAAAAAAATGCTTAAAAAAATAAATGATAATAAAAATCTGACGGGCCTCTGTTGGAAAAATTCACTCCTCAGTTGTATAAGATTATACCTTTTCCAACTTGTTCCTCTCACTTCACTCAGCTAAATCAATACTTTAAGAACAAAGGCGTGTGAACCTGTCCTTTTTTAAGGACAAAACGATGGTTGACATACTTCTGCCAGGGCTTCCCTTTGTCACCGATTCTATTCATAATTTTTATAGCGACTTTCTAGGCACAGCCAGGAGACAACGTGTGTCCTCTTCTGTGAGATCAGGATTGCATCATTGCTTTTTGCATATAATGTCTTCCAGTTGGCTTTACTGAGCAATGAACATACTGACTCATACTGCGGCCATTTGCAGCGGAGGGTGAAGCAGATAGTAAGAGAATTAGCACCTCCAAATCTGAGGCCATGCTTATTCGTTGGAAAAGGATGGTTTTGAGTTCAAGTATCCCACGGTCTGCACAAAGAGGGGAGAATGGAGCAGGTGTTTGACGGACAGATCAACACAATGTCAGCAGTGATGTGCCTGATAATTTACACATCAGCCTACGTTCGTATCAATACCTATGGCAATTAATAAAACCAACTCTATCGCAGTTCACTTAAAGGGGCATCGAAATGTGGCACTAAAATATGCACTGCCAGCCCAGTCGATACCAAAAGATGCACAACCCATCACTATAGTGACACTGTGTTTCAGTACCCAACCCTACCAGTCAGTGGTATTCAGTTAAACAACCACCACTTCAGAATTTCCCAATCCATAAAAAAAATGTATAGACCAGGAACTAAAGAGGTTCCTGGAACTATGATAGATCACTATATGACACTTTTGTTTACAGAGAGTAATCACCATGTTTTTGGAATTTGAATTTTTTAACAGTTTTTGAGCATGGAAGCAACACTGACTTCGAAAACAGTTTCGCAGTGGATGATCCGTGAATTTCACAATGATTTTCCTTGTATGAGGACATATCAGCATTTCCCTAAGATATGTTTGGTATTTTTGATTACTGTTCAGGGTCACTGTACCTTTTCGTATTCATATTCACACTCAGTGTTCTCATGAATTTAACCCACTGTATGGAAGAGCGTGTTAGGATTTCTCACGGCAAAAACAGCCCCAGTGCCAATGTTTCTGAAGGCCACCTTGTAGTGGATACACACCTATTGTTGCAATGGCCTTTATTACTGCAGGCCATGAAGCTACAGTGAGTACCATATAGAGGGGTTTTGCTCCTCAGCAAGGGAACCGGCTTTGATCTCTGTTGCAATCACCACCCTCAAGAGAACCCATCCTCATCTGTGTGTTTTCTTTACATGAGAGTATTGCGTTCAACAGGATAGCCGACAGCTGACCTCACTAGCAGAATTGAAACCAGGCCTTCGTGGAACTACTGCATTGTGGTCCACTCTGCACTGCACTTCAAAAGTATCTGGATTCAATCTGTACTTTCCCTTCTGCTCTGGGATTATCCGCGTCATGTTCCGATCAAGGAGAGAAACAGGCAAGGAGGATGATGAGGACAAAATGAGGAGTCTAAACTAATGGCATTGCATGAAAACTCAGAGGAAATGGAGCACAAAAGCATGGCTGGAATGAACTTGGACAAATAAACACACACACACACACACACACACACACACACACACAACGCTAATTGCAACAAGCTGTCGGCCAGAAGACGCAAGCACAAATCGGACCTTGCTGTGTTGCCTGGCAACAGTCTCTAAACATTGTTTCTCTCAAAATCAACACTCCCAATATGAGCAGAGGGAAAGAGTGAGACGGCAGAACGTGAGAAGGCGGAGGCAGAGGAAAGGAATGAAGGTACATCCTCATTCGGAGTTCAGGCTCTGCATAGCACAAGCTTTACTGTACCAAAAAGCAACAGCAAAGAAAGAGAGAGAAGAAAAAAGAAAAAAAAAAAAAAAAAAAAAAAAAATGGATTAAAATACACACCCATCCAAGGCCTGACTCTCTAATGCTAAACTCCCTATAAATGTTTTAAAAAAAAACTCACTAATAAAAAATTACTAAAAAAAAAATAAATAAAAAATGAAAAACTGCAATCAAGGATAGTTTATTAAAAATAGGATATTTGTACAGAAGTTAATTTACAGTAAATATGGAAACTGAATTTCATAGCATGAGGCAATGTCAGTAAGTTCAATTCAGGCTGGATACAAATGAAATAAATTAACACAAAATTGTGGAGTTTATTTGTTTGTTTTAAATAAAGTAGCAGATGGGCCAGTAAATGATAAATCTAAGTGCCTTTAGCGTACTTCTTAAATAGCACTAGGCAGGACTTGGCCCATTTATTAAAACCTCAAGGTGTGGTTAGCTCCACCTTCTCTATTTCCAGTGCATGCTGCGCTTAACAACTGGCAATCATTTCTGTCTCTAGTTTTACTTTAACTGTCGGCATTTAAGAGAAAGACTGTTTCAAAGACAGAGATAGACAGACAGACAAAGACAGTTCAATGCAAAGTAACAGCAGATAATGCAAATCAGGAAACAGTAACATGCTCACATTCTTACACTGTGCACTAAAGAACTCTCAGCTTTTACTCTACTGTATATCTGGGGCTAAAGTGAAGGATTGTTCTCAACCCACCCTGGTTACAACAACATTCTCATCCACGGTGCTCTGCTTACAGCCCCTTGCTGAGCCCTTTGCTCCCCACCCTCACCAAGCATGTGTTTGATCCCACTGCACATCATCTCATATCCTCACCTCATCACGTCGTGAGAAAATCAACACTGTAGAGTCTGAGGTTAATCCTAAAGACATAAAGGAGAAAATTCATCATCAAACCAGCTACTGGAGAAAACAGCCAAAGATCTTCAACAAAGCTGTCTTGAAATTGTTAACGTGCCCTAATAATAACCAAACCCCAGGAGAAATTAAGGTCTTCCTTTGCCTGTAAAATTTGGCTAAAAATATTCTTACTGATGTTCTGCTTCTCCTACATGAGCTCTGAGCTTTAATCCATGTCAGAAGATACTTTTCTCCAATTAGGCATCAGCATGCTGACACACATCCATAAACCAACAAGGGTGAAGCTTACATTAAACTTGATCAACCTCTTGACCAAAGATAAGATGGTCATGTAGAGTACACGTTGCTTTAATCAGAGCCAAAGCCAGAGTTTATAAAAACAGTGAGGTCCGGAAGGAGACTGGCAAGTTTATTCAAAAATGCAACAAGTACAAATAAAAAAAAAAAACTACATAGAGAGAGACACTAATAGAATACTGCAACTAAAATTTTGTAATCTTAGCTTCTTCTTATTTTTTTTTGTGTATGTTTAAGAGTGGAATCAGAGCACCACCGTCATGGAATATGTCTTGGATGGCTGCCTGGTGTCTGCACGTCCACACCACAGGAAACCCAATAAGGCGGACATGTTGATGAGTTGATGCTAATTGGCTGTTGTGTATCGCTGACTTGCATGACAAGGAATTGCGAAAAATTAAAGAAGAAAAAAAAAAAAAAGACTGATTATTAATACTGAAACACACACAAATAGAGGCTCACACACCATTACACACAACCTCAGACAGGCAGACAAACAGGTAAATAAATGTTCATAGTGCAAATACCGAAATCAGAAGCTTGACAAAACATGAACTCGTTAAAATGGAATTACTCGTTAAAATTTAGTTACTTAATCTAAAATGAAACTGGAAATCAGGTACTGAAAGAAAAGTCCCTAAAAAGCAAACCCAGGTTCAGACACCTATCAAGAGACAGCTATCTAGAGGTCTGCTGTTAGGCAGTGCCTAAAATATATATTAAATTACTGAAACTGTTGCTATCATGTGCTCTTTTAAAATCAGTGGAATTGTTAGCTAACTATGTTTAATATGGAACGATTTCGCATCACTCCCATCATGGCCAGAGTACACATTTACCACATCATACCATTACTCCAGACACTGTACCAGAATACCGTCTTGATTTTTTACATTGAAATTTTATTTTTTTTATTTAAAAAAATATATATATTTTAATTGCTGTTTCCCCTAACCCGACTGACCCAGCAAAGGTCGTGCCGACCCACAAGTTTTTTTTGGCATGTGAAAAAAAAGTGAACTAAACCGACCGACCTCTCAGTTTTGTGATCACTCAGATTTTTTTGTGTGTCAAGGAGCCTGCCAGCTAGTTATTTTGTTTACGTGACATTCACCTATGGAGTCAGCGCGAGCTCTTCATATTTATTAGCAACTTGCAGAATCAGCCAATGAAAATGTGTTTCAGTGTTCGGCCAACACTACATTCTATTGGCTAACTTCATTTGGACCAATGACAGAATAATCTAGACTGTGTGCCGCCCCGTCTCTCGTGGGTAACTGGCTTCAACTTCTGGTCATGAAAAAAATGGAGAGAGAAGGGGAAAAAAAAAAAAAAAAAAAAAAAAAAAAAAAAAAAACCACGGAGGTGCTTGGTTTGTGTTATTTCTGTGTTAAAATGGTTCGTTCTTGTTGTGCTGCTGGCTGTGAAATCTCTTTTCTCTCAAAGAAATCTCTTTTCACTGGTATGTGTTTTTTTATTCTTTGTAAAACTGAAGTCATGTTGATATTTAAGGATAATTGCACAGCGTTGCAGGTACAGGCGCTTAATACTGTAGACTACAGCCAGCTTAAGGAAGTACAGTCTGATCTGCACAACACAGTGTAGGGAGAAGTGAGCCAAGGTCTGTACTGACAAGAATCTACAAGAGATAGCAGAGCAGAAGCCGTCTGAAGATTTGTGTCATTTTGAAAGATACTACCATGATTGTGCTCGTAGCATGTGGTGCTTATTTTAGAGTATTTAAGTTGAACGATGTTTCCTTGTATATAAATCTTTACTCAGGAGTTCGACGAAGAGCAACTTATTGTTCACATTTACAAATACAGAATAATTATGTTTTTGGACACTTGAGATCTGACATTCATGGTATAACAAATTCGCAAGAAGCCCCCCAATCCCCCCTAAAAAAAAAAAAAGAAAGAAAAAAAAGACGACCCACCGACCCTATATTTTTGTTTTTTTGGAGCCCGTTAGGGGAAACACACAATTGTTTTCTTTTAGGTCCAATAACTGTTGGTTGTCTTACTGAATGCAATACTGCCTGACAGTTCATGCAAAAGCCACCTACTGCAGTGAGGCTGCCAATATGCATAAAATCTAATGTCCTAATTCTGCTCATTACTGCACCCAAACACAACAATTATAACATTTAACTGGTCTATATGTCAACTGGAAATAAAATTCTTGACTTGTCAGAAATGTGGCCTAAGATTGAGTATCCAAAAAAGTGATGTAAACAAATTATTACAAATGACAGACACGTTGATCTGTACAGAGCTGCAGCTTGCTGAATTCACTGGTGTGTCGTCACGCACTACTGACTGGCCAAAGGAGGCTGCAGTGCTCAAACTTCAAACGCTTCAAACGCTCGCAGGAGATCACCAGTGACAAAACGCAAACAAGGTCTTTACTTACAGCGATAACACTGTCGTACTGTGGTTTTTAGCCCCAATGTGAAAAATTACTGCTGAACATACTCAAATAAAAAAAGTCCATGTCGCAAAGTAAAAACATTCGGTTTCAGAATGATGAAAGAATAAGCAGTACTCTGCTCTGAGACACTACAGGCTTGCCGCCTGCTGAAGGCACTGAAACAACGCCCAGTTACAGGAAAGGTGTAGCCTTTGCATTTTGTCCAAGTTTAGTTGCTATATGGGTGCAATCGTCTCTTGTGCTACGAAAAAGGAATTAGTGTTTTTTTTCTCCAATCTAATGAGACAGGGTTTAGTGTCACTTGCTTCTTGAGGTGGTAAATAGTGATCTAAAATGTTATTGATACTTAGCCTTTCAGAGGCTATTACATGGATAAATGAATGAATTCATTAAACCCACCACCAGGTACAGTCGTTTAATAATAGGTTGTGGGGTAATATGTAAAATGTGCGGCACTGTAAGCTAATTTATCCTAGAAAAATTGTGCCAATTCATATTTTGGAGCTTAGCTGCGCCCACTCAAAAAAATTCATCACTAGCCACTGATTATAGTGCAGAGAGAAGTGTTACGCTGAGTACTGCTCCAGTGTGTCACTGAGCCATGATCCGAAAGAAATCCTGACTAACTGTGATGAGAGATAATATAAGCACTCAGCGAACTTGAATCGCAAAAAGATGGACAGTAGAACTCATGTGTTTACAGGGGTGAAAACTACAAAATGAAAATCCTGAAAAACTTTGCCGGCGGTCCAGGGGGCTGCATAGGACCTGAAGGGTTTGTGCCAATTTCAACAAAAATCCCATGCCTTCATTTTAAAATATGTTAGTGATTGTGAATATGATGATGGATACTATGATATTGTTAATGTTGAAGCTACAGCAAATCTGTAGAAAGAAAACTGAGCGGATTTATACGCTATATCCCACCAAAATGCCTGTGTGGGGATTCCCGGATTTTATGTGTATGTATATATATTCATTCATTCATTCATTTTCTGAAGCGCTTAATCCTAATTAGGGTCGCAGGGAGGCTGGCGCCCATCTCAGCCGACTCTGGGCAAGGGCAGAGTCCACCCTGGACAGCTCGCCAGGCCAACAAAGAGATGTGTGCTTTATGAAAATTACATTTTCATGCTCACTCTACCCTCATCCACCAAAATTAAAACTGAGCAATTCGCATTTATCAAAATCCTTTGGGAAGCTAATCATGCTGTTTAGTAACAATAGGTCGGCTTACTCACTTTTCATAGCCCAAGAACAGCCAACTGACAAGTATATAGCATCCTGAAAGCAGGAATCATGAGCTCGTAGCTGACCTCGCACACCAAATTGGCCGAAAATAGCAACTATTCAGGACAGAATATCAATGAATCATTAAACGGAGACTGAATGAAAAATGGCAAAAACAGTGTGAAGAAAAGAAGGGACGATATCTTTATAGAATTCAAAAAAAGAGGGAGAAATTAGGAGGACAGGAAGGAATAGGTATGAAGAGACTAATGTCAGGGATCAGATTTGGACACACTGTATAAAATAAGGAAACATAATACAGGACACTGATTTCTGTGAGCAAGAGTAAACAACAGAGTCTATATTACACTGTCAGGAATACGGGGAAGAGAGAAGGCAGTAAGTCCAAAACCTTGAAATGATAAAAATATATTTCTACAAAAAGATTCAACAGCTGAGCGTCAAAGGCATCACATACAATATCTAAGATTAACTCATTTCATTGAGAAAATAAGGACTTTTTACATTTTTTTATCATCATTATGATCCACCACAGTTGGTGGTGGTAATGCACCAAATAGCTGTTTGCCAACCGCCATAAAACAACAAATAATAAGACGACCACCTTGGCTAGCATCAAGAGAACAAGATGGTGACGGTTTAGAAAATTAAAGACCGAACGCTAACTTTTCAAAGTGCGCAATTATTAAAAGGTAGTTTAAACTATTTTAACTCACTCAAAGACCAAAAAACAGAATTCCGGATTAATCTGGGACCTTAAAGCAGGAATCCGGGATTAATCCAGAATTTTATCAACCTTGTGTTTAATAGTGTGAGTGACAGCATTTCTACTCACAGTGCGACAAGAACGCTGTGGACTGGGACTAAACCACTGTTTGGCATCAAGAAAACCATGTGTTAGTGAGAATAATCCGAATAAAAGGCTGTTAGCTTTTAGACTTGTAGTTTGCTTAGTTTCAGAGTGATGGGCGGGATAAGAATGGATTTGCATGAACCAATGCACTCATCATGCATAGGGGTCACTATACAAGCCTTTGAAGGTAGTGTTATGATTTGGAGTTGCTTCAGTTCACACACACACACACACACACACACACACACGGGCATATACATAAATAAATCAATAACACTAGGCAGGTAAGGACAGCAGAAGTTGCCAGTGATGCAGACAGCAAGGACACCAAGTCCTCAGTGGAGTCCATCTATTCCCCCTTCTGCTTTAGTCAGCTATCCTTTAAAAAAAAAAAAAAAAAAACACTCCTCACCTGCAGGGTGTGACAGGCATGTGGGAGTGTGACCATGTTCAGAAGGGCATTAGGGTTATACACACCTTCCATTCTCTATGGATAACTCTCTATATAGGTCCCCTGCACATCATAACTATTAATCATATATCAATAAGCACCCTAACAAACCACAATGAAGCATTTCTCATGCTACTTCATTACACACTTCACCTCCAAGTTAAGATGGGATAAACTCCGAAGAAATTCTGCTGGGGAAGAAATGTACCCTGCTCTTATATAATACATAGTTATTTTATATTACATGATCTCTTTCCCTGCATGACCCGAGACAGACTTTTTTGTTCAGCCATAAGAAAACAATAGTCGGATTATACCATCCGGTTAGAGAACCTACTTATAAAACCTGGCATGTACCAGTGAACCACATGAAGTGTCTTCGAGAGAACAAACCGGAGCCATGGAGGAGGCTCAGCTGGGGAACTCTGAGCAGACAGACAGGTGTTCTGGACAGGAGGGATGAGAAAGGGCAGACCTTTAACCCCAGCTCCCTCTGTACCTGTCACTCAGACCTCCCAGGACCTTGCGGGAGTAGGAGTGGTGTCTGTCAGAGGATAAAGAAACGGACGTGATGCGTAGGTCTGTTTAAGATCAGAACACTACCTGATTCTCAACGAAAAAATGAGAAGTTGGGAGCAGAAAGGTTAAAAAAGGTTAACTGATTATTGGCTTTCAAGAGGCAATAAGTTGAGGATTGGCTTGTGTGCTCTTTGTGTATAGAACGATATACAGTCACGGGGGTGGCAGGCTGGAACACTATTATGCTTAGCAGCAGGCTCTGTGCGGTCTCTGGTTTCACATAAAGGAGACCGTATAGGTTCAGCTGCTTGAGTCTTGGTGGAGGAATGCGAGCTGGACGTTAATAATCCCATTCCCCTTGTGAAGACAAATGACCTGGTCTGGCTCCAGTGGCCACAACCACATTAGAGGCAGATGACACTGAGGCGTTAATTTTGTGTGCCAGAACAAAAAACCCAACGAAGGTTCGGTGTCCAATAGTGGGTACTGTGACTTGTACACAGCAGTATTATACATGAGTCGATTAGTCCAGTTGAAATATGGTAGTATCTTTTTGGTAGCTCTGATATTCTAGCAGTTACAGTAACTATAGGTATAGAATTCTGTGCACTATGGAATTTCAGAAAGGTCACCTTTTCATATTTTCTCAAAGGGCAAAGGTGAGGTGCTCCCTGAACAGCTTGTCAGTCAATAGCAGGGCAAAAACGCAAACCATACATATCTTTGGACTGTGCAAAGAAACTGGACCACCTGGAGAGTATGGAGAGAACCATAGGGAAAACATGCAAACTCCACAAGAAATGCCCTCGCCAAACCCGGGACTTGAGCTCAGGACCTTCTTGGTGTGAGGCGGACGTGTGTGCTAACCACTACAAAATCCCACCAATGCGTATATGGTATTATTAAAAAAAAAAAAAAAAAAAAAAAAAAAAACCCCCCCTTTTTCCCTTCCCACCCTCAACCCTTTGGCAAAGTAAAATGGCCCAAAAACTACATTCCAAGAAAAAGGAGTTCCATGAACACACCACCACAAAACCAAAACAGTCCAAAACTGTCTCTATTCAAC
>JBCNYH010000026.1:17115753-17129025 GCA_039654325.1 Tandanus tandanus
AAAGTGTGGGGGAGCTTTTGGACATGGGCTTCAAATGTTGTATTCCTCTTGTCAAGCCGCTCCTGAACATCAAACAACGTCAGAAGCGTCTTACTTTGGCTAAAGAAAAAAGAACTGGTCTGTTGCTCAGTGGTCCAAAGTCCTCTATTCTGATGAGAGTAAATTTTGCATCTCGTTTGGAAACCAAGGTCCCAGAGTCTGGAGGAAGAACGGAGAGGCACACAATCCAAGAGGCTTGAAGTCCAGTGTGAAGTTTCCACAGTCTGTGTTGATTTGGGGAGCCACGTCATCTGCTGGTGTTGGTCCACTGTGCTTTATTAAGTCCAGAGTCAACACAGCCGTCTACCAGGACATTTTAGAGCACCTCATGCTTCCTTCAGCTTTATGGAGATGCTGACTTTATTTTCCAGCAGGACCTGGCACCTGCCCACACTGCCAAAAGTACCAAAACCTGGTTCAGTGACTGTGGGATTACGGTGCTGGACTGGCCAGCAAACTCGCCTGACCTGAACCCCATAAAGAATCTACGGGGCATCGCCAAGAGAAAGATGAGAGACGTGAGACCGAACAATGCAGAAGAGCTGAAGGCCGCTATTGAAGCATCCTGGTCTTCCATAACACCTCAGCAGTGCCACAGGCTGATAGCATCCACGCCACGCCGCACTGAGGCAGTAATTCATGCAAAAGGGACCCAAACCAAGTACTGAGTACATATACATCATTATACTTTTCAGAGGGCTGACATTTCTGTATTTAAAATCCTTTTTTATTGATTTCATGTAATATTCAAATTTTGAGATTTTGGATTTGGGCTTTTTCATAAACTGTAAGCCATAATCATCAAAATTATAACAAATAAAGGCTTGAAATATTTCACTTTGTATGTAATGAGTCCGTATAATATATTAGTTTCACCTTTTAAGTTGAATTACTGAAATAAATGAACTTTTGCACGATGTTCTAATTTTTCAAGTTTCACCTGTATGCACTCAAGATTTATTTTTTTTTGCTTCATAATAACAAATATTTTACGTCTTCAGGGTTGTTGGCTTGTTGTGTAAATCGACTAATAAAATTCCCAAATATCCATTTTAATTCCAGGTTGTAAGGGAACAGAATAAGAGAGGTGAATACAAGCCACTGTATACTTAGAGTCATGTTATTTCATGAGTAGTCAGGGTTTTTCCATCAGTCTATTCAGATGGGTCAGTCTACTCAGGATCAAAACATTTTAAAACCCTTTGTGAGGAATATCATAAGAATATGCAACATTATTTTTTTATTTATGATTTTTATTCCTTATAATTCTCATTGGTGGCTCAGTGGTTAAGGCGATGGGTTACTGATCCGAAGGTCGGCGGTTCAATCCCCACTATCACCCCTGTTGGGCCTTGAGCAAGGCCCTTAACGCTCAGTTGTATAAAAAAGTGATAATTGTAATTCGCTCTGGATAAGAGCATCTGCTAAATGCTGTAAATGTAAAATGTAATCAAACATGATAAAGGGCTTAGCAGTTTAGACTACTGGCAAGTTTTTTTTTTTTTATTAGTTAATATTCTGGACATTGATCATTGAATTCTATGTTACATTAAGACAAGCAATTTGACATACGTATCAACCTATTTTAATACAAAATGTGCCAAAATGTCATGGGAACTCCAATGGCACCAAATTCTAGGAATTAACCATTTAGTAGTGTTTGTAATAAATCTGGCGTTAAAAGGGCCCTGACCCTTGAGTTTTTAAAACCACCATATTACCAGGGTTGATATTTTGTCAACCTAGCACTAATAAAGGACCAAAGAATCATTATTTTTGTCATGATTTTTGTTCACAGCTGCGCAACAAGCTTGCGGAGCCCTACCATCAGAACACGTCAGATACTTATCCGGCTGCCATCAGTAATCAGGAGGAACTGGATTTCTCTCGGCATCTCTGGTGGCCTGTGTGCTGTTCCCTTTGTACAGGTGTGATACAGGTTTTTTGTGTTCTCATGACTGCAGTTTATTGATAAATGTTTGCTTGCATCTTGAAGGGTGGACAAAACTAATAGTACTTGCATGGCATGGCCAAGTATTTATCTTGCAGTACAGATATGAACACTGTCATTTATAGATAGATAGGAGTATACCAAATATTTGGGTAAATAATGTGTTACTGAATGATTATCAGGAAATAATGAAGCATACTTACATCCAAGGTGTACATTTCATTTTAAACCCTTAGTTTTTCCAAATGTCATTTATGCAGAGCTCTGTTTATACATTTTTTTAATTAATTACAAAGATTTGAGAAAATATTGGTAAACTTGTATTAATTTAGGTATTCTGACCTCCAGCAGTAAAATTCACAGGGTTTTCGAGCTGTGTTGGCTTTCAACATTTTGAGATCTTGAAGCAAGGTGGTCTCACCAAGATGGCTGCCACTCGGCTTCAAAATTGAAACAATAATGTGCATTCTAGTCTTTTTTTTTTTTTTTTTAAATCAGTGATTGAAACAGGTGGAAGGTGTGGCTACTTCTTGGTTGAAACTGGCACCCACACCGGCCCTTTGCGGATAAGAGTGGACATCCCTGAGCTAAGCTCTATGGAGCTAACAGTGTGTTTTGAGCCTACTCATTCAGAGCTTTGTATATACTACATTGTGCTCTTTTAAGGTGTTTTTGTATATACTACAGAGAAACACAGGAAAAATAAACTAGAATGAGATTTTTAAAGTAACCTTTATTTACATATTTCTTTTCATTGTTTCTGCTTAGCATATAGTTCAACTCTTTGAGCTTAAGACACCAGCTCACACATACTGTTAAGCTCATCAGGGTCCATGATAAAAAAATAAATTAAAAAAAAGGTAATAAATAAACAAAAAATAATAATAATTCTAGTGTGCTTTATGCTCATGTTCCTGTGTAGTATATACTAAAACTATTATGCAGCTCAGGCTTGGTGGATGTCGCTACATTGAGTCATCCCCACAACATTCCATCTTAGGAACTATTTAGTGACATCCATTTTGCCTTCGCTGCCTAATTGTTAAATAGATTATTAAACAATATCCACCTAGCCTGAGGTGAATTATTCCATATACAATATATGTATTTAAATATAGTAATAGCTAAAAAGTTCCCCAACTTCTCTTAATTAATATAATGACTTGCACCATTAATAAAAAATATTTTCATTATTAATGGTCTTTTTGCACACTATGTAGGTTACTCCATACTAAAAATGAAATGAAAGGCAAGTCTTCCAAACTGGTGGTACACATGAACATATGTATATATTCATCATTGGGTGGTTTTTACTTAACGTTTTTGAAGTTACTTTGCATTAGCCAGTTTGACAAGACTGGCATTTTACCCTGGCGAGTGTGTGCAGTCACAGGAATAGGATGTGAATGTCAGTACATATAAGGCAGGTTAAAACATTACATTACACACATACAAAATACATTTGTTTGATGCTTCTCAAACAAATGTCAAAGACATGAATTTACAGCACAATATTTTCACCAAAAAATTGAAACTATGCAGTTGTAAATTTATAAGCACATAGCTTAGATCTTCATCACCTTACAGAATAAAATAATAATTGCTCAAACAGTTTAATTTTAACTGAAATCTCTTTCTAATACAAATAGCATTAAAATACATAGCACCGCTTAACCAAGGGATGCAACTCTGTAGACGGCTAGCCGGCACGCTAGCTGTTAGCATCGGAAAACTCCTCGGAGCGCCTTTTCACATGAGCTAAACACAACAAAATACATTTGCTAACTGTACACAGCTCCACATTCAATATGCTGCGTTTATAACTGGTAATATAATTCATAACCTACCGTGGTAAAATAACTGAAATAGGTGGAAACATTTAGGAAAATGCCTGCCTGAACATTAAACTGCTCATCCTGTTATGCCGCCTCCCTTGTGAGCTCCCCGAAACATCAATAACAAACGGGTCTACATCTTGAAGTACGCCGTCTTGCCGAAAAAAAGTTTAAGAAAAAAGTACCTAACTCTAGTTTTTGAGTAGAGGGGAAGTCATTCCGCTGATCGCCGGCTCTGAAACCTATGAGTGCAGTATTGCTGAAGAAAACACATGATAATCATGTCACTTTTTGCTAATTTTTGCATAAAGTTCACGAAAGTATGTTTAATTAAAAAAAGTTTGCATCCTTGTTGCTGACGTTCATTTGAGAGCTCATGTTAAAAATGATTATGAAGATCTGTATATGATGACATTTCAGCTTTCAAGTTCAAAAGATAATCATGAGAAAGTAGACCAGAATCTCAGGTTTCATTTCCTGATATTTACATCTAGATGTGTTGAACAAGTTAGAACTTGGAAAATTTGCTGTCAGACAACCAGTTTTTCAGTGAGCAAAATTATTGGAACAGTTAGTCTTAAAGTAAAGGACACTTAATATTTGGTTAATTATCCCTTGCTTACAAAAACATCAGCATCAAGCTGGGAACGCAGTGACATGAAACTATTCTATTCTTCTTTTGTGAAGGCTTGTACTGTGGTTTCTTTCAGTTTTTGTTTATTTTAAGGTATTTATTTCTTCAGAATATTCCTCAGGGTGAAATGCATGCTGAATTCACTTAAGGCATGGTGATATAATGGCCAGTCTGAAATCTTCCACTTCTTCACTGGTGAAGTCCTTTATTGTGGTGGCCGTGTGTTTCTGGTCATTGTCTTTCTGCGTAATGAAATTCCTCTCAATTACGTTGGATACATTTCTCTATAAAATGGCAGACAGAATGTTTCAGTAGACTTTAGGATTTATTCTGCTGCTATCATTATGAGTTACACCGTTAATAAAGTTTAATGAGCCTGTTCCACAAGCAGCTACCTCCAATATGCACATCCTTTATCTCCACAAACTTTGGTCTTTCCATCACTTTGGTAGGGGCTCATCTTGTTCTAAAAGTTTTGTGACTTACACTATGTGTAAATTCCACTATGGATTTTTGATTCTTACTGTTGATGAGTGGTTTGTATCTGCAGTTGTTTTCCTTGGTCAACCGGTTTGATGCCTTCTTAGTACACTAGTGGATTCTTTCATTTTCAGTGCATTCCTAATTGTTGTTCAGGTTATACCCATTACTTGTACAATTAATATGATATATTTTCCCTCTTTTCTTGCTTTTCTCAGGTAGACAGCACTACAACAAATGCAGCCTTCACAGGAGAAACCCAGATCTCATACCAAGAGTAGATTTTTTAGAGCTACATTAACAATCAATCTAACAGACATGGGCAACAAAAAACACTTTCATGTGTTTGATCACTTGAATAGTTTCAAGTAAAATGTCATGTTCTAAGCTCAAGATTAGAGGAACTGAAAGCAGAAAGCCCATGCTGGCTATTCTTGGGCTTTACATTATTTCTTATTAGTTTCTGGGACACAATGATTGTGCAAAATGCATCTTTATTAGAAAAATCTCAAGAATTTGGTGCAAAAGGTTCATATATTGGGTTTTCTGAAATCAAAACCAGGTCAGATTTATACACACATACATACAACTATAGGTTAGTTTAAATGTTCCTCAGAAAGTTTCACCTTGACCAGACTTTTGGGAGCCATTAACAAACTTCTGGCAGGCAATTTCTTTTTGACCGAATTCAGTTAAATTTGTTGATTCTTTTGACGACAACTGAGGATCGTGAATCAAGTTTTCCCACACATGAGCAACTTACCTGAATTATTCTGTTAGAATAATCTGGCAAACGATATAAACAAGGATGCATTTTCCTTTTATGCAGTAGCTGGTCATCTTGGACAACATCTAATTATTTTGCCATAGTATGCCATAGCATGCCATGTCTCAGTGCTGATTGGTTCACACTGACCTCTGAATATCGAGTTATTTCACATGAATTCACCAAACATCTCCTGACTTACAATCTCCAATTTTCTTCATACTGTCATGTTTTTATTGCATATAGACCATGTGCACAACTTGGATCAATATCTTCATTAGTTTTTGACATATTGAGGCTTAAAAAAATTTGTGTCTGAACAAATATCATGCAAAATATTCCAACTTCAGTCATTAATAACTTATCTATAAAAGCTTGAAACGAATATTCAGAATGTTTTGAGAATAAAATGTACCAAATCCTGAAAAAAAGAATCCCACAAATTTCATCTTTACAGATTTATGGCCTTCCCAAAATGAGAACTCTCCCATAGAAAGGAGAAGTGCATTTCCCTCAATTCTATTATATTAATATATGAAAATTATATTGTGGTTGGAATCACAAGAATGTGCAGTGAACTTTTAAGTTAATTCAAAGTTTATTTGTATTTTGATGATTTGTCTCAAAACGAACGTGATATTTTACAATGAAAAGTTTAATATGATTAAATCACAAATTTGTACAAAGAATTAAATGTAAAATCTTGATTTTAACTGAATGTAAACAAATTTATTACTGCATTGTGACCAAATATCATTACTGAACCAGTAGAACTGACCCTGATGACCATTTTAATGTGATGCTAATGTTATTTGCTTTAACCCACCCAAGCCTATACAGGGGTGTAAGTTAACACTAGTCCGCTGGCCTGTGGCGAGTCAAAAATCTGTAGGGTGAGTGAAATTACCTAGCAAGTCATCCTGCTGGTGACCTGACAAATCCAATAGTCAAAGAAGATCTAGTGTTCCTTACCAGTAAATATGAAGGAGGACTAGTAGTTTCATAATTTCACTAGTCTTGTTGGCCAGTAGCTTAGTTTTGCTAAATTCCACCCCTGCCTGTATGTTCAAATATCAATTGAATTTTAATTATTTAACTGTCAATCACAGAACACACACATGGCACACACGGGGATGAGGCTATCTCTCATATTATTTTATTAGCAACACAAAAACAACCAAACTCTCCAAATCCTCCTCTCATCCTCCTCCCGCTCTCATGAGGTCTGTGACTGTGCGCGTGCAGGAGGGGCGCATTGATTTACACAAACGTAGTTCTCCTCGGAGGCGGAAGCAGATCGCCTAATATCTTCACTCTAGCTTTGCTGAGTGAACTGAGTCACTTCAACACGATACATATTTTCACATTAATTAAAAAATTGCGCACTCACGCTGGCAACAGCACGATTATTTAGGTATTTAGTTGCTTACTGTCTGAAAAAACACTCTAATGTCCGCCAGCTGGTCCTGCTTTTTCTGCTTTTTAGCTGCTAATGGTACTCCCTCCATAATCTGTAACCGTGTCGGTCAGAGCAGTGTTTCAAAGAAAGCCGCCGGGGCCGGGCGCAACGAAGTGTGCAATCGCTGCGCTCGCTTCACAGCAATAATATATATATATTTACATACAGTTTTTCAGCCATGAATACATTAAGTATTAATACAAGCTTATTTGTGCACCTTCCAACAAACGTGATATAGTGTCTTAGGCACAGTAGTAGAAGTTCAGATGTTTTCCAATGCTTATCTTAGTCCTAGTGCTATCATGCATTAAATATAGACAGCACTTTCTCTGAATTAAAGTCTCTCTTCTATGTGTATGAACAGGACAGCGTATCCCATGAATCCCTAATCCGTAGAGCCTCATCCCTGGTGACCGACAGTGCTAATACTTTTCTGTCTCAAACCACACTGGCTCTAGTGGACTCCCTTACTCAATATACTAAGGTATCAAAATGTATATTTTCAGGTCAAACTTTTTTTTTGTAACTAGAAGATTAAAGCATAAAAATGCTTGTGTGTATTTTCTCCTTCCAGGAAGTGCATACCCTTATAACTCTGCACAAACGATATGTGGCGAATATCAACAAACTAAATCCTGCAGATGAGAACACAGTATGGGAAGTGATAGTTCATCAACGTCAGGAGGTAATCATTTCCAACACATTCAGAAAATTTTTAAACAACAAGGTGCAATTAGATACTGGTACAGCTCACCACACCATTGCAGAGCCAGCACACACAAACTCACTCCTAGGGGAAATTTGGAACAGCCAATTAGATTAAGGTGCATGATTTTGAACTGTGGGAGGAAACCGGAGCACCCGGATGAAGCCCATGCAAGCACATGTAGAACATGCAAACTCGACACAGAAACTCTTAACCTGGGACTCAAACCCAGGACATCCTTGCCATGAGGAGGACATGCTAACCATTATGTCTCCGTGCCACCCAAGATTTTCTCCACTCTATACGAATTAGATATGACGAACACACACAAACAATGTGACATATGTGACATCTATCCATTGAAACATTACAAGGAAAATGAAAGAACATCATGCTGGGTTCTCTAAACCTTCTCTAACCTTTTTATTCCCTTACATTAGCATGCGCTGCTGGTCTCATTCTCATGATTCCAGTGCTCCTTCTGCAGTAGATTTCTGATCTCAAGAACTATATACACAGCAGTTATAATGATCAATCCTTTTAAAATGTATTATTGAGTTTATTCAGGCGAATAGTATTTTAATTAACAAATACATTTGCCTCATTGCTGATTAGCTCCTGAAATGTAGGGAAGACTGCGAACGATTTGAAAAATACTGGATGAGTGCAATTAGTCTGTCTCAGCTGGCGGCTGAAGCAGCTTTCAATGCAGGTAAGAAACTTGTTTTATTCACCAAACTAACTTTTAACACAATATGTTTTGATATCAAAAAATAAGTGTATCACTCCCGTAGTGCTGCAAATTGGTCATATTTTTAATCATAATCATGTTTGGCCACCTAACTTAAGATCTAAATAGTAAGTGATATCAGTACCAGGAGTTAAAGTTAGTAAGTTAGATTTATGCAAAGCAGACTTAGAGTTACTATCTCAAGTTTGATTACTGTCCTATAACAGCATGTCTCAAAGTGTTTCATTCAAAGTTCATGCAAAGAATGACACTTTCATATATTTATATTCATTCATTCATTAATTCATTTTCTAAGCCGCTTAATCCTAATTGGGGTCGCGGAGAGGTTGACGCCTATCTCAGCCGACTCTGGGCAGGGTACACCCTGAACAACTCGCCAGTCACAGGGCAAACACACATACAACCGTTCACACTCAACTCACACCTAGGGGTGACTTGGAACAGCCAATTAGTCTATTGTGCATGTTTTTGGACTGTGGGAGGAAACCGGAGTACCCGGCAGAAACCCATGCTAGCACGGGGAGAACATGCAAACTCCACACAGAAACGCTCGAGCCTAGGAAACAAACCCAGGCCTTCTTGCTGTAAGGAGGACATGGTAAGCACTACACCACCGTGCCGCTCTCATATGTTTATAGTTATTATTTAATTATGTGGTTCCTGTTATTGTTCACATTATATCTTCTCAAAGTGTTCCCTCATGCTTTTTTCACCCTCTTTTTCCATGAAAAATTAAAGGAAAGCTTTCTAAACTCTTGTGTTGCGCTGGAAATATGTAAATTTTTATCATCAGGTGGTTTTTACTAAAATGTTCGTAGTTACAATCTGCTGAAATGCATTCGATAGTTTGCATTAGCCTTATTGAAAAGGCCACCATTTGTAGTCTGTTTCACTCTCACAAGTGCGTGAAATTGCGAGAGTAGGAAGTGGATGCATCAGTTCCATTAAGGCAAGAAAATGGCATAAATAATATTTTACAAAAATTAACAAATCAGATATAAACTAGTAAACTTCTAAATGAAATAAAACTATGCACATAATACTACATTACATTTACAAGAGTCATGTAGACATGTACACAGTGTATAAAGTTCAGTGCATTTAATGCACAAGACTTCTGCATTTACAACTTCTATGTGAATTGTGTTAAACTTTTCACAGTACAATGGCACCTCCCTGTGTGAGAATTTATTTCTCTGTTTTTTCCACGAGGAAGGTTTTATATAGCATATCGTGTTTTGGCGGGTAGGAACATAAACTATGCATGCAAGCTTGGATTAAGTTTGGGTTTAATTCCCCTTTTAAGTTGATAAGATGGATAGCATGCAGCTTGTCAGGTTAGCACAAAACCACAAACCGTACACTCTTATGTACTGAAGACTTTCCATGTTGTTACAGTTCCACTATGTTACAAAACATTAACACTATTCGTCAAAAAATTTAAATAAATGTCACCCCACAGAAAATTTACCATATCAACAATTGTGCACATTTGGAGAAAATGGGAAATTGGTCCGAAAAATTGTATATATATTAAGATGATCTCTTCCAATTTATTTTCATTTTGTTGTATCATATTCATCTGTTGATCTCAAACCCAAATGTCTTCACTCTAAAGCAAAAATGAATTTGTTGTTCCATGTCTTTCACTGAGGAATTTGTTTGGATTAACTAAAATAATCTCATAATACAGTATATCTGTAATTCAGGTCTAGTTAGAAAACTTCCACAAATTTCCTTCAGGTCTTTTTTTACTTTATTTATTTTTTTTAGGAGCTGACCAAACTTCAGCTACTGCACAGACTAACCTGCAGATTGCACAGTCTCATGTAGAGCAGGCTCGAAAGCGCTCCCTTGAGGCCGAAAAGGAACTAAAAGACAGCAATGCAGAATTCAGCCAAAGGCTCCAGAGCACTTCACCTTCCATGAATGAGGAAGAAATTCCAGAAGCTTATCTGAGAGAGGACTAATGATGAGCAGCATTTTATAAATACACATGCAGCTTGTCATCTCCACCCTTATAAATTTAAGTGTCTGCAATAGAGATGTTTTTGCACAATGTTTTTTTTATAATAATTTTACTAAATGAATAATAAAATGACCAGAAGGGAGCATGAAATACACTGGAAATACACTATTAAGTTCTGATGCATATTTATATGTTACATTTTTTTGATTGGTACTCTTTCCTACTAATTTGGTTTAGGGGTGCATTGAGGTTCCTGTGTAGTTGGGTTTCTATTATTGAAGGGGCAGTTTGTAATTTTGAAGTGTGTCTATCTGTAATATTTAAGCAATTTAGAAGAACACATAACCATGCTCTAGATCTTATTCATTGACTCCACTCCTTTGCCGAACCACTGAATCCTACTATTAAGGTCGTGCGGAGGCTGGAGCCTGGACACTGGGCAAAGATGGGGTACACCCTGAACAGCTGGCCAGACCGTCGCAGGGCAACAGTTTTCTTATTTCAGGCATGTATTTTCTATTTTCTGTCCCAGAAACTAACTTTACTCAGCATTTTAACCTTGATTTTTTTTCCTTAAAGGGAAACTTAGTTTCCAGTGAGTGGGGGTGAAGGGTCAGAAGAAAGACGAAGCTTTGTTCTTTCATTGGATAGCAGTGGACAGCTCCAAAAATTACAAAGTGCTCCTTTAATCGCAGTCCACACTTAATCTTTCATCCTGTAGTGTGTGTGTGTGTGTGTGTGTGTGTGTGTGTGTGTGTGTGTGTGTGTGTGTAAAAAATACCACTTTAGAAGCTTTACTTTTGTGACTCTCTGCTGCATTTATTGAAGAATGAAACTGTCTCATATGATTCACTTAAATTAAAGCTGTGATCTACAGATCTGAGCATTTCTTTTTAAAATTACTTTATAAAATGCTAATTTAATTTAATTAGAGGATTTAAAGAATGTGTATTTCACATTTTATTAATATAATTAATATTTAAAATTTAATTTAAATTCAGGTGAAAGGGGAATCATTTTGTCTGTGTTTTATGTTACCTGATGCAGTGTCCCAATGAGTAAAGTGTTCCCTGAAGTGTGTCAGTATTCTTTTTTTTTTTTTCTCTATAGTGCTTATTTGCCGTTAGTTGTGGGTGAGCTGGACTAATCCCATCTTATGCTGTCTGAGAGGTGGAATACACTGCACAGGTGGTCTGTCTACTGTGGGGTTAACACTGGAAATTTGTCAGATGGGGCCCCATTAGGGTTGGAGTTAAAATCTTTAGGAAGGTAGATCACCAGGAACAGGATTGGGCACCCTGATCTAATATACTGTGTATCTGTGAGTGGTAAAAGTATGTGAAACTCTAGGATTAGCAGTTAATTTGAAGGTGCAAATAGAGTGTTTCCAATCAATCGGATAACAATCAGATGTCAGTGAGTACCCTTTTGTTTTTGAAAAACAGGGATCTATCAAAGTATGATCTTGGCAACATATGTTTGTAGGTGTATCATGGCATGGAAAAGGGAGAATAGAACTCATTCATGAAGCGTTTTTATGAACAAAATCAAATTTTGTTCTTAACTCTTACACACTTTTCTGGCATTCACCAATGATTTCTGATTTGGGATTTGTTCTTATTGATGAACAAGAGCACTCTTGTGCACCAGGCTTGTGCAAAATTCCGAATTTGGCATTTCAATTCATTTGAAAAATTGGGATTTGAATTGAATTGGCTCCACCCCACAGGATGTTGAATTGGAATTATGGGGAGTGGAATTAAATTCATTGCAATTCAGAGAAATTCCTTATAGCCAAGTAACAGGAAGAAATTGTCATGTTTAACAAAGGCTTTGGCTTAAATACTAAAAATACTTTACAAAATTAAACACAAATTCTCTCCATTTTGAATAATTTGTACTGTTCTTTTTTTTTTTTTTAAATGAACAAATGATTCAAAACCATTTATTACAGTTCGTAATTTATAGGGTAACATCGTTGTATATAATTGACATAAGTTCCCCAATGGTTTTATCATTGAGACGACATCTTTCTGGTCGGAATATCTTTCCTGCAACACTAAAGATCCTCACAAAAGGTGCAGAGGATGCAGGTATGGCCAGATATTTGCAGGCAAGTGCAGCTAGGTTTGTAAAACTGCTCTGGTTTCTTTCCAAAACACCAAAGGATCAGCGTCCTCTGTCAGGCCTGGTTTACTCAGGTAGACATGAAGTTCATAGTAATAATATTTGTATGAAATATGTAAAACAGTCATGTATGGAATAAAGCATAAAAAGCATAATTCTGGAATACACCAAAATTATCAATTGGAATTTCAATTCAATTCCTTAACTTCGAATTTGAATTGCAATTATACTTCCTATTTGCAACCTCAATTCAAATTCATGGAATTGAATTGGAATTTGGGAGACATTCTCAAATCAATTTGGAATTTTGCACAAGCCTGTTTTGCACATAATGTTGCACCTATTTCCCTTTTTTCTTTCTGTTTTTTTTATTTTGTACCTTTTTTTTTTTTTAAACCTGTCCTGTCCAGCATCATAGCAAGCGGAATGGCAGTCTGGTTGCTGTGCTGTGCCGAACAAATTTACTTTTCCAAGTGGAGGTTTATAGGTATAAGTCTCCTCTTGATAATCTGATTCATTTATTTATTTACTGTTGATTTGTGTTATGGAATCTAT
>JBCNYH010000026.1:17162354-17174368 GCA_039654325.1 Tandanus tandanus
TGTGTGTGTGTGTGTGTGTGTGTGTGTGTGTGTGTGTGTGTGTGTGTGTGTGTGTGTGTGTGTGTGTGTTGTTCGAGAATAGGAATCTGAGGTTAAAGTGGGCACTGGGTCACCAAAACTAGGTGATTTTTTTTTTAAGAGGAGATTTTTTTTACTTCCTCCAAAATAGAAATGCTGCTGCAGGACGTATTTCAGACGAGAATTCCAGAAGAGATATTATATTTATTACTGGTAGTGTGAATAGTGGATAAGGCCGTTGTTCTATGTGACGGGTGGTATGCTGGGGCTCAGCGTTTCAAAGTAAGGTTAGCACACCACTAAATAAATATTTTAAAAAAGTGGTTTGACCTGAAATCCAAGAAAAGGCCAAGAAAAACATCACGAAACACAGGTGTGAGATGCTGGCAACCGTAACTGCTGTCATAAACACACCTTCTCTAATGTTTAAAGCAGCTTATCACTGGCTGTATTTTTTATTTATTGTATTAAACATGTATTATTCTAATCAGCACCTCCAAGTCCGAGGCCATGGTTCTCAGCCGGAAAAGGGTGGAATGCACCTTCCGGGTCTGGAATGAGGTTCTGCCCCAAGTGGAGGAGTTTAAGTATCTCTGGGTCTTGTTCACGAGTGAGGGAAGGATGGAACGAGAGATCGACAGGCAGATCGGTGCAGCCTCTGCTGTAAAGCAGGGCTTGTACCGGTCCGTCATGGTAAAGAGGGAGCTGAGTCGAAAAGCAAAGCTCTCAATTTACCAGTTGATCTACGTTCCAACCCTCACCTATGGTCACGAGCTTTGGGTAGTGGCAGAAAGAACAAGATTGCGGATACAGGCGGCTGAAATGAGCTTCCTTCGCAGGGTGGTGGGGCTCTCCCTTAGAGATAGGGTGAGAAGCTCAGCCATCCGGATGGAGCTCAGAGTAGAACCGCTGCTCCTCCGCGTTGAGAGGAGCCAGGTGAGGTGGCTCGGGTATCTGATTAGAATGCCTCCCGAACGCCTCCTGATCTGGTGTTTCGGGCATGTCCAACCGGGAAGAGACCCCGGGGTCGACCCAGAACATGCTGGAGGAACTATGTTTCTCGGCTGGTCTGGGAACGCCTCGGTGTCCCTCCGGAAGAGCTGGAGGAAGTTACATGTACATGTACATTTAACATTTTTAAACTCTGAACAACGGTCTATAGAACAGCAGCCTTGCAGTTCAAAAAATCTTTAGAAAATATAACTATTTCAAACAGAACTAAATAAATCTCAGAAACACAATCACAGAATCTAACACAGAATCGCATTCCGTGTCATTTATCCAAGGTTTTGAACAGTCGTGTGTGAAAAAAAAAATATATAATAATAATAATAAAAAATACACTTCAATTTCCGGTTGCAGGAGCTGATGATAAACCGGATATTTTTTTAATCCAGCCTGAGTGCTCTTTCATGTTCATGGATTATGTTTAGGGTGGCACAGTGGCGCAGTGGTTAGCATGTCCACCTCACAGCAAGAAGGCCTGGGTCTGATTTCTGGGTGTTTCTGTGTGGAGTTTGCATTGTGCTGGTTTCCTCCGGGTACTCCAGTTTCCTCCCACAGTCCAAAAACATGCACAGTAGGCTAATTGGCTGTTTCAAATTGCCCCTAGGTGTGAGTGTGAATGTTTGTGTGTATGTTACCCTGTGATGGCCTAGTAAGAACTGCTGGTGAATTGTTTTTATTTAATGAAGTCAATGCCTCAAAGAATTTTATTCCCCAGGAAGAAGCAACAAAGGCCTAATTATGATTTTTTAAATATATATTTAATTTCATTTTTTTCTATTTCATTATAATTCAATAATTATTACTTTTAAATTTGAGGGAAAAACATTAAATAATTAATACATTTTGAGATATTTTTCAAAAAGCCAGTATAAAGTTATAAATAAATGAATAAATAAAATAAAATAAAAATGCTTTGTTACATCTCTGGTTTGTTTATTTGATAGAAAGTTAAAAACAGCAGGGTGAAGATGCTTGAAGTGTCTCAGTTCCTTACAGTGGTGCTTGAAAGGTTGTGAACCCTTAAGAATTGTATACATTTCTGCATAAATACGACCTAAAACATCATCAGATTTTTACATAAGTCCTAAAAGCAGATAAAGAGAACCCAGTTAAATAAAAGAGACAAAAATATTTTACTTGGTCATTTATTTATTGAGGAAAATGATCCTAAGTTTCATATCTGTGAGTGGCAAACTTTGTGAACCTCTAGGATTAGCAGGTCATTTGAAGGTGAAATTAGAGTCAGGTGTTTTCAGTCACTGGGATGACAATCAGGTGTGAGTGGGAATCCTGTTTGATCTACAGAAAACAGATCTAGCAACATGTCAACACACGTTTGTGGAAGGGTATCATGGCATGAACGAAGGAGATTTCTGAGGACCCCAGAAAAAGGGTTTTTGATGCTCATCAGGCTGGAAAGGTTACAAAATCATCTCTAAAGAGTTTGGACTCCACCAACCCACAGTAAGACAGATTATGTAGAAATGGAGAAAATTTAAGATCATTGTTACCCTCCCCAGGAGTGGTTGACCAAGAGCAAAGTGAGTAATAGTTGGCAAGGTCACAAAGGAACCCAGGGTAACTTCTAAGCAACTGAAAGCCTCTCTCGCATTGGCTAATGTTAATGTTCATGAGTCCACCATCAGGAGAACACTGAACAACAATGGTGTGCATGGCAGGGTTGCAAGAAGAAAGTCATTACTTTCCAAAAAGAACATTGCTGCTTGTTTAGTTTGCTAAAGATCACATGGAAAAACTTGTGGACGGATGAGAGCAAAATAAAAGTTTTGGTTTGAATGAGAAGTGTTATGTTTGGAGAAAGGAAAACACTGAATTCCAGTATAAGAACCTTATCCCATCTGTGAAACATGGAGGTGGTAGTATCATGGTTTGGGCCTGTTTTGCTGCATCTGGGCCAGGATGGCTTGCAATCATTGATGGAACAATGAATTCTGAATTATACCAACAAATACTAGAAGAAAATGTCAGGACATCCGTCCATGAACTGAATCTCAAGAGAAAGTGGGTCACGCAACAAGACACAAGTCTTTCTACCAAAGAATAATTAAAGATAAAGAGATAAAGAGCTCTTTGTCAACTGTTGCATGAACAATGAAAATCAGTTTAGCTCTCTGTTTAGCAGCAATTATAAAAAGAAAAAGTGCACAAAAGACAACTAAGACTAACTATACCTACATACACATACCAATATGTACACATAGACACATATACATTCATATATCCTATATATGCAACACATACATCTATCCACATATTCAGACATATACAAACTTATTCATCTATCCACATATACACAGAAGGGTGCATGAAATGTCAAAGGTGCATAGTATACACAGGTTAAGAGGTAGAGCTTTTTAATCATAAGGTGCATGGTGCTAAAATGTTATATGATATTCGAGACCTGCTCTAAACATGAGTATTGCACTTAAACATGAGTATTGCACTTAAAAGACTAATATTGCACTGTCCAGGAAGATGGTCTAAATGATAGTTATTCAATCAGTGTAGGTGACGGTGGTGATGGTGGGGTTGCACGTTTAACAGATTGTTGGTAAAAGCTGTTCTTGAGTCTGTTAGTTTTTGTTTTTAGTGTCCTGTACCTTTTTCTGGAGGGGAAAGGGGAGAAAAAGGGGTCTCCAGGGTGTGTGGGGTCCCTGACAATTCCACTGGCTCTCTTCAAAAGTCTGCAAGTGTAAATGTCACTGAGGGGGGTAGTGTAGTTCCAATTACCCGCTATGCTGTCCTCACCATCTGCTGCAGGGCCTTCCTGTCCTCTGCAGAACAGCTGTTGAACCACGCTGTACAGCAGTAGAACATGAGCCTCTCGATGGTGATTGTCAGTAGGGGTCGGGGTAGGCGGGCTTGTCGGTGCTTTCTGAGAAAGTACATCCTTTGTTGTGATTCCCCACCTGGTGAGAGATGTTTGTGGTCCAGGTGAAGTCAGCAGAGATGTGGACTACAAGAAATTGAAGCACTCCACCCTCTCTACCTCCTCTCCATCAATACAAAGGGCAGAGTGCTCAGTTTGTTTAGATCTCCTGAAGTCCATTATCATCTCCTTTGTCTTGGATGTGTTAAGGTCCAGGTTATTGTTGTCACACCATCGCCGCAGATGCCAGACCACCTTCCTGTAGGCTGACTCGTTGTTATCTGTTATCAGACCTATGACGGTGGTGTCGTCAGCGAATTTGATGATGTTGGTAGTGTGAATGGGGGAACAGTAGTGTGTGAAGAGGGAGAAGAGGAGGGGGCTGAGGACACACCCCTGTGGTGTTCTGGTGTTCAGGATGAGAGTGAAGGAGATGTGGTCTCCTATCCTGATGTTCTGAGGTCTGTTGCTAAGAAAGTCCAGGATCCAGGTGCACAGTGAGCTCCCTAGGCCCAGGTTGCCCAACGTCTGAACCAATTTATGTGGTAGAACTGTATTGAAAGCATAGCTGAAGTCTACGAAGAGCATCCACATCGGAGTTGCTGCTGTCCAAGTGTGTGAGGGCTGTGTGGAGGTCTGTATTCATGGCATCCTCTGTTGACCTGTTTGCTCTGTATGCAAACCGATGTGGATCAAGATAAGCAGTCAAGTCTCTCAAAACATTTGGTGATGATGGGGGATAGGGCAACTGGGCGATAGTCGTTCAGGCAGCTCACTGTGCTCTTCTTCGGCACGGGAATCATGGTGGATGTCTTGAGGCAGGAGGGAACCATACATTGCAGTATATAAAATTTAAGTATAGAATAAAGTTAAATGTTTTGGAATGGCCAAGTCAAAGTCCTGACCTTAATACAATTGAGATATTGTGGAAGGACCTGAAACGAGCAGTTCATGCGAGGAAACCCACCAACATTCCAGAGCTGAAGCTGTTCTGTATGGAGGATAGGCTAAAATTCATCCAAGCCGATGTGCAGGACAGAAATGTTTACTTGCAGTTATTGCTGCAAAAGGGGGTCACACCAGATACTGAAATCAAAGGTTCACAAATTTTTCCACTTACAGATATGTGATATTGGATCATTTCCCTCAATAAATAAATGACCAAGTAAAATATTTTTTCTCATTTATTTAACTGGGTTCTTTATCTACTTTTAGGATTTGTGTGAAAATGTAATGTTTTAGGTCATATTCATGCAGAATTGTATAAAATTGTTAAGGGTTCACAGATTTTAAGCACCACTCAAAATTTTTGCCAGGGTTGCACTGCATTGTTTTTTTCATTTAAACCACTGTGGACAAAATTGGTCAACTCTCTTTGTGGTGTATTTCAGTGCACTGTTCATAATGTACAAGAGTGAGTGTCTACATGCGCACACAACATAAATTCCTATCAGAACCACTGAAACTGTGAACGATGGAGGTGAACAATTAATTTCTCGCCTACTTTAGGCAGAGGCCACAATTGGTAGCAAGTTACAGAATGAATACAGACAAGTTCAGTAAACATAAGGTTAAATGTATGAAAATCTTAAACATTGCAGTTTAATCAATAAGGCGAACATAAAGCCTTGTCACAGTTAAGATTTATTCATTCAACATTTCACATTACAAATATTTAAAAATTATGCATATTGTTATAAATAGTTGGCTGCAAACAATTAAATAACATTAGATTTTTCTTTTTGTTTCACTAGCACTTACAGACCAACTTCTAGAATATGGACATTTGTATAACATAACTTAATTACAAAGGAAAATACAAAAATAGGAACTTATAAAGTGAAATGACAATACAAATTAAGGTGACATCTTAAGTAAAAAATGCTATTAATAAATACAACAACCTTCCCATACACAGTTAAAAACTATTGAAATTTTGCCATTAAGTAACATCATTAACAGACATATTTAAATATTTCTTTTCCTTCAGAAAATGTGAACCATATATTGTGGAGCACAATATAGCAATTAGTAAAAACTAGACACTTTAACATATTAAAAGCTTCACCTCAAAAATATAACAAAAATCTGATCAAAATTATAAAAATTAATTATACATTCCAATTAAAAATATACCAATAAACAGCTAAATACATTATTGACCTAATAATTACAATGCAATCACAGTAGCTTGAAATAAAATAAGCAAATGAGCACAAAAACCTTTAATGTTTTAAAAATAACTTCAATCATTTTATATTAGTACAAATAGTTTTGATTTCTGTTCTTTTTTACAAACACCAGCATGAAAAGGATTACAATAACAGTAGAAAATGACTGTGAAAAACATATTAACATCTTCTTTTAAATGTCAGCAATTAAAAATGGCATTAAAGAATTACATTGCAAAGAGTCCTTATCTGGAAAAAGGTTCAAAAAAAGTATTGCACATAACAACTCGAAGTTAACTTGCAACATTTACCACATTCAAGTCTTAAATTCCCCTTCCTCCAAATAGGTTTCTGATTTTACCTCAGACAGACAGTAGGGATGAAGTTCTCAAGTCTTTTCAACAGTGTCTGATAAATTGCTCATTCTGCACGGCTGCACTGCAAGGTTTTTTTTTTTACACTCAAAGTTCTTTCTTTGCTTAAATGTTAGCTTTTTTTCTGTGAGACCTGAATGTACTGGATTATGGGGAAGGCATAAAAGAGGAATATACAAGAGGGTGCAGGGTGTCCTTAACAAATTAAATGTTTCGAAACATCTGGTGCACAACCACAACAATTAATTTTCATATTTAATTCATGTACTTATTTTTGTCATCATGCATGCTAAGGATTACAATAGGAGCTATTTGGCAGTTCAAGAATATATATATTTTTAAATGGTAAAATATCTAAACATCAAACATCCATTCTTGTGATACGAGAGTCAGCCAAATTTAGCATTCTCCTTAGATTATAGTTTATATTCCAGCTATGAGGAAACCAAAATGAGTATTTCCAACTAGGATATCCATTTTGAATATTAACATTAATTTAATGACAACTTGTTCTTGCCATGCTGTTAATTTTTTTAAATATATATTGTCATCTAGTGTACAAGATCCAAGACCTTAAGCAATATACTTTGATCTTTCCTCTGCAGATCTGAAGTCGCATCAACTCAAGTGTGCGTTTAGTTGTAAAGATTCCTCAGCACTGAAATGTATAAAAAGCATAATTGAAAATAATATATATTAAAATCACTTGACTTTTTTTCCTCTTAAAAGAAAATTTCCATATATGCAGATCTCTCAGTAACAAAAGTACAAAAGCTACCTTTCACAATGCGTAAAATTGAGGTATTGCAAAAAGGAGTTTTCCCATCTGTGAAAAATGTGCCTAAAATGACTGTTGAAAAAACAAAAGTATTTAGAAAAGTAGTGCATAATAAATGTTCATATGTGCATGACAAAATAATTTAGCTAGAAAACACTGTACCAAAAATCATTAGGCCATGTAGAAAATAATCTTTATCATCTCATTAACAGCAAATTCTTCAAAAAAGTGTTTTAACTTCTAAAATGTATAACCATAACACCCACAAGCTTAAGTGGTGGTGCGGCTTGGGTGTGCTGGAACATCAAGCCGACACGAGGATACGTTTCTCACTAGTGTATGAAGTTTACAATTCATCACTATGTCCCTGACATTTTAATGCTAGCACTATCAGATGGTCAGCGTATGAAATCATTACTTGAACTGGATGCTATATTTAAATTACAACATCTCAGTTCCACAACCTCACAGCTAGCAATTTCTCAAAATGATACCCGACTGCTGAACTACATACGTCTCCTTTTGTTTGACCTTTGGAAAAGAAGCAGGTGGACTTGCGGAAAAGCCAGCATGCATTATTCTCATTGTTTGTTTTTTTTTCACTAGTGTTACTCTGGATTTTAACTGCATGCTTATCAATTCAAGGCCAATCTTTGGTTCGCTGGAGTTCATCTGGTCTCAAATATAGAAAGGAAGTGATGGGCAAAACAAACAAACAAAAAAGAGAACCGAAATGAGAATTTTACTTGAAGGAGATAAACAGAAGTGAGCCACCTTGCTCACTACTGCACAGTCATCTTTGGTTCCCTAACATCTGAAAGAAAGGGAAAAAAAACTATGCTGCAAGTCAAAATTAACAGAGTGCTAATGTGAACTACCTTCAGTTATGCTTCAAAACTTCAGCTGAGTGGATACTGCAGAACAAGAGGTATATGGGGCTTTTAAAAAATATCGTTAGCACTCATTTTTTGCCATTAAACCTGTGTTAGGTTGAAAATGTCAAAAACTGGCTAAAGACCTGGAAGTTAGTATACATCAATGTTGGACAAAATAAGAATTTCCTGTCTTAAGGTAAGCTGAAGAAAGTTATTTTCAGTTCTGCAGGGCATCATGGAAACAAAATGACTTGTTAAACCAGCTCGTACACAGACTACTGCATCCACATCATACATTCCCAACTAGGATGCTCCATTTCACTGCTTATTCTCATTTTTGATTCAGGAAGTGACAACACAGATTTTCTAACTGTCTTTTCTGTCGTCAATTCCCTTTTCTGTGGTCAGCATGTACAGGGGAGACCAGCCTGATTTCTACATCTTGCTCAACAAACTAGCAGCTAAACTTGAGGTATAAGTTTTCCTGCAAAAATGGAGATCAAGCCCAGATATTTGATGCGGAATCAATTGTTTTGAATTACAGATTAGTGTGTGTGTGTGTGTGTGTGTGTATGTGTATGATGAGATAATTTATTTTGCTGTTCTTAAAACCCAATTTAGCTTTGGTTATACACTGGGCTCTTGCACTGCATCTGCACTCTATTCAGGAAAGAAATAAGTGCACTCTTTGCAACACATTTTCATGTTTGCTCTGTAGCCTTTTGAATCAAATAAAAATAAAACATAATACTTCTAATTGAGCCACAACAGGTACTGAATAACAACTCACCAATACTCAATCTGTGCACCAAGAAAATTAAATCTAATGGCATTACCTAAGTAGTAGAGATGCATCACACACTGTATTTTCTTCCTGAACATTTTTGGATTGACATCCACTAAAAATTAAAATGAATGACATTTTTTTTTCCATATAAAAAAAAAAAAAAAAAAGAAGAAACAGCAACAGAAAGTGCATTTATTAGACAATGATTTTGCGACTCCTACCCTTCTCTCCCTCGTCCCTCTCACTCCCTGCCTGTGTAACCTCAGTTCCAGCGGAAAGAGATGTGGCGAGGTCGGTCACCACCTTCCTTCACCAGTGGTTTGTGGAACTCTCGGCCAGCACGTGAGTGGATGGCCGCCCAGCAGTATTCACAGTAATACTGGAGGCATGTGACATTGGCGCAGAAGAAAGGAGCGAACTTGCCTCCGCATCGTGTGCCCTGGCACTCATCACACAGCTGGTCGTCCAATACATATGGCTTCACTTCCACCTACCGAGAGAGCGGGGAAGCTTTAGTTAGGGATATAAAGTGACATAAATGCATACTTATAATCTTTTCTTCTTTTTTTTATTATCACAGGACAAAATTTTAATTTTCCTTTCAGCAGAAATGACAAACCCATGTCTTGCTCACGTTTCACTCCTGTAACTTATTCAATATATTATTGTGAAGCCTAAGAAAGCACTAAAACTTTACAGTACACAGGAACTGTATGACACAGAATGGTACATTTAACTTATTTTTATGAAGAGAGGATGGAAAGTATAGTTTTGGTGAAAGTCAGAACTGACCCGTTTATCGATCTCTCCATGCTGCAGTTGTACAAAACGAGCACTGATAGCAGCAATGTAACTCTGCTGATTGGAAAAGGCGACCCTCCCTGCTCCTTTAGGGTACTTCAACTCAGGGTCTGTGTCAATCCCTGCATAGCACACACCACCATACAGCCTGTCCATGATCATAGCCAGCTCCACTATGATTAAAAAAGGAAATAAAGACAGAAAACATGAAACAAATAGCATTCCAAATTTAGTAATGAATTACACAAACACACACAGATGAACATTTAAGCAAGGAAATCACCCTGAAGTCCAGAATACCTGCACGAAGAGGGCGTGGTACTCCACCCACAAAAATGGTCTTTCTAGGATCCAGTGGCTGAGATCCATCCATCACAAAGTCACTATCATTCAGATTCCAAGGGCGTATCTGGACCTGGTGTTATAGAGAACATCAGCTCTGTAAAATGACTTCTAGCTTATAGAAAGCCAAATGCAAAGGGATGGGCAACATGGCCTAAAAATTAAATCTGTTTTGTACATGCACCCAATTTATGATTCAAAAAACGCTTTATTATAAGTTCATTCAACACAGAGAAGAAACAAACATTTCAGGATCAATGAAATGTAAACCAAACAAACAAATTTGAAAGAATAAAAAAAAATGGCTTGAATGCCTGAAGAAAGAGTTTTTTTAAACAAACTACATTTGTAATTTGTAAGGAATGAATTTAAAGTGTTTATTTAATTTGCTTATTTATTTAGTTAGTATTGGAAAGGCTTGAGGCATGGCATGTTTTATGTGTAGTGCTGTGTAAATAGGGCAGGGCTACTTTGGTAAAATACTTCAGGCTTGGTAGCTCATATCTGTGGACGATTTTATTAAGCATCTTATTTAGCTTATCCCCCCACCCCACACCCAGGGCAAGTTAGTCCTGTTAGTGTGCGTGTGTCTGAAATGGTGAAATAGGCTTCATGTGCTACTACCTTTAGTCGCACCAGGTTTTGGACAACCTTTGTCAAAACAGCGGTTTGTGCTGTCTTTTACATTAGGTGAACCATTTGTAAATTGCAGAGGAGACACTGCCAGTTTTCGAGATGAGATGCTTACTTGTTGACGCTAGTGCTGCCATCATACTACTGTGTTGATGAATGAGGACTGGCTTTTTATTCCTATTAGGCGGCAAGTACTGAGGGAGCATATCACGGAATAAGTGCAAGGCAGGGGGAAAAAAAATCCTGTGCAAAACAAACAAACAAAAAATCCTAATTTTACTCATCGTCCTAAAATCGATTCATCGCCCAGCTTAAGGTCATCTACTACTATTATGTAAGACATTATTATGTAGTTCTATGAAATCTTTATTTATAGAATATTACACTAATAATTATAACTAACTAATAATTACCAATATTTCATAATTTATTAGTGCATTTAGTACAGAAGGACTGTCTCCAACATTCTGTTATTCAATGCGCAGCTGAAAACATTACTGTCTCCCATGCATGGGAAAGGAATGAATTCTAGCTGCAAACACTACAAAACAAAATATTAACACTAAGCTTTAATCTAAAGCATTTTAACTATGCATCATGCTCTACCTTACTGCAATGGTCCACATTCTGGCAGCCATTATAATCTAATTTTCTTGCTAGTTCTAAGACTGAAAAGATGAAAGTCTCGTTGGATTAATAAACTTTGTGATAATATTCAGTGGTAATACAGGTTTATAAGATTCTGGTGTAGGGTCATTCCATGTCACTTCACCTAGAGGTTCCCAGGTGACCATCTCAGAATTCAATGAAACTTTAACAAGACATAGAACATGTTTCAACATGACCACATGCAAAATGGTCCTAGTTAAAAAACTTTCCGAGATCTGTTCATTTAAAGATCACAGGCTAGTATCCATTTGCTGGCCCGCGACTTGCAATTTACCATTTTGGGCATTTTTGAAAACTTCCCTAATAATTACTGTATAGGGCTGAAACTTTGCATACCAAAAGAGCAGGAACCACTCTGTCAGAATCTGCACAGAATCTGAATAGAATTACTCTATTTTTCAGGGTTAAGTTGCTATTGATACTGCAATTTTGAAAAAAAGTGCAATTTCAAACAAAGTATTTTAGAATTTTTGACACAGAAAATATATTCAACACCCCCAAAAAGTATTTTTCTAGCAAATGTAAGCATATTTCCATGTAAAACAAACCATTTTTATGAAGAATAAATGTGATATGGTGATTTAGTGAGTGTCCAAAAACTGGATGGTAGGTGAAAATGTGCTCATCTTGCGAGCCCCTGAAGATGTGGACAGTTCAGCAGAGTAATG
>JBCNYH010000026.1:17175899-17186640 GCA_039654325.1 Tandanus tandanus
CCTCCCCTCCTTCCCTTTCTTTTCCTTCTTCCCCCTCTTTTCCTCTCTTCCTCTTCGCAGGGCTATGGTTGGCCGTCTTTGTTCACTGAGATCAGGAACAATAGTGTGTGCTGAGTGGTTCCGAGCTACAGGAGGCCCACGCCGTGCTCACACTGACAAAGAGGCTACAGCCTGACAACTACACACACACACACACACACACACACACACACACACACACACACACACACTGCATGGTTTTACATTTACAGCATTTGGCAGATGCTCTTATCCAGAGCGACTTACAATTATCATTTTTATACAACTTTTGGGTTAAGGGCCTTGCTCAAGGGCCCAACAGTGGTGATCGTGGGGATTGAACCACTGACCTTCGGATGAGTAACCCATCGCCTTAACCCTGCATGGTTTACACACACACACACGAGTCAAACCATCAGTCAAGATTACGGACTTCGGAACTATAAACACATTTGCTTTACCAATCTTAAGATCACCCATCGGAGGCTGGGTAACTATCATGACTATCTCTGTTTTGTCTTCATTAATGTGAAATGAAAAACAAGCCTTCCAACCACTCATGTTTCACATGAATATATATATATTTTTATTATCAGGTGGATTAAAAGTTAAAATCTGTTAAAATCCATTAAAAAGTTTGCATTAGTCTGTTTGAAAAGACTGCTGTTTCACTGTCGTGGGTAGCCAAAATCGTGAGAATAGGACGTGCATTCGTCAGTTCATAAAAGTTAAGATAATAGCAAAAATAACAGTATACAGGTATTAAAATAACAGATAAAATATAAACTAGTAAACCTCTGAATAAAATAAATATAGAATGTCGTAACCCCTCAGCCAGGACGCCTCAAGTGCACAGAGGACAAAAGCCATCCCCCATACGAACAATTTCTGAAAATCAACATTTTTTTTAGACACACTACACACAGGTTTAGGTCATAGGAAGTGCCTGTGCAAAATATGAGCCGAGCAATGGCCAGGACAAACTTTATATGTTCCAGGTCACTGTGCCAAGGTCAAAGATCACATATGCAAATTAGCTAGCCCATGCCCAGGTTTAGGTAATAGGGAGTGCCTATGCAAAAGTTCAGAAAGCTACCACACATATGAGCTGAACAATGGCCTGGTCAAACTTTATATGTTCAAGGTCATTGTGCCAAGGTCAAAGGTCACATATGCAAATTAGCTACCCCACGCACAGGTTTAGGTAATAGGGAGTGCATATACAAAAGTTTACAAAGCTATCATGCATATGAGCCGAGCAATGGCCGGGACAAACTTTATATGCTCAAGGTTACTGTACCAAAGTCAAAGGTCACATATGCAAATTAGCTAACCCACGCACAGTTTAGGTCATAGGGAGTGCCTATGCAAAATTTCAGAAAGCTGGCCTGTGCATGAGCTGAGCTATGGCCCGGACAACGTTATTGTCACGCCGCCCGTGAAGTTCCAAGGTCTTGTACCAAGGTCGAAGGTCACATATGCAAATTAGCAACCCCACGCACAGGATTAGATCATATGGGGTGCCTATGCAAAAGTTCAGAAAGTTATTATGCATATGAGCCAAGCAATGGCCCGGACAAACTTTATATGTTCAAGGTCACTGTGCCAAGGTCAAAGGTCACATATGCAAATTAGCTACCCCACGCACAGGTTTAAGGCCAGTGCATGGGCCAAGCAAGGCCAGGACAAAGTGCCCGACCGCCCGGCAGCCAAGCCAACGACAATACCCTTCCAGCCATAACTGACTGAGGGGTAACTAGACACATCTGCACATAATACAACCTGACCTTAACATACATCAGACAAACATTGGCTCATTTGATATGAACAAATTATATATACCGCCGTTTATTCACATGCAAATTACTTCTGTATTTACTGTTGCATACACATGAGACACATGCAGCTTTTCACAGTACAATGTCCATAAACATGAACACAAGACTGGACAAGACCCTCGCATGACGTGGCTGCCATATTACAAAGGACTCCAATTCTCCATTCTAATTAGATGGGTGTTAAATATTGTGTTTCAACTTGTTCCAACAAGTGAAATAGTATCTCTTAAGCGCAAGGAGTAACATTTTACTTGTAAGTATTGTATCTAAAGAATAATTGCATTCTTTATTCATTATCTTTTCCAGAAAATAAAAGCGAAAGTCCAAATATTTGTATAATTTTACTTGTTTCATGGTGTTTTACTATATAACATTATGACTCAAAAAGTGCAAAATGAAGCAAAATTTCTCAATCCTGCAGCTTGTTTACATGTATAAATGTATGGCGGCAGCCGTAGCCTAATGGTTAGAGAAGCGGCTTTGGGACCGAAAGGTCGCTGGTTCGATCCCGGAACCAGCAGGAAAAATGTGTGGCGGTGGGGGAGTGAGTGAGTGCCCTTGAGCAATTAACCCCCAAATGCTCTCTGGGCGCCCCGATGTGTGTGGCAGCCCACTGCTCCGAGTGTGTGTGCGTGTGTGTGTGCTCATTTGGATGGGTTAAACGCAGAGGCAATAATTTCCCTTGCGGAATTAATACAGTCTAAAAAATAAAAAGCAAAAATAAAGCCTAGTTGCCAAGTGTAACCAGTCTCTGGTAAGATGGCGGCACTGAGGTCAAGAAGTACCCATAGTGGTATTGAATCTTGGTACATGAATCTTTTGCTGTCCATGTTTATCAAGATGTCATTATGAACCTTCAACAAAGCAGTCCCTGTACTCGCCAGGCACGATATGTGAAATGCAATAGAGGGTACAGCTCGAAAGTCATGATCCTGTGTATGATTGAATACAGAGCACCCAGCAAACTTGGAAATGAAATGCAGGTCACTCACGGGACACAGGTTTTTGAAATGAAATGTTCTTCCAGGCTTTTTTAAGATTTTGGTCCACAAGAGCTTCTTTTCATTTTGTGAGAAAGTAACCCAGAGCAAGAGAATATCATACAAGTGTCAACTACTGATGTGGACGTTGGATTAAGGACACAGATGTTCTCTCGAAGACCGATGCACTAAACCGTGGACATCACCAAAGAGCCGATGAAATTCATCTAGGCGTTGGCCCTTATCTACAAAAGTGTCATTGGAAATCTGGCTCTGCTATTTCAGAGCAACTTTAAGAGCATTGAGCTCCACACAGATGTTACATATAATTTAAGAGAAGAACTTACCCATATCACCTGCCACAGCACTGTTATCCTTGTAATCCTGAAAAATTTGGGTCCTCAAGGGGCCAAAAGACTTCATAGTATTTTCAATAAATGTTTTAAAAGTTTGCAAATTCATTATGCACTTTCCTGGCACTTCCTGCATTTTTAAGTATTTAAGTGAGACTATCGAACAATTTTCTTATTATTATTGATGAAGGGGGGGCAATGGGCATTTCTGTGTGGAGCTTGAATGTTCTTTCCATTTCCTCTGGGTGCTCCGGCTTCCTCCCATAGTCCAAGGACATGCACATTTGGCTATTCTAAATTGCCCCTAGGTGCGAATGTGAGTGAGAATGGATGTTTGTCCTAGACTTGCAACCCTACCAGGTAAAAACATACATTGCAACAGAAACCACCAAAGTGGACCACTGCATCATGTCATTTTATTGCCCATATTAACTAATTACATACTGCCAGTATGTGAATACCATACATTTCTGAACACAACCCACAACCATACAACAGGCATTTTTGTTGAACTTAATTAGTAAAAATCGCTCAGTTTGAAATTCACTGAATATATTAAAACAAAAGAATACTTAATTTTCTTCACATACCTTTTGGTGGAAAGTAAGACTTGCTCTCAGCCTTATGAGGCCAGTCCACAAACAGATGCCCAAAGCGACGGAAACTAGCAGTAATCTCATCTAGAAAATATCGCATTAAAAAATTTCAAACAGCTTCTTACGATGAGGTTACTTTTTCCAACTGTTCTTACTCAGATGGGTTTAATACCTTCATCAATATCTGGAGGAAGCCCACCAACGAAGACCTTGCGTGAGTAACGCTCCACTCGCTCTCCATTCTGATGAGGAAAGCAGTGGGGAGAGCCCAGACCAGGCAGGCTCTGATCCGCCCTTTCCTCGTCTGGAAAGCCATCCTCCATTGGGAACAGGGATGAGTGACCTGGAAAGAAACAACTAAAAGATCAGTACCGGTCAGGCTATTCTATCGAAGGTCTACATAAAAGCAAAATATCAGTAAAACACATTTGAAAGGCAAATTATTACAATGTCACGAATTACATCATCTATGAATTGGAATGAGGATTGTTTATTGTAAATAAAAAAAGAAAATAATTTTATCAATTTCCTTAAACCTAATAAAATGCTAACTGGGTCTTTTCTGACTGCTTTTGGGCTTAAAATAATTAAAATACTATTAAGGCCCCAAATATTAGTGTGTGCATATGTATTCCTGACACTTGTCCAGTGTTCCCGGGATAAGCTCAGGAAACACTGCCACATTGATCAAAATTAAGCAATTGGTGAAGGTGAATGAAAGAATATTTAGCATATTAGAAAAGCAAAAATTATTTGAAAAAATTAATTAAACAATAGAGAAATGGGGTTAAACATATGCAAGGACTCACAGTCACAAATGGAGATGAACACTGCACCCCCACCCCCCACCCCCAAAATGATCATGCATTCATTGGCACTGGCATAATTTTCTTCACTGTGCAACAGCAGTTTTTCTCATATGTTTCAGCTTATTTAAAATTTTTAAAAGGATAGTTCTTTACCTCGTCGCCTCCCATAATTCCTTGCTGCATGTAAAATAAGATCACATGTAAGGTAACGCTGGGAAATGATTTCTTAAGATTACTTACACGCTAGTTTAAAATTCTTGTTATACTTTTTATATTCACTTTTATCAAAAGCATTACAAAGAATATGAAGGGGCAGTATGCATACCAAGCCACAACAGTACTTCAGTGTTTCCATCGGCTATAGAAAGGCAGTAATTAAAGTTTGTGGAGCCTCCCCAAGTATATTTTGACCCGTTAAAAAATTATTTTATTAATGCACATTGAGGAAACACATTGTGATGCCAGTTTGCTGCCATGAGAGATAGTATACTGCTAGTATAGACAGCAACTATACACATGTTTCCATATATGAGATGTATTTGCTAAAAATACACTTCGACAGAAGAGCTGATGTCTCGATATTCGAGTGAGACAAAATGTTTTTTCCATAAATGTTCGTGTGGGTGCGTCTTGGGTTTCCTCTCAGCAGTTCAGTTCAGTCACTCGCATGCGCAGCATCAAGACGGATTCGGATCTTTGTTTGCTCTGTGCATTGCACTTTCACCATGTGTGTGTGTGTGTGTGTGTGTGTCTTTTTTCCGGTTAACCTTAGTCATCATGCCTCCTGCAAAAGACAGTGAACAGGACAGTGGTAAGGAACCGGAGGTACTGGATGAAACCATCCCAACGATTGAAATTAAAGACATGCTTAGTAAGTGGGAAGCAGTGTCAAGTTTCACAGAAAAAAACATCCTAACAAAGCAGCGTCAGGATGTGCTGCTAATTTGTTTTATAACCATGCTGTAAAGCAGTTCATTTAAAAGAAAAGAAAAAAAGCACACCTCAATTGAAAGGTTCTTGGTCAAACGCGCCACAAGTGAGCCCAGTGGAATCGGTCAAACGCGCCACAAGTGAGCCCAGTGGAATCGGGCACACGCGCCGCAAGTGAGCCCAGTGGAATCGGCCAAACGCGCCGCAAGTGAGCCCAGTGGAATCGGCCAAACGCGCCCCAAGTGAGCCCAGTGGAATCGGTCAAACGCCGCCCCAAGTGAGCCCAGTGGAATCGGTCAAACGCCGCCCCAAGTGAGCCCAGTGAATCGGTCAAACGCCGCCCCAAGTGAGCCCAGTGAATCGGTCAAACGCCGCCCCAAGTGAGCCCAGTGAATCGGTTAAGCACACCGCAAGTGAACCAAGTGACTCGGTTAAGCACACCGCAAGTGAACCAAGTGACTCGGTTAAGCACACCGCAAGTGAAAATTAATTGCGAGAAAAAACTCCAGTCAATATTCCAGACATTATAATGAAAGGGTACTCCCCTTCCAAACAATAACAATCCTCCTTCTCCCAACCTCCATCATGATCTCCATCAAGCATCTTCATCTTATCTCCAAGGAACAGTTCTGGTATTTTGTTTTTTTTATTATATTACCTGTTTTCAATAATGTAGAATGGATAAATAGCGGTATAATTTATGGTTTACTTTGTATAACACTACATTATTATGCTGGGGGTATTCTGGGGGCCTGGAACGCAGTAATGGGTTTTCCATAATTTCTTATGGGAAAATTCGCTTTGCTATACGAGCATTTCACTCACGGGTTAATAATATTTTTAATGTATGTTCTTTGAGCTAAAATGATTGAGTTAATAAACCATTTTAAGAGAACTTTAAATTGTTTTATTATTTATTTTTTTGTAATTTCTGTATTTTGTAGATATAGCGGTCCTCAAAATTGATCTGAATATATAAGAAATTATTGGTGTCTGATGTTGAGGCATCTTTGTCTGACGTAAGCCAAAAGTTTTTGGTTAAACTGGAGACGTAGTAAAAAGCAAACCCAGGTTCAGACACCTATCAACAGAGACAGGGAGCTCACCTTTTAGGCAGTGCCTGAACCTGTAGAACGCCATGATAGATTGAGATCCTGCAAGGTCCACCTGCTCAAAACTTTGAGACCAAAACTGAGCTCTTTGACATAAACTAGACTTGTCATGTTTGGATAGAGAGAGAGAAACGCTGGCTATGGCCCCAAGGACACCATCCCCACTGTCAAGAATGTAAGTAGAAACATTATGCTTTGGGGCTATTTCACTGCTAAGGGTACAGGACGCCTCCAGTGCATTGAGGGGACAATGGAAGTATCTATGTTCCGTAAAATCTTGGATGAGAACCTCCTTCCCTCAGCTGTGGATGGTCTTCCAGCATGACAATGGGCCAAAACATATGGCCAAGGCAACAAAGGAGTGTGTTAAGGAGAAGCCCATTAAGGTCATAGAGAGGTCTATACCATATCCAGACCTTAAACCTATAGAAAATCTGTAGAGCAAAATTTTGCATTGCCAAGTGGCAGCCTCGATACTTTAAGGATTTGAAAAGAATCTATAAAGAGGAGTGGATCAAAATCCTTCCTGAAATGTGTGCAAACCTAGTGACTTCCAGAAACTTTGAATCTCTGTGTTTGGGTTTCTCCACCAAGTACCATGACGCACTAGTGTGCACACTAGATGGTCTGTCAAACAGGGGAAGCACATTTAGGCCTACATAATAAAAAACATACCGCAATCATGTTATTTATACTTAAATTCTTATGTTTGCTCAGTGAAACAGCTAGATTCCCAAAACCAAGTTTACAACAAAAACCCTGAGATTGTTTCATTAAAAAAAGAGCATTATATTCTCTTTAACACAGCACTTCCAGTCAGCCAGCTCACCTTGTCAAACCAGGAGAGTTTAAAAGACTGGATTTTTTTTTCTAGTGACTTCCCTACCAAATCAATCTTGGACATTGGTCTGCCCTGGTGTTTAATTATGAGTCTCTTGAATTGTCTGCCATCATGCAGAGCTAACTAGCAAACTCCAGTCAACTAAAACAAGGAGCAAAGTCAAGAACACTATGGTTATGTTTTTATTTACAATAGGATATGTACAAATGAAAACAATAAGCTATATATCTAGTAAAAAAAAAGATTACAAGCAGCAGTTACTTGCCAAAAATCAGTGTAGAAATATTCTAAATTGAATATTCTAAATCAAGACAGACACTGTTCAGCTCTGAATACAAGCTGGTGCAAAAACTGTGTAAAGGTCCCTTTAAATTCTCATTAAAAGATTAAGTTTATACTACATAGAAACAAAACAACAAATAACAAATAAACTAAAACGTGACTTTAATGGTTTATTTCTCCATTTTAAAGCATATTAATGTTGACACCCCCTGCTCCATGTGACCCTGAAAAACTGTGTCTGTCATTTTGATCCAAGCATTATCCACTAAGAATAATGTTTTGCCTGAGATAGCAGACCAATCAGATCATGCAATTCCAGTGTAGTATATGCTGATTCCATTCTCATGACATTGGGAAATGGGTAGATTCCAGCTAACTATCCATCATGGGGACAAGCATATTAGCATCTGCACATATCCAAAATCTATGCAAATAAGCTGTAGCTAAGAGAGCATGGGCCAACACCCCCACACCCTTTTAGCAACAAAGACTAGCACTAAAACACTGGAATAGTGCTTCGTATGCACAAATATACTGTTAATCTTGCTGACTCTGTCAACACTGAGCTCTCGGGGCCTGTCAGTCCATCTGCTTATAGAGGGATAAACTGCTAGAACAATAAAGCAATAAAACAATCTACGCACCATTTATAGGCAAAGGGTTGTCTCCTCCAGGATGGGTGAATCCAAGGCGACCTTGGGGAGAAGAGGGTATAAAACATTTAGTCCATGTCTGAAAAGCACTACAGACTATCTGTGTCCACTTGCCACTTTTGTGCCTGTTTATTAATGTGTAACAAACTGAACCATAAACAAGTGTACTGATACCTGCTTGCTGTAAAATGGTAACTAATACTGCTAAACATTTCAGTTATCATTAATTTATTAATGAACTCTTATTTAGATACAATTTGAAAATTCAGCATTTGCCCACTGAGAAAAGTCATGCGAGGAAAGCTTAAGAGGAGCTACTAACTCCATTTATTTACAGAAGTATTACCCCAAGTGCGCAATCTGAATAGTTTACCATCAAGGGATAATTATGTGGCTGCTTAAGAGCAGAGACATATTACTATTCACCCTTGAAAAACGGTTCTCTTTATTTTTCTTCCTCAGTCACACTTAACGTGGCCGAACGGCAAAGTGCACCCACTCAATGTACATATCAAAACGTGTGTCGGCACTGTGAAGGGTGCTATTCGTTTTATTGGCATTTCCCATTGAAATGAATGGGGAGAGGTCAACAAACGATCATTAAACTCACCTCACTTTGACACCTCGACAAGAAGCCATACTTTCAATACAGCTTTTTAAAATCATTTTAAGGGTCATATTTAAATAGTGAATATTTAAACACTTTATACAGTATAGCGAAATAATTTATATCACAGTGTTCACCAATTCTTAGCTGTCAAGCGTTGTCAACCTTATTGCGATGGGAAATACGGGTTTCAAATTCGAAAACCAAAAAGCAAGACGTTATTAACTACTTATGTATAATTTGCTATATTGGTAAATATGAACTCATTTACTCATATAAATGACTACAGTACAGTGTAAAATTGTGTGTATTAAACAATAAACATCCGTACAAAATGAACCTAACCTGCATGATGCATCCAGAAATCGTCCTTTTGTTGCAGATTATTCTGTGAGGACTGGATGAATCCTTTCACGCATCAGGTTGTGTCTGTTACTGGCAGACAGTGTATCTGAACTACTACATTAGCAACTAAAACTTGTGTGTGCAGGGATGGAGCTTTGCTCACAGCATACCTTACCTGTGAAACAAGCGACGTGTTATAAGTCGCTCTAGATGAGACCATAGTCTCAAAATGTGGCCAGCTTCAATATTTCTCTGTCTTGAGATATAGATCCAATACAAATTAAGCTTTCCACAGCAATATATTTATTGCATAGAGACTAAAACAAAGATTTTTCAAAACATATTGCTTTTGCATGGAATAATTGAAATATGGTGTAAGTTTGCATTTTGGATGTTATTTATGAATGAAAATTACAAGAACATACTGATGAAATTTTTTAATAAAACATGCCATCATTGATAAACTACACTTTATATATCAATACATGTATTATTAATTTACATGGTCTGATTAGACGTTAAACGGATTATTGATCCAGGAAATAAAGTTACGGAAAATTAAAATATCGCCAAATTTCGGTGAAAATGTGCAAAATTGAAGGGCTCTGGGGGACCACTCAGACTTATTTTATAGGCCTGAAATTTTCACTGGGTTATTTTTTCATCAAACCTCCTAAAATAAGAGGGTGCGCGATAGAGGAATTGAAAAAAAAAAAATTGGGGGGGCCACCCTACTGATCTAGTCTTTTTACCATGTCCAAAATTGATAATAAATCCCCAGGTTTAATTATTATAAACCTCTTCCAGGTAATTATGCTCCGATCTGACATGGGAAGAACGCATCCCAGAGGAAAACAATTTGAAAGCCCTGTATATTATTATTATTACTATTAGTGTGAATGCTACTGCTTTCACACTATAGTTGTTGTAATCTTTATTCTTATCATTATGTGGCTGTTTAAGAGCAGATACATATTACTATCCACCCAGGAAAAAAGGTTCTCTTTATTTTCTTCTTTTTCTTCTTCCATCACAGTTAATGCAGCCCGAACGGCAAAGTCCACCCGCGCAATGTATATATTAAAATGTGTGTCTCGGCGACGGAAAAGTGTGCTATTAATTTTATTGGCATTTCTCTTTACCATGGCAACACAATTAGCCAAAAACCACTCCAAAAAATTTAAATGAATGGGGAGAGGTCGACAAACGATCATGAAACTCACCTCACTTTGACGCTGTTAGAATTAATAAGAGTTGTATTCTTTTAAGTATAGTCTACACTGTGTGCACAATTATTAGTCAAGTGAGTATTTTGACCATATCATCCTTTTTATGCATATTTCCCAACTCCAAGCTGTATAAACTTGACTGCTTATT
>JBCNYH010000026.1:17210754-17232889 GCA_039654325.1 Tandanus tandanus
GAGAGAGAGAGAGAGAGAGAGAGAGAGAGAGAGAGAGAGAGAGAGAGAGAGAGAGAGAGAGAGAGAGAGCGAGAGAGCGCCATGGTTAGGCTACTTGGAAATGTAACCTGCATGTCTGTCAGCGAATATTTTCATTTGGTTCCTAATAATCCTTAGTTCTCTTTTATTCTTGCATGTGCTTGATCTGCTTGTTCTATGCAATCAAGCATTGTTTCTAACTGGGTGCTCGTGTACTAGCGTGGAAAATAATCAGAACAAAATACTTATTTGACTAATGTTTTATATGGTCATATTTGTATACCTCATTTAAGTAAAACAGTCATGGTGACAGATACAATAACATTATACCTCAACACGAAGGAGTTTTGAAATCCCAAATGACACAGCACTTCGCTTATCCGTGCCCTCTGTAATGTACGAATGGCTGACTACAGAGGGGAATGTGTAATATAACCCACATTAACACTGCGAGGTCGGGGGAACGAACACAAAAACTATTAGGGTTGACTGATGATCACAGGTTACTTCCGACATTTTACAACTGGTTGTCCAGTGGTCAATCTTATTAGGAATATCTGGTGGACCTGCATGAAAGTGGCAAACACTGGTATATATAAATGTCGTCTGAGCAGCTCACACACTTCCTTAGGATGTCCACAATGCTAAAACTACAGTTTAAACTGTATTTTCTATTTAAGATATTGCACCGTAGGAACCAACAACACAAATTGTATTAATGTATACAAAAAAATCCAAGGCCTGGAACAAATACAAATGGATATACTGTAGCTAATTACAAATGAACATTATTAAATTATATTTATTAAGACTATTCAGAGTTAAATGTTAATTAAGCATAAACAGGCATCTTTATTTCCTCCTTATTTCCTTTCTTCTCTGGATATTTTCTACTCTGGTAATTCTACACAGTAAGACACTAGTAATGTGACTATGAATTATATCTTTTAAAATAACAGATCAGCCATTTATAAACATCCCTGCTTTAAAAATTCCAGATCACTGAAATTAGCACTAAACTGAAATTAGCTTGAAGATGAAGGAAAGATGGGCTGCCTAGAAATTGCAGGTAATTTTATATTATGTGCACTGGGATGACTTAACAGCCATTGTGAGGGTAGTGTGTATTATGCAGCGCTACACTGTGCAAACCAAAGATGCCCGTCTCAGCACCTTTCATCTGGGCTTGTTTCGGTCACAAACAAATCTGTATATCACATTCACTTGTCTGACCTGTTCCCCTCCACCTTCTCATTTTAAAGATTATGATGAAAAATCGATCACAGATCACAATGATCACTGTTTACTCCACATTGTTCACCTGCTGTCAGAATAATCCTCATGTGAACAAGAGAAACCTCCTAACAACCACTTTTGCTTTTCTCTTAAGGCTTTCACAGTGCTCTCACTCCACCAGCCTATGAGATCTTTCTCAGCTGAGTCTCCCATTTCTCATTTTCCCACCAGCACGTGTGTCTGTGTGACAGGATATAACATTTGAAATCACACTGACTTGCAAATAGTCTCACTGTCAGTGCAAAGTTACCACCTATGAAACAATTTGCATCCACTACAGAAATTCAAAGTTACATATTCACATACATAATACAAACATTTATATGCATTTATCTGGCTGAATATTTGGATATGACCCAAACTATTGAGGGAAATGCAATTAAGTTCAAGCTTTGTTCAAAGGCTAAACTCAGCAGATAACAATTTAATATAGAGTAAGCTATGGGTGACAGAGTGACCCAGTGTTAAGCACTATTGTCTCACAAGTGAGAATGCGCCGGGTTCAACTCTCGGCCAAGAGCTTTTTGGTGTGAAGTTAGCATTTTATTTATGCGCTTGTGTGGGTTTCCTCCGGGTGCTCTGGTTTACTCCCACAGTCCAAAGACATGCACTGGAGCTCAACTGACTACTCTAAATAGATGAGAATGTGAGTGTGAATAGTTACGTCAGTGTTAACCCTGCAATATAGACTGATGTGCCTATTAGTTAGTTTGACCAAAGTTGCTGAGTGGAAGCTTGGAGTTGGCTCCAGCCAATTTTGTACCTTTTGCAGCAATTGTAGCTGCAAGTCTCTTAGGTTATGTTTCTGAGAGTTTGTTTGTTCACATGTTTGGGGAGTCTCCCACTTGCCTTTTTTTGGACTTTAAATATGCTTGCACATTTATTTTTGTTTATTTTTTATTTATTTATTCATTTTTATTTATAACATATATTTTACGATTCTCACGAAACGGACAGAAAATGTAGACTCTAGGTTTATTAAGACAAATAAAAACTAAATATTTTGCTTCAAATAGGTTATGGCGGCTATTGTACACCCAAGGCCCTCAAGTTTGCATGTTATCCAGAAAAAATTTAAACAGAATTTACTAAAGCTGAAACAGAAAGGCCCTGAATAACGAAGCAGAAAACCATTCTCTACTTCAGGGTTACTTTTGACTTTTTGCTGTCTCTCTGATCAATGCGCTCTGATCTAGAATACCTACTGAATACCCTCATGTGCAAAGCATGTAAACAACCAGCAAAGTTTATTTATCTTTACTATAAAGGTGAAAGCCACGCTAAACCACATGGATACGAGTAGATCTTACAACTTTGCAGTCTTGCATTTCTCTTCCCTGTTTCTACTCTTCATTATTCAAAGCAACTAATCAGTAACATGGAGAAAACAGCGTAACATAAATAAACTAATAGTGGAAAACCAGACGCCATGCCCTTTTTACTGCCGCAATGTTATTTACATGATATTTTTCTGAAAACGTCTGCCGTTATTGTCGCTGCCTCCATGACCTCGGCAAACAGATCAAACGTTTAATCAGCAGTAATTAATTTTTTTTTAATCAGCTCGCTTCTAAATGCTTTTCCCTGCCTCCATGACCCCTGCTTAACCCCTCGACAACTAGATCTGCCCCCTCGGAACTTTTCCTCAACCTAATGTCGATGCACAGTGTGCATCAGCTTGAATTGTCTTCTGTGAAGATTCTTCAGCAAATTGACTAATGACAGTAACGTGCAAGTTTCTACGAAAGGATTTAATTTTATTTACATAATTTCAGACTAATCTAACGTAACTATATAGTATTATTGTTTATATTTAATTAATGATGACATTTCACTGAGAATCATGATGTAAAGGAGATGTGTATAGTACAGATAAATTGATCAGTGTCATTTATAAGCAATGCAATGCTGAATAATACTTCACTTAAACTGCACATTCCATGAACACACATACAATACAAAAACATTACAATAACACATATTTCAAATTAAAGATTTACGAATAAAAACTGTCATATAATTATATCAATGTGTATAATTACATTAGTGTTTAATTAATGCACTAATTTACTTTATTGTTTATAAAAATACTTTCAATGTTTATATGTAATTGTTTTTCTGCTTAATTGTATCAATGTATGCAACTTTCTTGTGTGAATGAATTAATATTTATAATTTTTTTTAAAATATGATATGTAAACAATAATTACAAATATTAATTCATTCACACAAAAAGGTTGCATACATTAATACAACGATGCAATTATGTTTGATTAAAAATACAAATAGTTCAAATATACAAACAGACACACATACCACCACAATTCATTAGGCAGAATGCAAGTTTTAACAACACCCCCCCACTCCCGACCCTCACGGTTTACTTTGGCCTTACATGTATTACATATACAGTATCACATACTCATCTTCAATCACATAATAAAAACTTTGACACTGACACCATGTTAGTCTGTTGTTCAAGCGGCATGCGAATGTGCTTACATACACCCGAACCATAAAGACCGGCTCAGAACTGGAAATATGTGAGACTGCTCGGCCGATCTCCAGTCAAGGTCAACCACACTAAAAACTGGCAGATTGCGGTCTTTGGCCAGTTTCTCGGTGCATTTCTATATTAGTCACCATGCAATTCCCTGCTAAAATATTATGAATTTCATTAACTCCCCTTGATCACCTACAGTTTCTTACACCTTGTTCCACGCTTTGGATTTTTATTTATGTCCCTGTACACAAACAGCGGCACATAATATATAATGAGGAAACCCACCACTGCACTTAATCATTGTTCCTCCATTGCAGGCTACTCAGGAACAGTTCGGGCAGAGCACTTCAAAATTCAGATTTTTTGCAGTCAAACCACATCACAGCGCATTACCAGAAAGTTAACCTGATTTTAACTTCCTTCTGATGCCTCTGCTGCTCAGTCACATCACTAGCTCTCGCATCACTTACAAGGAATATTAATGACTCCCGGTTATTTTAATACTCCATGTGACTGTGTGTAGCCGTCATCCTGATTCTAGTCTGCATAATTTTCAAATGCAGCCCATTGTGTTGATATTCTTAATCAAAAGTGTCCGAGATGTTAGCATCTGCATTTTCTGTTGGTATGTTCAACTGCATGATGATTTGCTACCACGACTTGTGCCCGCATTGCACAGCACTTAACTTGCTCTGCAAAGTTGTGAAAAGCATACAAACAAATGACTCCACCTGGTAACAATTGTTCTGCAACAAATAGCACATTATTGCTACAGCATTGAGGTGCATCACACTACAGCAGTTTCAACACACATACCAAATGAAAGATTTTGCTTTGCAACGGTCAATGAAGAGTAGTATCTTTCTTACTGGTAATATTAGCAGCCCGCTGAAGATTCTCCAGAAAACTACAAACAAATCAGTAATAGCCTAGACACATGACCAATGTTATCTTCTGTGCCCCATGACTTATTTGTCTACCCATTAAGACAAGGTGCAACATTCGCAGCTATATCTCTTTAAAAAAAAAAGTGTGAAGTCAGCAGTCTTTTCCCTTCAGAACATGTTTAAGGATGTCATCCTTTTTGAGACCTGTGGCCAATGAAATAATCATGATTTGATTAAATACACATGGGGAAAGTGATTTGTTATTTATATGATTATTTAACCGCATTGTCTTTTTTTTTTTTTTCAATGCTATTTGCCTGCCTTAACCTCAGATGACCTGATCAAGGAGAGTTACACTGATGCAAAGTACAGCAGTTACATTAAGGACAACTGCTAACCTGCTAGCTCAGGCTCAGTGGATGAGAGAGATGTTTGAGAGGGGGATTTTGGATTGGATTTATTATTACTACTACTATTACTACCACTACTACTACTACTACTACTACTACTAATAATAATAATAATAATAACAACAACTAGAAAAAATCCTGAAGAAATTTTGAGATGTGGCTGCAACTGCCGCCGGAAAATACTTGAAAACTGGTGTGCTGAACTGTACAACACAGAAAAATTCCTCACAGTTTACACAGGTTTCTAAGCAGCTGTGGCAAAACAGGTGGTGATAAATCCAAGAATCAAAGTATATATGCTTTAACTGTAACCATTATTGTGGAGTTTAAGCCAAGCTCTACACCAGGGCTATTCAATTAATTTGGAACGAGGGCCGGGTCATGAAAACAATCCCAAACGAGGGAAGGAGAGCAGATACCTCGAAAGGAGATTAATCCGCTACAACAGGATGTGACAAAGGGAGGCGGGACAAACGTGGAGAAAAAAACAGTATGTGTGTGTGTGGTCTGAAAACCAATCCAATTGTAGTTAGCTGATTTTCCAGGTATTTAACAGTTTAATACAACCCCTGGCAAAAAAAATCACCACACCTCCAGGATGTTCATTCAGCTCTTTCACATTGTAGTTAAAAAAAACAAATCACAGATTCGACAAAAACTTTTGGTTTAAAAGCTGTACATTTTCATTTTGCAAAATATACATCGACCTAATTAAATTATTTTTTATGAATTTTTTTTTTTATTAATCCAAACCAATCAGGCAGTACTAGGGGCAGTTGTGGCTCAGTGGTTCAATTGCTCAGCTGGGTAAAAATGATACACGTAAGTCACTCTGGACAAGGGCGTCTGCCAAATGCCGTAAATGTGAAATAGTTGTGACACAGAACCATCCAAAAAATATTAACTAAAATAATTTTTTATTATTATTATTATTATTTTACTTTTTAAAAGAATAGAGTAGCCAACTCAAAGCACCAACTGAATAGCCCGGCTCTGCACATATGTACAGATATGTATGTATATCTAAACATTTACATATTTATTTTATTACATATTCCATCTGACTGTCTAGAGCCAAACAAAGAGGCAATGTGTGTGCATGACTCGTTTTGTGTTTTAACGTGCTGCAGGTGTGGGCAGGAGGTTCAGGACACAGCTGATCGTTGCCATAGATATTAAGCTGGCAGCTAGTGACAGTTACACAATCATTTTGAAGTGAAAAAGGCAATGGCGCACATCTCACTTTTGGACTTCTGATTTGAAAATGACCCTCATAAATGATTTTTAAAAGCTCTATTTTGTATTGACTTCAATAAAGAATTTCCCGGTACAGCTGTCAGTCAGAGGCTCACCATTTAACTTCTACAAGCGCTGTTGACTCGAAAGTTACATGGTCAGAACCAGCACACATTTTCCTCTGTTTTGATGTAAAATCTATTGGTGTAGAGTGAAAATTATGGGAGTAGGAGAGAGTTAAAAAAACCTTTCCAAGATAATCTTCTCTTTTGTCACACTCTAAGATGACATCACACACTCTAGCCCAGAACATTCCACGCAATAGACACCCATTATAAATACACAAACTGACTCTGAAATCCTTATGGCACTTGATCAAAGATTACGAGAAAAGGTAGTAAAGAGCCTTTTTAACCATCGAAATGTCAACTTCAGTGTCTACGTTGTAAAAGTTTAATGTGAAACTTTGGCTTCTTGGCGAGGCGTCAAATTGAGGCGAGTTTCATGATCGTTTGTCGACCTCTCCCTATTCATGTCAATGGGATTTTTTGGAGTGTTTTTTGGCTAATTGTGTCACCATGGTAACACGACACGCCAATAAAATTAACAGCACACTTCCAAGGTGTCGCGACACAGGTTTTGATATATATACATTGCGTGGGTGCACTCTGCCGTTCGGGCATTAAGTGCGACGAAAGAAGAATAATGAAAAGAAGAAAAAGAAAGAGCCCCATTTTTCTAGGGTGAATAGTTCTATGTGTCTGCTCATAAGCAGCCACATAAGATTGTAATGTGCACTTCATGTTCACTGATTTTTTTTTTTTTTTTTTTTAATTAAGAATTGGGAAAACGCAATAATTTCCACTAACTCCCAAAGTGCAAACTCTACAATAGTCTTCATTTCATGTTTCTATTTGCTACAGAGACTCAGATATAAAGATTTTAGAGAACGCTGACAATTTTGTCACATTTTTCGGAAGGTCCACAGGTTTTCAAACAATGCCTTGGGTTATAGAATGTTTTTTCAGAAAACACCTTAGGTCATAATGGGTTATGGATTTAATGAGCACAGACTTCACAGATTTAATGAGTTTGTAAAAGCAGTTCACTAAGAACATTTAAGCTGTAATGAATTGGAACTATATTATAAATTACAGAGGCACAGAGTAGCAAGAGACATGTGAGAGTAGTCACCTTTCAAAGGATGATTAATTCATTAAAACTGGTAGACAATGTACAGACGGTCGCAGTGAACACTATAACATTTGATAAATGCATATGTTTGTTTCATAAAACTATATAATAACAAAAAACATAAAATATGTTGCCTGTCTGAGAAACTCTCTTGGCCATCTTACTGTAGGTAACCCCACAACCCACAGTCAAATCCTGCACTGGCAGGACTAAAGGAGAGAGTCAGAGAAATGTGAGCAGTGAGCTTTTAAGGGTCACATTCAGTGTGACTACAGCATTACTGAAACAGAATCAATCGACCTTAACGCTGATGACGTATACTGCAGGACCTTAAAAGGTTGGACACATCAGTGCTTCTGTGCAACTGGAATGAACCTTGGTCTCAGTTCATTAGGCCCCAATTCTACACCTAAGCTAAACACTAGCGCAGGCCCAACCTGCATTTTGCAAACCTCAAATGCTTGTGAGTTTCTAAACAAATGTCCAAACTATTCTGAAAGCGTATATGGGCTGTTTCATGGTCAAGATTGTCTTTTTAAAATTATACAAGGGACCCCTTTAAATAGGCACTTGCATACTTTGACTGTCTCTTGGTTATTGTTGTATAGAGGAAGAGTCGTCCCAGCTACACTACTGAAATCTTTTCTCAATTCCGATAAATAGTGTTATCATAGGAAAATATTGCTCAAATTTTGACCAAGTACAGAATTCAATTCTCTCCACTGTAATAAAAATAGTAGCTTTTACCTGATAAAATTCTGAATTGCCTCCTAATTACTAACTAACTTTTACTTTTGGATGGGTATTTTCATACAATCTAGAAAGATGTTCTGCTGCTTATAAGCTCCATTTATTATCTAAGTGGCTTTGTCGGGATCCTTTGTCCGTCAAAAATGTCTTCTCCGGAAAGTGGACATTACATGTGGAGGACAGAAGTGCTTTTTTCAGAGATTAATTGCTTTTTCTAAAGCAGTACAGTACTGTATAGCTTGCTGAAAAATATAACTGGGATTGGATGTGAAATACTTTCTGTACAGAGTTCCACATCAACTTGACAAGCATGTCCATCAAAAAGTGTCTTCTCCGGAAAACCTGAAGCTGTTGTTACTGCAGTTAATAGTATATACAACTAATGTTGCAGGAAACCTGCTCAGATAATGTGTTTAGTGAGCTTTCACTCTTAATGCTGTGAATTATTTACAATTACAAGCAGATGTACTTTACAAGACCCTGTACCTGTTACACTTTCACCCTGTGAAATTTAGACACCATTAGACCCGTAGCTCTGACACTTTAGACAAAATATTCAAGTCTCATAAGGTGCGGACTGGTAACAAGAAACCACAAAAACCAGGAGTTTTATTTTTGAGCTACTGTGAACCCAAAAAGTATAACCTGATTGTGAAACAGTCCTTATATACAGTGGCTCGCAAAAGTATTCATAGCCCTTGAACATAATACCCCACATATGTCACACTGCAACCACAAACAATGAATTTTATTGGGATTTTATGTAATATACCAACAAAGTGGTGCATAATGGTGAAAATGTTTACAAATAAAATTTGACAAATGTGGCATGCAAGCCCCCTTTACACTGATACCCCCAAATAAAATCCAGTGAAACCAACTGCCTTCAGAAGTCTTCAAAATTAGTAAATGGAGTTCACCTGTGTGCAATCTCAGTATAAATTCAGCTGTTCTGTTAAAGCTTCAGAGGTTTGTTAAAAACATTAGTGAACAAACAGAATCATGAAACCCAAGTAATACACTGGACAGGTCAGGAAGAAAGCTGAAGTTTAAAGCAGGGCTAAATAATTTTTTAAAAATAATAAAGAAATAAAAATCACAAGCTTTGAATATCTCACAGAGCACTGTGGCTGTGCACCTAAACTGACAAGCTGAGCAAGGAGAGCAATAATTAGAGAAGCAGCCAGGAGGTCCATGGTAACCCTCGAGAAGCTGCAGATATCCACAGCCCAGGGGGGAGAATCTATCCACAGGACAACCATTAGTCATGCACTCCACAAATCTTTATGGAAGAGTGGCAAGAAGAAAGCCATTGTTGAAAAAAAAGCCATAAGAAGTGCCATTTGCAGTTTGCCACAAGCCATGTGGGGGACACAGCAAACATGTGGAAGAAGGTGCTGTGGTCAGATGAGACCAATATTGATCTTTTGGCCTAAATGCAAAATACCATGTGTGGCAAAAAAAACTAGCACCATCCCCACCATGAAATATGGTGGTAGAAGCATCATGCTGTGGTCAGTGTAACTGAAAAGACGTCGGCATGTCAACCAATGCCGCCATGAGAGATGAAAGGCCGACGTACTATACTTTTACGATGGCCAGTATGGCCGATGTGTCAAAATAAGTGAAACCTCGAAAGACAAGCCCCTCTATATACATTACTGTGCAAAAGTTTTAGGCATCCTATTTTTTTTTTTTAATAGTATAAACTTTGCTACAGATTTTTATTTTATAACTTGTATACTAACAAGTTAGTACAAAAAAAACACTTTAGATTTCCAAACATTAGTTTTCCAGCACAAAATGAAATGTCACATAAAAAAAAATGTTATTACAGTATGTCAATAAAAAAAAAAAGCAGCATATTACGTATAAGAGATGTAATAAAATGAAGGATGCTGCGATTTACATGCAAATAAAGAATCAAGTGTGGCAGTCAACATTTCCAGGAGAACTGTGGCTGAATCTGTAAGACACCCGGTAGATACTGTACATGTAAAACTGCACAAACTATAGCTGATGCTATTCTATTTTTTAAACAAAACATCACACCTAATATTGAATCCGTTTCATTTATTATTGTTTACTGTGCTTTATAGAATTTTTACATAAAGATCTTTAATTTAATGTCGTTTTTAATATGTAAATATAAGGCATCTTTGTTCTACACCTTTCTTTTGAGTACAGTATCTACCAGGTGTGTAACTATTTTTTCCGGGTAACATTAGTCATCATGCCTCCTGAAAAAGACAGGAGAAAAGGACATTGGCGAGGTACCGGAGGAATACCTATGAGTGAATTTAAAGACATGCTTAGTTAGAGGGAAAAAGCGTCGCGTTTCATAGAAATAAAGCATCCTAACAAAGAAGCCTCAGGATGTGCTGTTTTCTGCACGCTCTTCCTGACGATAATCATCTTATTAGCACAGTAGCCCAGTAACTTAAACAAAATGTCTCTTTCTACTTTAAAAAAGTGACAAGTTGATTGGAAGAGCAGGTGGTTTAACAGTAAATGGACAGCAACTGGACAGCAACAGTGCATATATCGGTATGTAAGGAATCTAATTTCAGAAGGCTTTTTAGGAAACCCCATGATAACTAACACTACTGTCCCACTGGGCTCTGATGCTTTCTACCGAGTCATTCTCACTAATGAATGCCATTAAAACTCATAATCGCGCATCTCTCACTCTCACGCTGCCTGCATTACACCTGATTCACTGCTCTTACTAAATCCAAACATGTCCTTTTCCTCATTATATGTGAAAGTCTGGTTAGATCAATCAGTTCAGTAAAGAGTTCTGTTCATCAAATTAGTAATTAGGAATAACAGTTAAGGTATTATGTCCGTGTTGATATTCACATTATCTTTTTCTTCTCATTATATTATTTAAAACTGAACCTTTGTCTTATTATTCACTTCTTCCTCTCTCTTAGTATTATAATTATAAGCTTTACTTTTCTGTCTTAATATTCACTTAATTCTTCTCATTATATATTATTACTAATATTAGGCATGATGTACAATCGATAATTGAGCAATATCGAGCAAAACAAATCTAACCTTCTAGAGTCGATGGACGCACCGGAGCGTCCAAATCACGTGACTGATTTAAGACGATGTGGCGGGAAAATGCATTCTCACCGAGTCTCCCTTTCAACTTGTCAGAAGGGCAGACTTCAAACTATATAACAGTTTTAAATAGTGTTGATATGCCAAGTAAAATCAGAGTTATGATAATTTATGGCATGCTTTTTCTTGAATTTTCTCATTACGCGTGGTGGCGTTTGATGCGTTAAAACCGGGCTATGCTAAGCAAAGTAGCACAGAAGCAGAGAGTGGGTAGAAAAAAATAAAAAAATAAATAAAAAACCCACACAACACACCACATGTGGTTGCTTGGGGGGGTGTACGGCGGCAAAAGAGAGACAGCAATATCTACAGCGAGTTTGAAGATTTGAAAGATTTTACAAACCTCTCCCTTTATTGGCGTCACGATGCTACGCCCCTCTTCGCAAATGCGCGAGATCTGTTCAAACCAAAATGGTGTCGCAACAAATACAAGACGATTGCCGTTTCTGAGCAGAATATAAGTGAGAAATGCCATAAAAATCGTACAGAATCTCACCAAATCTACAAGAATAATTATCGGTAAGATTTTATTATTAGCAATTAATCGATAGTTTTTTTTGATTGCTACAAGCCTAATTATTATTAATAATATTATCATTATTATTTTTCTTGATAAAATACTATTCACTCATATATTGTTATAGTTATTTAATACCACACTACACTCATGTTGTATTTGTAGGTACAGTTGTGTGCAGTGGATGTTGTCTGTTAGTTAAAATTTTAAATCTCTGTGATATGGCTCACCTGGATTAATTACCCAAGATGGTGTATGTTTTTATTTGGATGTAGAAATGCCTTGGGCCTATATGTCTTGACACAATACAATGCACTAATCTTATTGGGCATTTACAGAATACACTATGTGCACTTCAATGTTTGTTGTACCTGGTAATGTTTTTCAAGCCATATTTCTTAGGCCCTTATTTGGGATTCTTTTCATGATCCGGCCCCCATTCCAAATTAAATGAATAGCACTGATTTATGGTTTACTTTGTATAACACTAAATTATTTTGCTGGGAAACATGTGTGTATTTTGGGGGTCTGGAACGCATTACAGGTTCATTATTTCTTATGGGAAAATTTATGAGACTGTCGCTCTACGAATAAATATTTTTGAATTGATTCTCTTTGGGATAAAATGATTCAGATTTATTTAACTGGCGTAGGCCAAAAGTTATCGTTTACACTGCCTGTGGGGATGCTTTTCTTCAACAGGGACAGGGAAGTTGGTCAGAGTTGATGGGAAGATGGATGGAGCCAAATACAGGGCGATCTTGGAAAACTTTGGGTCTTCAAAAGACTTGAGTCTGGAGCAAAGGTTCACTTTCCAGCAGGACAACGACCAAGAACATACAGCCAGAGCTACAATGGAATGGTTTGGATCAAAGCATATTCATATATTAGGACAGCCCAATCAAAGTTCAGATCTAAATCCAAATGAGAATCTGTGGTAAGACTTGAATTGCTGTTCACAATTGCTCTCCATCCAATCTGACTAAGCTTGAGCTATTTTGCAAAGAATGGGCAAATATTTCACTCTCTAAATGTACAAAGCTGGTAGAGACATACCCCAAAAGTCTTCCTGCTGTAATTGCACTGAAAGCTGGTTCTATTGACTTTGAGGCATGCCACACTTTTCAGAATTTTATTTGTAAAAAATCATGTATCATTTTCCTTTCTCTATACCAGTGATTTTCAACCAGTGCGCCGTGAGAGATCGTCAGGTGTAACGTGGGAAATTATCCAATTACCGATGGCCATTGACGAGTGTCTGTGCTGTGGTGACTGGCAGAGTAATGTAATACTCTTCCATGTCAGTAGGTAGCTTAATTGCCTTGTTTATTCTTAGAGACAAGAGAATTAGTGATGCATGCGACAGGTTGCAGTGACGGTGATGAAGTTTTTAAAAAGGAAAAATTCAAACTCCGAACTGGGTCCCGGACGAAACACCCATCGCTTCAAAACAAGCCGATGGACTATTTTGTTCGCAAGCGTGAAAACACAGAGAAACAGGCAACTTTTATGAGAAAAACCACAAAGGTAAATGAGAGAGCCCTCAAAACTAGCAACATAGTTGCTGAACTCGTAGCTAAATCAAATTCAATTTATATAAACTCACTCCGTGTGAAACCTGGGCCTGTTTATATGAACACAAAGCTGATATCCTGGCAGGAATTGAAGACAGACACACACAAAGCTCTTCCTCAACAGCTCTCAGTCTCTCTCTGTTTTTAGTTTTTATAGCAGTCAGGCTTGAAAAGCTCAGCTCACACAGATATGTCATGGAAAATGGAAGCAATGTTGAAAGCTTTTTCCTGCCAGGATATCAGCTTTGTGTTCATCTAAACAGGCCCAGGTTTCACACCGAGTGAGTATAAATAAATTAGGAAACGATATTGTTATTATATATACTGTATTAAGCTACAGTGTCATTTTGTAACATTTTTGGTTTGTGGTGTGCCGCAAAAATTTTTTCAATGTAAAAAATGTGCCGTGGCTCAAAAAAAAAAAAAAACAAAAAAAAAAAAACACCGCCCTACACAACAATTTGCCACCTCGTGTAGGTCTATCACATAAAATCCCACCAAAACACATTTGTAACATGTAACATGACAAAATGTGGAAAAGTTCAAGGGGTATGAATACTTTTGCTTGCTATTGTATATGTAGAAATATTGGCAATATTATTACCAATACCACTACAAATACTACTACTATTATTACTACATAGTAACAGTAGGTTATGTAACTCGCCTGGGATCTGAACCTTCGCTGAACTGTCCGCTCGTCTACCCAAAAGCAGTTTTCGTGCAGTGAACGCACTAGCTCTGCAGTTTTCCCTTCTTCAAACTTGGCATGAGTCCAAGCCCAGCGGGAAACCCTACTGTTTTTGCTTTTTTTTATTCTTTCACTTTTTTCCATAAATAAAACGTGTTGCACAGCCCAAACCGATGAGCATTTGTAAACGTTATTTAGCACCTGGGTAGAGAACCCCACAGAGACAAACACATACATTGAGCTGCAAGGGGGACTACAGTGTATTTAAAAAACAAAAACACGTATTTCTGCCCATAACTCCCAAACCAAATGTCTCACATTTAAAAATTATATATCCACACGTTCACGGGACTGAGTTGTAAGCTACACCTGTTTCCACCTGGAACCGTTCCCCTCCCCCCCCCTCACAAAATCGCTAAGAAAGCAAAACCTTATTTTTCAAACTCCTCCTAGAATTTTTGCCCAACCTGCACGAAACTTTGGATATAGAATATTGGGAGTGACCTGATAAAAAGTTACCAAAATTTTGTTCAGTTCAAAAATGTGCACTCTTCTTTTGTACAAGACTGATGCTTTGATCAAATTTATTTACATTAACCACAATGGAGCGCTGCAAATTTGACAAGTACACACCTCAAGAGTGTTTCATTCAATTTGCACAAAACTTAGTGGGCATGTTCTAGGGCCACTCCTGTTGCCAGCTCTACAATGGTGTTGTGATTGCTCAAAGTGGCCACGGCAACATTTAGAATTCAACAGTTTGATTCAAGTGAAAACACTCAAATTTACAGCACAGACAGACAATGTTTCATAGACCTCGAATACCAAAAATGGTTCATGTGCACCACCGGGCCATCAAAAGGGACATGTGCGGATGGGCCTGAACCCTAATTCATTACAGCTTGTAGTCCTAGTTTTCTGCTTATTATTCCTACAGTGAAACCTGCAACTGGTGTTATTGTTTCCACTATTCAGTTCAGTCAGTTCTCATGCATTTCAAGTAACCGCTCTTCCTAGAGGACATGTGAGTAGTGTTTTGTAAATGCACTGTTAGGACTCAGCTGTGCAAACGCACCTGTAGATGAGGCGGAGCGATGGGTGGAGGCATGGCACCAGGTGGAGGAATTGCTGACAGACTTGGATCAAAAGGTGGGCGTCCAAAAGGAGGTCTGGGGGGCGGTGGAGGCCCCCTCATAAGGCCAAATGGAGGTGGTGGTCGCAGAAGTGGGGGAGGACCTCGCATCACTGTGCTGGGAGGAGGTGCTGGACTAGGAAATCGTAAGGCCTGTTGCAGGGTCATTCTGGGGAGGGGAAAAAAACTTTACAGTAATCTTTAGGGTTGTGATATGATTAAAATCTCATATCCTGATATCGGTCATTTCATATCCAGATACATATGATAGCACAGTTTCTGTAAATTCAATAAATTAATAAACAAATAACCTTTTTTATTACCTCTTAAGTGCATTTTTAATAAGGTTGTTAAAAGTAATAAAATAATCATACCAGTAATGGGACTCTATTTCACACATGCATCCTCACCTTAGTGATAATTTCAGATGATAAAAAACATTCTTAGGAAAAATATAGTTCAATAATCCATGGTCAATAACCCCAGGGCTAACGCAGCCTAAGCAGCATCTACCCATCCTTTATCTATACTGTTAATTCATAAGGGTCATGGAGCTGGATGTTTGCAGAGCCTAACAGCCTAAAAGCTGCAGTCACTTCACTAATATTCAAATGAAGGAAAATATTGCCAAAACGAGTATAATTTGAGACACAATACGACAAATGCCCATGACACAAAACATGGATTTATAAATGATTTTATTACTATGGCTAATGTGCTCCATAACAATGGACTTTTTTCAACAGTGCGTTATAAAGACATAACAGACCACTGAATGCCATGATTGACCAATCGGAATCAAGTATTCAAATGAGCTTATAGATATAAATTACCAACGTTCCCTTTCATGTAATATCACACAGCCCTAGTGAACTTAATTCTTAAACACAGACTTGGTGTCATTCATGGTAACATCAGGAATTTAAAGCAACATACACAACAGAAGATCTTACATACAAGATGTACTTACTCACTAAATTAAATTATTTAACACCATTGGCTTCATATGAAAATACATTTTCATTTACAAGAACGTTTTTGTGAATATTCATCATTTTAAACATTCACAACCGTATAAAACTGAAATGGAATCATAAAAGAAATATATACTATATAGTTTTATACACTAGACCATCGATTTAATGGACAAAAAGGGGGAGCATCGGTCCAGTTCTGCCGATTGTCTGTAACTTCCTAGAATGGTTCGGAAGTGGGCAATAATTTAATTACAGAAAAATAGGGGAAAATTCTATGTATATGCAAATGCAACCACATAATCCAATGTGACACTACTGTATACGCACTGATGCATGTGCCAACTATCGAAACAGTGGATCGCATCTGCCCTTGCCGACCGCCGAGCTCTCCCGGACAGATTCAGCTACTCTAAACTTTGTCCCCAGCTTCTGATATCCATTAAACCGGGGTCCGTAGAATAGAGGGTCGAGTGTAAAATGCATTTTGGATTGAGGACTCAGATTGTCACTTGAAATAACAACCATAGCTTAATGAAGCCCAAAATGTTAATTTGGCTATGTTGGTACAGTAACTTGATGTGATACTATAGGGATCCATATTACGCCAAATTGTGCTGCTAATTACATAAGAATAATGATAAGGATGTTATTTCTTCATAAAAACTACTAATTATTATTTTTGTACGTGATTGGATGTTATAAAGGGTCCCCAGGTCACACCCTCAGAACTAACTGAATCTTTATTTTTTAATTAAACATGTAGCCATTTATGTTTCTACCCATATAGGATGGACACGTCAGTGCCAATAATGCAAGATAACTGCAATATCAGTATACAGGTTTTAAACTAACAAATCAGATAAATGTGTGAGATGTATGGACTATGTCAGACCTTCAGAGGCAAACGCATACTAAAAATAAACAGCATTGATGTAGACGTGAGAAGTTTGATCAGAAATCAGCTGATTGACTTTGGTTTGGATAGGAGGCCTAGTTTGATGGATGGTTAGGAAAACTGTGGAGATGATAAAACTTTCATTTACAAAGTTGATCATTTTAAGTACTACAAGTTAAAGTAGAAGCAAACGGTTTCCTCTGAACACCTTGGTTGTGCCCATCATAATGACGAGCAGAATACATAATGTCGGCAACCAAATCAGTTGAGGCATCCCTGACTTTGTTTTTACCAGCATAGTTTTTACATTTTCTGATAGGCATGGGGTCATTTCTTTATTTTACAAAATACGCCTTTTAGCAGTCAATGAAATGTGAGAAATCATATTTCCACATTACCATGGAACGACCTATATAAGAAGGGCTGAAAACAAGAGTAGTGTAATCCAATAGAAAGCTGTTTTTGTTTAAAAACATGTTTTAGCAATTAAAAAAAAATAAAAAATAAAAATCAGGGAAAATGCTCACGATATGATTCAATGTCATAAGAAAGATGAAGGAACCATTCTGGCACACATCGACCTTATCGACGTCTGTAAAAATATGACCTTCTCATCTTTCAGTTTTTGTGGGTTAGACCACTGTGGTACTCAGCCCTTCATATACTCACTGGAACCGCCAGCCGTTTTGGAAAAATGGACCCAAGCATCGCTTTTCTGGTTGTTATTCTTGTAAAATTATTATCCTTGCTCTTTCATGTTGATACAGGCGGAATTATTAAACTCGTGTTTATTGTTTCGTTATAGAAAATGTTTTGGTGGAAGTCAGTGTTTGGTGGCATCTGTCAATCAACGGAACCTTTAAGCTTTGCTGTGACATTATTCGAGTGATAATCTATCAAAGTTCAGCTCAGTTTAACTCATTACCCACCCACTTCGAATCAGTTGAGAAAATTTTACCTCTTGTCGCTTATTTTGCCAGCTTTCACTGATTTACATGGTCACGTGTCACTCATCGCTTCATGTGTGTATGAATCTCAACAGTGTAACATCATAATTTATGGTTAAACTAAACAGGAAAAGTGGATCTGCTTTGTGCCGAAAATCAATGGAATAGTTTATTTTGTGATACAATGCGAGTCATTTTTCCTGATTAAAAAATATTTTAAAGGATAGCTATAGCTCAGTCTGGGGAGTGACATCTTTACACTTGTTATTGATGTTCCGGGGCGCTCTCAAGGGATGCAGCACAACAGAATGCGCAGTTAGTTGCTCAGGTATTTTCATAAACATTTCCGCCCATTTCATTATATTACCAGTTATAAACGCAGCATATTGAATGTGGAGCTGTGTACAGTTAGTGAATGTATTTTGTTGTGTTTAGCTCATGTGAACTGGAGTGCCGAGGAAGTTTTCCGATGCTAACAGTTAGCATGCCGGTTAGCCGTCTATAGAGCTGCATCCCTTGGCAAAACAGAGTATGGTATTTAGCACTATTTGTATTAGAAAGTGATTTCTGTTAAAATTAAACTGAGTGCTTATTATTTAAGGTGTTGAAGGTTTAAACTATGTGCTTATATATTCACTAATGCATAGTTTTGGGGTGAAAGAGTTAAAGTATTGTGCTGTAAATTCATGTCTTTGTTGACATTTGTTTAGGAAGCTGCAAAAAACATTATTTGTAGTTATTTTTTATACTGTTCACGGTGTTGACCTGTTAGAGACTCTCCACTGTGGTTCATCCTAAGGGCTGCTGCACTGAGCAAAGCCCAGCATATTATTAAAGTATGTAATGTGATTGCGCAATGACTTATTGAAAATGATGATCATGAAGTAAACTTGTAAACCCAAATGATTACGACCAGTAATGTTCAGAGAACCATGTGGTCGATTTATTAGGTCACTGTGTGATGAATGGATTAGGAAGTTAAACACGGACAGACTGGAAAGTGCCCAGCATTCGTTCTGTTATTTGTAGAGACCATTTTACTGAAGATTGTTTTGAGCCAATTCCAGAGCCTCAGTGTGAAATGGCTGCAGGTTTGACAGCCGTCATGCAACCAGCACTGCTACAGGTGCTAACAGTAACACCACAACGTTCAGAAGCTGCCAACAAGCCTGAACAGAAAATCTAAAATTGCTCTAAAATATTGCTGTAAAATGATGAGCAGTCAGTCTGTTATAACACTCAATCTGAATGATTGAGGTTGACCTGTAGCATAGCGTATAATTTCTTAAAGGAACTTTCAAGTTGTGTCCATATTTCACCATTTCATATTTTATACTTTTGTTTATAGTGGCTAACAGTGGTGCCAAATTCTACATGTCTTGGAATAAAATACATCAGACAATTTGTGCTATTTCTTAGGCATTTTTGGCCCCCTAAAACGCATATACATTTACGGACCAGTAGCAATTTCCATGACTTTTCCAACACTGGTTCAGGACCAAGGACAGTTGTAACTCTTCAAATTTATTTGTCACATACAAAATCATACACAGTACAATATGTAGTGAAATGCTTGTTAGGACTGTCCTATATTTGAAGAAGAATTTAAAAAACTGTCAATATCAAGAGAAAAAAAGAGATCAATAACAATAACTATTTGAAGGACACCAAGAGTTAAGTTGAATATAAATATAAAAATATACAATATAAATGTAGTGACGACAAATAAGCCACAACCTTGCTGAAATATCAGCAATCCAGACAAAATGGCTATGATAAAGTGTCTGCGCTATGTTGTGTGTGTGAATAGTTATCATTCCCCGTGATGTTAAAGCTTTCAGAATCGTTTTTACCCACGATCAAAGCCCCAAATTGTGGGCGATGCCTGTATATTTGTGGCACTAAGCATTATCTTATGTTAAATATTCTAAAAACAGTAGGAGTGTTGTTGCATATGATCATGCGATATTTATACATATGTCAAAGTATCAAAAAAGTTTTATAACCCCTTTTCATGACAGTTTTTCTGCCTTAATAGGTCCCTTAACTAATCATTCCTTTTATTTTTCTGCTTATAATGATTTTCAGGAGTTGACTGATCTGAAAGGACATAACAGAATCATGGGCAGACGTGAACTTTGTGCTTGCAAACAAACATAGCTGGACTGGACAGACTGATATCTGTAGCAGGTTGTTGTACCTTGCTGTAGCAGAAATTGGCTTTAGTGTTTAAGTACTGGTAGTTATTGTACATGTTTAGTTGCTCTGCTACCATTTTTAACTTTAATCAGGAGCTTCAGGGGGACTTCCTAACCCTAAAGCATCCCCTGACCCGCCGGGCCCCACAGCAGGGTTTCACCCAGGACCTAGGCGGCCCCCATACCACCGGCCGGACAAAAAGGTCCACCCTCCTACCTTGTGAACCCTCCCATTCAAAATCCTGGCCAACCCCATTCAAAATACGGAGAAGCCAACAGTGCTTCCGGCCGCTGATTTTCGCTGTAATTAAAAGAACAGCAGCAATGGAGGGAGCAAACACCAGCGGAAAAACCGATGTGGTAAAAATTGATTTGCAACGCAAAGTCAGAAGTAACGACCTATCTATTAAGCTCATTGAACTGAACTGGCAGGGAAGGCGCTAATGTTACTGAACTTCATGAGTCGAGTGTGACATAACATAAAAGACAAAACATAAAATTAATGTTACTGTTTAAATAAACAAGTGCTTAATAAATTAGTAAAATGCAACTTTGTGTGTTATGTTTGGGTTTATTCAACTAAGGTAGGCATAGTGTAACGTACTGTTGTCTTGTTTGTTTGGGTTTTTTTTTTTTTTTTTTTTTTTTTTCCTGTACCTGACCCCAAAAAGAGCTAGAAAAAGGGATTTAGCAGCTGGTCCTCCACAGAAAAACCCTAGGGCCCACAGGCCATGTATTATTTATGTTTTTGTGCCCTTTAGTGAAAGTATTTTGTTTAGATTAAGGCAATAACTGCCTCCCTATATTACCACGGATGAAATGGGAAGAGGATCAAATCAAATTCAACGTATTGCCTAAAGAAAAAAATGGGACCAATACAGGAGCGGGATGGGAGTGGGAGTCATCTTACCAGGAGTGGGATGGGACAGGATTTTTTTTTTTTTTACTCTGTCCCGGGATTGGAATGGGACAAGATTTTTTTTCTATGGCAGTGGGATGGGACAGGAGTGAAAATCCACGACTTCCGGTTAGGTGAACTATGGAGTGAGACGCAAATTTTGGTGCTCCCGTTTCGATTATAAAGAAATCCTGCTCTCGGCACCTTGTTATTTTTATTTTGGTGTGCACTTTTTTTTTTTAACATTCTCTCACTAATTTTAACGGTCTAAAAAATGCCAGTTAAACTTAAATCCAGCGCCAATTCCTCCGAATTAACGCAGCGGCCTACCTCACTGGCGCAGTCTCCACGTCGTGGTGACTCCTCTCCCATTCAGGATGACCCTGTAATCAAGCTACATCCAGATGCGGCCTCTAGCTTCAAAACGGAGTTGCTCTCTTCTCTCCGTAGTGAAATGGCGAGTATCTTTAAAACTGAGCTTCACGAGGCCCTGAGTGAGAATTTATCCACCATTAAAACGGAATTACAGTCCGTGAAGTGTGAACTCTCTGCAGCCATTATGAACACTCAAACCGATGTAACAGCACTGAGAAACACTATGACCGAAATGGAAACTTCTCTCTCCACCTGTACTGATGATATTGTTATGATTCAAACGAAGATGAGCTCTCTGACAGCTGAGTTGGCGAAAATGGAAAGTAGATTTGAAGATCTTGAGGCGAGATCCAGGCGCAACAATATAAGAATCCTCGGGATTCCCGAAGATTCTAGTTATTCGGCCTCTACCGTGACTGTGTCCGCTGTTCTTAAGGAGGCTCTCCGCCTCGAGAAGGAACCCCTTCTGGACCGAGCCCACCGAACCCTCCAGCCGAAGCCAAAG
>JBCNYH010000026.1:17243349-17257683 GCA_039654325.1 Tandanus tandanus
CGTCCCTTTTCTCGTGCGCACGTGAAACTTTCTCTTGCGCACGCGATAGTGTCTCTGGCGCACGAGAAACCTAACCTTTATTTTTTTTTTTACCCATGTCCCTTTATGGGCTCCGTAGAAATGGATGCTGTGTGTTCCAAAGACAGAAATGGCCATCCAATTATCAATAATAGGTCCAAAATCCAGAGTTTGTCATGGTACATTGTTGTGTCAGTGCACTTGGTAAAGGTTACTTACAGATCTGTGGTTACAGCATTAATACAGAACGGTACGTTTAGATTTTGGACGATCATCTTTTCCAGAGATATCCAAGCATATTTCAGTAATATAATAACAAAACCACATTCTGCACACAATCCAATGGCATGGCTATGGAAGAAGAGGGTGCTGGACCAGGCCTGCCTGCAGTCCTGATCTGAATTTTGAAATGAAAAATGCAACAATGATGACCTCGTATTATTGCACATTTCAAGGCCTATTTGGTTCAATATAACAGCTAAAACAGATCATTTGGTTTCTTCAGTATCTAAACATTTTTTAAGTGTTGTGAGAAGGAATGGGATTTACCATTAAATAAATTTTAATAGGGCAGCACAGTGGTGTAGTGGTTAGCACATCCACCTCACGGCAAGAAGGTCCTGGTTTTGAGTCTTGGGCTCGGCAAGGGTGTTTCTGTGTGGAGTTTGCATGTTTTCCCAGAGCTTGTGTTGACTCTGGGTATTCAGTTTCCTCCCATAGGCCAAAGACATGCACTTTAGGCTAACTGGCTTCTCCAAATTGCCCCTAGGTGTGAGTTTGAATGGTTGTGCGTGTGTGTTGGCCCTGCAGTGGATTGGCGAGTTGTTCAGGGTGTATCCCTCCATTGCCCAGTGTCGGCTGAGATCTGGCCTCCCCGCTACCGCACACATTACCACTTTAACCTGTCTAACTCTTTTCTGACATATTGAACTAATGAGCTGCTAGCTTCTAGCATAAGTTTTCATAGGCTATATCAAAACTATTTCTCTGCATTCTGGCTTTTGGGTCACCTTACAGGTATTGTTAAATTAAATGAGTCAGCAGCCCAAAAAAAATAACATCAGGTGATTGACAGGTAAAGCCCAGGAAAGCCCATGCATTAAAGTGGGCCTGCACATGTTACATCTTAGCATCCATGGTAACATAAGAAAAGCAAACTAAAATGACATTTTTTGGTATATTTTTCCATTTTAAAGGGTCACATTGATCATTCACGTCAGTCTTAGGCAGCAGGGCGAGATGTCCGAGGAATCAACTGGCATCCAGCCCTCGCTCCATGACTGTTTTTGTTGTTGTTGTGGTTGTTTTGGTGTTGCTAAAACAGCTTGAGGTTTCTTTCTGTCAAGCTAGGTGAACTTTCCCAAGTTTTCATGACCCCTTCAGCCCATATAACAAAGGTGACCCTGGGGGTCCACTGAGATTTTACTTTGCTTACTTTATTTTCCCTTGTATTTGTGATTGAGTTGTTTTGGAGATCTAATTTGTTACGGTAAGTGGTAATGGGGGAATGACACAGAGATGCACGTACTAGGGACACATGAGAGAAGGTATGGGAATATACAGATAATAAGAGTTTGGATTTCTGTTTATGTGTGTGGCGTGTGCATTATTTGCATGTGTTTAGAAGCATTGTCCTTGAGATTTGTGGTATGGCCTGGTTATGTATTTGCTTAGGGGGTATTGTCTGGTATTGCAGAATGATTTCCAATGTATGTAAGTGAAGAGTGGGGCCCATATCATTATATGTAGAAAATGTAGTTTTTCCTTTGTTATATAATAACATTATGTAATATATTATATATAGTAATAATAATATAATAAAATGGTTAATAGTTTAATTTAACCATGACAGAGGCAAAGCTAAATGCTGTGTAGCTAAAAGCATTAGTCTACTCATTTCGATTTTAGTACATACTTCGCACACTTTAGTATATACTACAAAGAATCATAAGAAAAATAAGCTAAAATACAATTTTTATGGTTTATTTTTCCATTTTAAAGTGTGATAATGACGACATCATCTGCTCCAAGTGACTATGATAAACTATGAGCATCCATCATTTGAATTCTGCATCATTCACTGCTTCATTCAATAATGATTTTCAATCCCAAAATAGCAGACCAGTGAGACTGCACTGTTACTATGTATGTACTATTACCTTTTCCACATTTTTTGTGTTATTACATTTAATCAAGATGTTTTCGGGCAAACTTGTGTAGTTGCTTTAGAAGTTTTTAAAGCTGTTTTTCACATGAAAACATGACATTAAGATGTCAAGGTTGGGTGGAACCAATGAACTAATAAAAGAAAACCTTTTCCAGTGCACATGAGAAGGGCAGAATTCAGCTTTCATTAGGACAACAACACCAACTATGCAGCCAATGCTACACTGAAGTGATTGAAAACCAACCAACTGAATGTCTTAGAACATCGGAGTCAAAGACCAAATCACAATCCAGTTGAGAATATGTGTAAAGATTTGAAAATTGCTGTTCACCAACAGTCTTCATCCAGTCTGAAAGGCTTGAGCAATTTTGCCAAGAAGAATAGGTGAAAAAGATCCAGAGAGGTAAAAATATTTCATTGTACTTTATAACTATACAAAACATATAGTATTATCAGTTTTAAGAATTATAAGTATTATGTTTACTTTCCTTGAGTATGATTGAATTTGCATAGTACATAGTACTCTTCAGTATCACTGTAGAAAAAGCTAACAAAAATCAGTATAAGAACCTAATTTTGTACATGATATTTTATGGGTTTTTTTGTTTGTTTGTTTTTTTAATTCAATATTAAAATGGGGGCAGTGGTGGCCTGGTGGTAGGGTGCTGGATTACTGATCCCAAGGCCGGGGGTTCAAGCCCGAAGTTGTCATTGCTGTCCCCCCAGTGCAGCTAACTGGGTTATAAAAGGCCGGCCATGTCTCTCACTGTCTGTGGTGAGAGGCATGTAAAAGAACCATTGCTGACTTTCAAAAAGAGTAGGCCATTGGGTTGCTGTCAGAATGTTTCTGCCCTGTGATGGCCTGGCGAGCTGTCCAGGGTGTACTCTGCCCTCGCCCAGAGTTGGCTGGGATAGGCGCCAGCCTCCCCATGACCCTAATTAGGATTAAGCAGCTCAGAAAATGAATGAATGAATAAACATTATATTGACGTATAGAATTGTACAAAATCATTAAAACAATTGGATAACACAGGAAAGTGCAAGCATTTATTTCCGTTGTGGTCCAGTTTAATTAATTAATTTGCAAACTATGATGTGTAGTCATATAACTTTCCTTTATGAACAAATACAATTTTGACAAATTATCTATCTATACTTTTAGTCAGTGTAATTCCTTATTACTTTTGCCATTGCTGATGTATCCCAGAAGACATGAAGCTGTTATTTACACCAAATGAAGTAAGAAACTGAATACTTAGGGATATATTCGATGTGACACAACCACAACCAAGCAGTGTACTGACTATACTTATATACATACTTTATATAAATCTAGAACACGGGTGGCAACATCATTGGCGATGGGAGCCATTATTCTTATTACCAGAAGGCCAGCTTACAAATCTGACTACTTCTGCATTGTTGAAGTACACATACTCAAGTAACACAAGGGACTTTACAAGGAACAAAGTAAGTGAAAGATACAAGCCATGCAAGACTAACTTGCCTAATGCTGTATAAGTGTAACTGTAGTTCAGGAGCAGACAGATATCTTGTTTCTGTACTCTGTAGCCTTCACTCTTGTACACATAAATTGCAGAGCAAGGAATAAATAAAGGTAGATAATGCAGTAGAGGCTTATTGCAATACAGTGAGATGAAAGAGAAGACTGTTTTTATTACATCATGCTGCTCTGCTATGTTGTTTCACAAAACAGCAACCGAAAAATCTGGCAATTTCAACAGTAACATGTAAAGATCTCTGGCCAACCACTATAGAAGTAACTAGAAAATTCTTATTTCTGATAACCATAAAGGGCTTCATTGTTCCTAAATAGCTTTCATTGTACAGATATAATTTAGTTCTTTTTACAGCACCAATCCTAGCAACAAAACCTCCACTGCAGTTTTAGCCCATCTCTACTGACAGCAGTGAAAGTCACCTAGGCTCAACAACAGAGACACATTACAAACAGTTCTGTATCCAAGAAACTGCATAGTCATCCTCAACAACAAGGCTATTCTCTATCCAGTGCCATGCTTGGCTAGTGTAGTGTTTCAAGCTCACGACTAAGTTATTCCTCTCCAAGAATGATCCAGCCTACATTAACTAACACTCTTAAAGCACTTCATTCATTCAAAACCATCAGCATAGCAAGCAATGCATTGTGGAAAGAAAAGGATTCTCACAGGTGCTTGATGTGCCCATAAATCATGCAGAGAAAACTGTGAGTATGTTGTGTGTCTCTATCATGGTGTATCAACAATACATTAGCAAAGAAGTGGGAGTCTGTTGCAAAGTCATAATTACCATTTCAATATCAGTGGAGAAATGTGGATAGCAAACAGTATATTTGTGGCCCCGGTCCCTGCATGAGTCATCGTAAAAACAAGAGTCACGCTCCAGCAAAGTCACTCCACTGACGGCAAATTCTTCCTGTCGAGGTCACACGACTGCCATCCCCCAACTTGTTCTCCATGGCAACAGGAACAGTAGCCCACATCCAGAATACTCGGATCAACAGATACAAGCAGAGAAAAGAAAATCAGAGAAGATGGGTGACACATCTGTCAATGACAGCCTGCTTCTTAACCCATATCTTGTTCCCTACAAATCAATGGGGAATAAAATGATGAATAATAATGGAGAAATTATTTGAGCCACATCTTTTGAGCAAAACAATAGAAATATTTATTCAAGAATGCCTACATTTCTCTCAATTATCTATATGTAAATAATCTCTCTTTTATAAATTTAAATATATTGAAACATATTTTAACTTACCTGCAATGGCCTGGCAAGCTGTCCAGGGTGTACCCCGCCCTCGTCCAGAGTCAGCAGAGATGGACGCTTGCCTCCCCACGACCCTAAATAGGATTAACTGGCTTAGAAAATGAATGAATGAATATTTTAGCTTACATTAGAGACACTGAGCCAACTTTCAATATATTGCTAAACTGTGAGTTAAAAAATATTATGTAAAATCATTTTGAACTGTATTAACTGTGGCGTGTTTGAAAATCAGAACTGGCTAACAGTCAAACATTCCTCACTTTCTTCATCATTCATCATTCATTTTCTGAACCGCTTAATCCTGATTAGGGTCGCGGGGAAGCTAGCGATCATCTCAGTCAACTCTGGGCGAGGGTGGGGTACACCTTGAACAGCTCGCCAGGCCATTGCAGTCCTCAGTTTCTTCAGCAGAAGGATTATCTTTCCTTTGTATCAAACATAATCCATACAAATAATCTAAGAGTGCCTAAAGTAAAGTTAAGAGACATTATAAAAGAAAAGAACATTTGAAATGTAAATTGTGTGTGTGTGTGTGTGTGTGTGTGTGTGTGTGTGTGTGTGTGTGTGTGTGTGTGTGTGTGTGTCCAGGAGAATACTGTTGTTTCATGGGATCTGGGGGCTCTCACTATACACGACTATACTCACTTCACCCTGAGGAATGTCCCCCCCCCAACACACACACACACACACACACACACACACACACACCTCATACATTACAGGGATTTTTGTAATCCAACACAAAATGCACTTACCGTTATTGAGATGTAGAGTACTTAATCTAGTGTATAATTGTTCCTCAAATCTCACAATTAAGTGTTGCTATTTACTGAATAGCACAGAGATGGAGTTATTGTTTACAAGACTCCCCACTAAAGGAAAAACTAAACAATGTCACAAATAAGCACAAAGGCTGATGCTTCTGTCATTAAACCTGGAGCTCATCAGCTCATATAATAGATAGAGTGGGGTGTAGAGATGGGAAACGTTAATAGACATAAACTGTGAGTATTGTACCGGAGGTTCTCTCCCACTTGGTGTAATCTTGATAACATACCATTACACCTTATTAGTACTTATGTTTATTATTTAAGAGTGGATGTGCCAAGGACTCAAACTGTCTGAATATCCTCCTGAGACCCAAAAATGAATGTTGTGTGTCTTCTCATTTCTTCACACTGCTTCTGTCCCACACCACCCAATAACTATTGCACTTGAGCAATGTCTTCAAACAAGAGGAAGTTTGGCAAACTTACAGAAGATTTACTGTACATGTGTGTCCTCAGTGGGTTGTAACCTGTAACTAAGATTAACAAAATGTGGCACAATTATCTAGATTTTTTAAATAAAGGCTACCAAATTACATTATTTAACTGATGGTCTTAAATAAGTCTAATAGATTTAACTAGTCATTATTAAGTGATAGTCTTTAAAGCTATTAAAGAATTTTTTTTTTTTTTTATCTGTTTTCAGGTTTTGATACTGGCTAAAGTCTATTTCTTTGGAAAGAACTTGCTCCTACTTCTGTATTATTCTGTGCTGTTGCTACAAAAGTGCATTCTGCTGCGTATAATTCTCCAGTATTAAACTGTGTCTGTGCATGAATCAGGTTGGCATTTGGATTTGTATAAAGGGGTAAACTACTTCATCCATGTATCATTTGTTCATTCACAGATGTTTTCTAAGGCTAACATGTACTAATATACCCACCCAGCTGTATATGTGCTTACACTAATCAAATGTGAATCTGCTGAGTAACAGTGTATTACAGGCCATTTCAGTGTACAACCCGAATTCTGAAAAAGTCAGGACGTTCTTTAAATTTGAATAAAATGAGAACTAAAAGACTTTCAAATCACATGAACCAATATTTTATTCACAACAGAACATAGATAATAAAACAAATGCTTAAATTGAGAAATTATACAATTTTATGCATAAAATGAGCTCATTTCTAATTTGATGCTTGCAACATGTCTCAAAATAGTTGGGACAGGGGCATGTTTACCACGGTGTGACATCTCCTTTTCTTTTCAAGACAGTTTGAAGACATCTGGGCATCGAGGTTATGAGTTTCTGGAGTTTTGGTGTTGGAATTTGGTCCCATTCTTGCCTGATATAGGTTTCCAGCTGCTGAGAGTCCGTGGTCGTCTTTGACTTTTTTTTCATTTAATGATGCATCAAATGTTCTCTATAAGTGAAAGATCTGGACTGCAGGCAGGCCAATTCAGCACCCAGACTCTTTTCCGACAGAGCCATGCTGTTGCAATAGCTGCAGTATGTGGTTTTGCATTGTCCAGCTGAAATACACAATGCCTTCCCTGAAATAGACATCATCTGGAAGGGAGCATATGTTACTCTAAAACTTTTACATACCTTTCAGCATTCATAGTTCCTTCCAAAACATGCAGGCTGCCCATACCGTATGCACTTATGCACCCTCATACCATCAGAGATGCTGGCTTGTGAACTGAATGCTGGAAGTTCTCCCTCCTCAAGAGCCAACATGGCTTCCGCAATTACCAACAAGAATGTCAAGTTTGTACTTGTCTGACTGTAGAACACTTTCCCGCTTTAAAATAGTCCATTTCAAATGAGTCTTGGCCCATAGAACACAATGGCGCTTCTGGACTATGTTCAAATATGGCTTCCTTTTTGTATGATAGAGCTTTAGTTGGCATCTGCAGATGGAACGGTGGATTGTGTTTACCGAGAGTGGCCCAAAGACCACGGGCATCTAGTAAAGGTCTTCGGTCTTGTCCCTTGCGCACAGAGATATCTCCAGTTTCTCTGAATCGTTTAATGATGTTATGCACTGTAGATGATGAGATTTGCAAAGCCTTTGCAATTTGACATTGAGGGCCATTGTTTTTAAAGTATTCCACAATCTTTCTACGCACTCTTTCACAGATTGGGGAGCCTCTGCCCATCTTTACTTCTGAGAGACTCTGTCTCTCTAAGACATCCCTTTTATAGCTAATCATGTTACAGACCTGATATCAATTAACTTAGTTAGATTCAAGATGTTCTCCCTGCTAAATCTTTTTAAATTTTCTGTTTTTTTTCAGCCATTTGTTGCTTATCTGGGACCTATAGTAAGCATCAAATTTGAAATGAGCTAATTTTTGCATAAAATTTAAAGATTTCTCAGTTTACGCATATGCTTTGTTATCTGTGTTCTGTTGTAAATAGAATATTGGCTCATGTGATTTGAAAGTCTTTTAGTTTTCAGTTTATTCAAATTTAAAGAACATCCCAACTTTTACAGAATTTGGGTTGTATTTTGTGATGAAATAAAAGAAAAAGTGCAAAAACTAGCTGTTAATAGTTTATATTTACATATTTTACCAATAACACAGACTGTTCATTTGAGCTGTGCACTTTGAGACGAGCAAACGGAGCGGAGCTCCGTATGTGCTGTGGAGCTAATAGGAGTGTTTTTAGCATTAGCATTCCGGGCACTGTAAAGGCAAACTAATGTAAAAAATTGTATAGACTAAAAGGAAATACAAGAAAAACAAACTAAAACAAGATTTTTATGGTTTATTTTCCCATTTTAAAGCGTGATAAGGAAGATGCTGCCTGCTTGAGTGATCGTGACAAACTGTGAGGGTCTGTCATTCTGATTCAAGCATTATGCACTCAAAATAATGATTAGTAATCCTAAGAGGACCAATCAGATCGCGCCATTCCCATGTAGTAAGTCCTGTATTAGCTCGGCTCTGAAGATAATTCCAGCTGCAATTTAAATAATGCTTATATTAATGCATTCATTCTAATAATCTATCATTTCTATTGTAACAGATCATCACAGGAACATGTATGACAAACACTGCACTTAATTTAGGCTTAACAATAAACAAACAACCAAATAAAAAAATCCTTTCAGTTTAGCAATACCAATTCACACACAACTGCTAACTCTCACATCATGACAGCGACCAGCCAGGGAGAGTAAGGTATACACATGTTTCCTCCAAGACATGTGAAGGCACAATGTAATACACTTGAAGTAAAGTGCAGTCTACCCTCTTCGGCACGCATGAGCTCACAGACACCCATGATTAGATATTGCTGCTGCGACTGTCAGACTGACCGATTAAATTAATAACTGGGATAAAGTTAGTGGTACCAAAACAGTTTCGAATTTATTATCTGTTACATTATGAGTTGCTGATTAAATATTTTGAGAAGCTAAAGTAGTAATTATTAGCACTGGTTGGCTGTTGACATTTTGACATTTTCAGTGTTTTTGTTTATTAGCCATACTTTTACCTCAGTATACTTGTCGGAATGATTTTTTTGGTTCTCATTGTCTACAATAGCATTGTTCAATACATTTTCACCAAAAATTATAGATAAGTAATTTTTTACTTCTTTTTATTAGGAGCCCTTTTAGACAAAATTGGTGGTGTATAATCTTGTGTAAACAGCCACCTTAAGTGTAAACAGCCACCTTTATAGAGCACGGTTTACTTATGCTTCTGTGCAGTCTGTGTGTGTGTGTGTGTGTGTGTGTGTGTGTGTGTGTGTGTGTGTGTGTCTTAAGATAGAATGAAAAGAGAAAAAGAAATACACTTATCAGCCACAACACTCAGAAGCCTGATAGGAAAGCGAACACCGGCCATCGCATTACAATGGCACCTGCAAAGGAGCGAGACACACCAGGCAACGAGACAACCAGTCCTCAAATCAATGGGCCAGAAGCTAGGGGTGCGACGGTCAAGTGCACGGCCTCAAGCAACCTTCTGTTTCATCTGTATTAACTTTACAACAATTTGTGTCATAGTAACCAATAAGTAAGATTGGACTCTGAGAGCGAGCATTTGTGCCCCATGCTTATCAATGAGCCTTAGTTGCCCATGACTCTGTCACTGGCTGTCCTTCCCCAAATCAGCTCTGGCAGGTACCAACCACTACAAATCATTAGCATTCCACAAGATGTGCCATCCCAAAGAGGCTCAGACCCCAGCATCCATTTACCACATTCCTGCCCTTGCCAAAATTGCACTGAAATTGACATCCTGTACTTCCCCTGTCCCCAATCAACCCAGAGAACTCCCTGCAACCCAATGCACCAAACCCTGTCATCACAATGTGCATACATATGTCCACCCCACACATATGATTGCCACATGTTTTCCAGAGTTGTTTTTTTCTACCCCTTTTGTACTGTCGTTGGCTCGACGGGCAGGCAGGCGGCATGGCAATAACTTTGTCCGGGCCATTGATCGGCTCATATGCATGATAGCTTTCTTAAACTTTTGCATAGGCACTCCCTATAACCTAAACCTGTGCATGGGGTAGTTCCTTTGCATATGTGACCTTTGACCTTGGCACAGTGACCTTATAAAGTTTGTCCCCGCCATTGCTCGGCTCATATGCTTGATAGCTTTCTGAAATTTTGCAGAGTGAGAGGCATGTAAAAGAATCATTGCTATCGTTCGCAAAGAGTAAGCCATTGGGATAGTGTTTCTGCCCTGCAATGGCCTGGTGAGCAGTCGAGGGTGTACCCCGCCCTCACCCAGAATCAACTGAGATGGGCACCAGCCTCCCTGCAACTCTCTTGTCCTATCTGGTCCTTCTCGAACCATCAAGGGTATATGTTGATCTTTTTGTATTGCCTATTGCGGTGAATATCTAAAACTTGGGGAATTCCTCCAATAAATATAAAAAGCCAGATCTGGAGGAAGCTCCTCAGGACTGGATGAATAAATGTGGATTGACTTTTTATACTACGCCATGGCTGGATAATTTAGCTGGCTGGACTGAACCTCAGCCCCAATTCTTAACCTATCCTCGAGGAGGAACGTTTAAATCGGAGTACCTGGCCTCAGCGCATAATCAAATTTATGAGGGAATGGGAGATCCTGGATGGGATTATGATTACATGACCCAAAGTTACATTAAGTGGATTGAGATGAAAACTGTATGGGATAAATATAACGGCATTAATAATTCAAAGAAAGAACTTAAGTCGATTCCAAAGGTGACTTCTGAAACTAAACCAAAATTACCTTTGTCTGCATGTGCTCCACCATTGCCTTACAATGGCGGTACGTCGCCATCTGCGCCAAACGCCCACGGGTTATACCCTAAACTAAACAGTGATACTCTAAGCAATAACAATCCATTTGTAAGTTGTCCCTTTGTATCTGGAGGTGCTTCTCTTCTTAATGCGTGCTCACCCCCAGAGAGTGATACTACCGCACAAGTAGTAAAACCTCTGGTGAAAGGGTATTCCTCCACTAGGAAAGATCTGCCCGGACGCGGAAAACACCGTCTCCGAGGAGGTCTCCTGAGGACACTGGTGAGGTGGATGATGATGACTGGGATGACCCAGATAGTGTGGGACCAGATGCAGGTTCGCGACCTGATCCCCCACCACAGTGCCTTTGTGTGGTCAATGGACCCAAGGGACCTAAAATCGATCCGCCCTCAGTGAGCGCGCTTAAGGACTTAATTAAAATGCTCCCATCACCTAAAAATCCACTGAGCTTTGTGGAAATGCTAATCAAAACATCGCACCACTGACAATTAGTAGGCGCAGATTATAGGTTCATCCTCCATGCTGTCTTAGGAGATAGCTATGATGAAAAGGAACTGATAGGGAAAGTACCTATCCTAGATCCCTTAAATGATCAATGGTCAGTTATCATCAAAACTGAGGCTGAGGAGGAAGATAAAGGACGGGGACAGAGGAAAAAGAGAAAATAATATGAGTTTTATTGGCAACACAGATCGAGCAATGAAAGATTTAAAAGAGCAACTGACTAGATATTTACTAGCCCGTCAACAATCCAACCGAGACCTTTCACAGGTAACTAATTGTAAACAAGAGAAAGGTGAGAGTACTTCTAAGTTCTACAACCGGTTTAGGGAAACCTGGACATTGTTGGGAGGCATGAAATTGGAAGAAAGGGAGGCAAACCCCCTTTTACGACCACTTTTATGAATAATTGCTGCCCAGAGGTACAAAAAAACCCTAAAATATCAGCTTTCAGACCGTAGTAACATGCCTGTCAAAACGCTGGGAGAGAGAGTGAGAACTATGGAGGGTGATGGTATCTTAGAAGTTAAACAAGTAGCCTGTGTTTCTGTTGCCGCCTGCGGACGATACCCGCCGGCCAATAGAGATAGAGGACAAGGTAGAGGAAGGGGACGGGGTAGGGGCTGAGGCAATCCTAATCTCTTCCCCTGTCTCCCTGGCGCATGTCATTATTGTGGTAGAGAAGTACACTGGGAAAGAGATTGTAGAAAGAAGATAGCAGATGGAAGATCCGCTGAATGCATGTTTTCCCCTCCTCTTCCTCCTCCCCGGAATCGCACGCCTGATCCTTTCACAAGGATGCAGGTAGAGCGCATTGACAAATAGGGATGCCCGCAGAGCCCTAACCACGCTATGTTGCATTGCACTTTTGAGTCACCATAGGTCGCTTATCTGCCTTTCATTGAACTATGTGTCGAAGGGACTGTGTATCCTTTCCTTGTAGATACTGGCGCCACCATGTCCACGCTGGGGCGCTCATTTGAGGGGTCTGTGTCTCAACGATGCATTCGCTCTGTGGGAATAGAGGGGGTTTCAGTTAAGTCTTTTTACACCCCTCCACTCGTGATCACTTGTCCTATTGATTCTAAGATATTTTTGCATCACAAATTTGTTTATATGCCTGAGTGCCCTTTTAATTTGTTGGGACCAGATTTAATGAGCTTGCTTCACCTGACTCTTACTTTCTCGGGTTCTAAGCTCACTGTGTCAATGCCTGATGATCTTCCCTTTCATAATCTCTCTACAGCAGTGGTCTCCAACCCTGGTCCTGGAGATCTACCTTCCTGCAGGTTTTATCTCCAACCAAAATCTAACACATCTCTTTGACCTGTTCAAGAACTTCCTCAATCAGGTACTCAGGTGTGCATGATTAAGGTTGGAGATAAAACCTGCAGGAAGGTAGATCGCCAGGACCAGGGTTGGAGACCACTGCTCTACAGAGTCACTTAACCATTGTTTTCTCTCCACTATGCAGACCATACCGACACCGCAGTTACCCCACCCCCTTTGTGTCCTCCCCTCTGAACTGTGGGCGAAGCACAAGGACGAAGTGGGACTAGTCCACTGCGTCCCCTACAAAGCTAAGCTAAAGCATTCACACCCGGTATTTGTGAAACAATACCCTCTCTCTGAAGCTAAAGCACAAGGGATCGATGGTATTTTAGACTCACTGCTACAGCAGGGAGTTATTAAACCATGCATCAGCTCCTACAATACACCAGTCAATCCAGTTCCTAAGCCTGATGGAACCTGGTGGTTCACTCAGGACTTACGAAAGATTAATGACATTATTATTCCTGTTGCACCTGTTGTACCTAATGTGGCTTCAATCATGGCATCTATCCCATGCCATCATTCTCATTTTTCTGTAATTGATTTATGTTCTGCTTTCTTCAGTGTTCCTGTGGAAGAGCAGACTCAGCCTCTCTTTGCCTTCACTCACAGGGGTAAACAGTACACCTGGACACGCCTTCCCCAGGGCTTCATTGACTCACCTGCCATCTTCGCAGCGGTGGTAAGAGATGCATTGTGTGATCTGACTCTCCACACTGATTCTGTTGTCTTGCAGTTGGCGGATGACCTTCTGGTCTTAGCTACGTCTGAGGACGTCTGTGAGCAGGCTTCTCTCCACCTCCTCGCACATCTTGCAACGAAAGGTTTCAAAGTATCGAAGTCAAAGCTGCAATTCTGCAAAGACAATGTAAAGCATCTGGGATTTGAACTCTCTCAGGGCATAAAACGCCTCTCTCAAGACAGGATTAAAGTTATCCTGGAAACCAAGCGCCCAGCCACCAAACATGCGCTGTTGGCCTTCCTGGGCCTGATCAACTACTGCAGACAATGGATACCAGACTGTTCATTCTATGACAAGCGTCTGCGCTCACACCAGGACCCTTTACAACAACCCTTTTCATGGACTCCTGACATGACTGAGGCCTACCTATGCAGTGCCTTGTGTTCTGCGCTGGCCCTGGGACTGCCCAATTACCAAGACCCATTACACCTGTATGCCTGCGAGCATGGTGGTACCGCCTCTGCTGTCTTGGCGCAGGAACATGGGGGGGGGGGGGGGATGAGACCCTGTGCGTTTCTCTCCAAAACTCTTGATACTGTCGCCCAGGCATTACCCGCCTGTCTTCGGGCTGTGGCTGCCTGTGCACTGATGGTACAGGACGCTGAGAAATTAGTATTGTCACATCCCATAATTCTACATTCCCCACATCAGATGGAATTCAATTCAATTCAATTCAATTCAGTTTTATTTGTATAGCGCTTTTCACAATTGACATTGTCACAAAGCAGCTTT
>JBCNYH010000026.1:17318642-17335391 GCA_039654325.1 Tandanus tandanus
CTGAGTACATATACATCATTATACTTTTCAGAGGGCTGACATTTCTGTATTTAAAATCCTTTTTTATTGATTTCATGAAATATTGTAATTATCTGAGATTCTGGATTTGGGCTTTTCATAAGCTGTAAACCATAATCATCAAAATTATAACAAATAAAGGCTTGAAATATTTCACTTTGCATGTATTGAGTGTATAATATATTAGTTTCACCTTTTAGGTTGAATTACTGAAAATAAATGAAATCTTTTGCATGATATTAAAATTTTTCGAGTTTCACCTGTATTCATTCGCTAGAACATAGCCTACATACCGTACTATATGAACATAGAAGAACACTGGCTAAGTACAGGTGTGTCTGCACACTAATTCTAAATTTTAGTATTTACCACGCCGAGATACAAGAGAAAATTTGTTTTTTAAATTATCATTTTAAAGCATGATAATGATGACGCTGCCTGCTTGAGTAATTGTTGCAAACTGAGGGTCCAACTTTGATTCAAGCTTTATCTGCTCTTAATAATGATTTTTAATCCCGAGATAGCAGACCAATCAGATCACACTGTAGTATATACTTATCCAGAGTATAATGCTTGAATCAAAACGATGGACACTCATGGTCACTGGTCATCATCATAACGGTCCCAATTTAAAAAAGAAAAATAACCCATGTCTTATTTAATTTGTTTATCTTATGTTTCTACATAGTATACACAAACTTTGAAAGAGTGTAAAAACAAAGCTTTGCAGAGCTCAGATTACTTCTGTTTTCACGTATAGTATTTACTGTACTAAACTCTGAGCAAGTAAGCTGATGCTGCTCACTACACAGCACTTAGCTCTGCTCAGAGTGTGCAGAGTTCACCTGACCGACCTCTGTAATTGTTAACATATGTAAAGAATAAACTTAAAAAAGATATTTTAATTTGCTTTTTTTATGCTTCTGCATAGTTCATGCGCATAACCCAAAAATCTATGTGCTGATTTTCAAGAAATTTCTACCAGAGATGGTTTTGGACAAGAAGGATTAGAAATGATTTGAATCAAATTCTCACTCATTTGCTGAACTGCTTAATCCTATTAGGGTCTCAGTCGACACTCAGCGAAGGCAGGAATTTATTTAAGGATTCTTTAACACCGTGAGAGGACCATTTCTGACATTTTGGTTCATATGGGGATTGCAAGGCTTGAAGGTTTGTGCTCTGGTTGGTAATTAGTTTTTGCATATTCATAAGAAAATATTTATATATTCTCTACAGAAACTTAACACAAATTGACACAAGTTAACATGATCACATTGTATATGGACTGTGGACCCATAAATACTAAATGTCTTGTTCATATGACTTTTACTCTTTTTTCCATGTGTATAAACACTAATGTTTGTAAGAAGCATACTGTATCTATGTGTCTTTTATTCTGACAAACTGTATGATTTTTCTCAGATCAAAGCATCTGCAATGTAGAGACTGGGGAATACAAAGTTAGTAAGTGATAATATAATACTCTCTTTGAGACAGTGCTGGAACAGTGACTCAGGTTGTGAACTACTGACGTATTTCCGAGGGTCAGCTTATAAGATATAAAATAAACAGAGTATGAGGGGTTTGGGGTTGTCTAAGCCATTTGACTATTGAATTCATAATATTAAATAAGACCTCATCAACCAGAAACTGCTGTATCTAATGTTTATTTGTGATATTTAAATCAATAATAGCATTAGATTATCATGGTTACAAGCAAAATTGTGGTACCAACTCCGGGCTGATACAATGCAGAGACATAATCAAGGATAATACAAAATGAGAAAGAAACAGAGGCACAATAGCACAAGTAGACATGTTCAAATTTATCACAACTGATTTTAAACCTCCTTCATATCTGTACAATAACATTGCTTAAATGTCCAAGTTGTTTTCCAACCAGTTGTGCCTCTCAAAATGAAAGAAACAAACAAAAAAAGGTGAGAAAGAAAAAAAATCCAGCACAACACTGAAACATAAATAGAACAACTGTTAAGATATTGTATTTGAACAGGCATATATGTGAACTACAAACATAGACATTGCTAATAGGATCAAGTAACTGTTAGTTTCAGTAGGATACACTGCAGAATTCTGCTTTAGAATCACCAAGAGATCTAGAACAGAGCACTTAGCAATGAAATACAGCCTTCCTACTATGACAAAAAGAGATTTTGCACTTGGGGAGTTCACACACAGTACTAGCTACTTTAAGATCCCATGCTAATTTATCTAGCAGAATACCATACAACATCAGAAGCATTACATTGAGGTCATGAATTGTGTTTATTTTTTCCAAATGGGTGACAAATCCTTCAATTGAAAATTGACCGTTGTATGGATTTTAAAACAAGCAAACCCTTTGTGGTTTTTGTTACTTTGTTGCAAACCACGTGCTGAAGGTCAACAATTAGCTAGAACAATAGAAATTTGGCAAAGTTTGGAAGGAGATGTAAATCATTGCAGTGTGATGTGTGAGTGTGGTGCTCAGAACAAACATAGGGGTCTGTTATTAGAAGGTTATGTGGTTGTCTTCTGAACATGTCCGGGACAAAGTCGAGAAAACTTGGGCCAACAGTCCAGGTGACCCTACTAGCACTCCAATGTCCTCCTCAAAGTAAAAAACAAAAAAAACAAATAAACAAACAAAAAAGAGCTACCACCGCTACATTTACACACCCCTCTCCCACCCGACCGCAGGTTCTGTCCTTGCCCATCACTGTCATCCTTCACTGAGGACGAGGCCTTGGCACGGGTTTTTACAGTGGCTCCAGCTGATGTCAAATTGACCACTGTCCAGCACACTTGCAAGGGGGGAAGAATAAAGTCCATGAGCCTGATGACAAATGCTAAGTCACAGCTCTCATGCCACTGAGGGTGTTCAAGTATGTATTTTCAAAATTCAGCACCAATGGGCAGTGAGACGGAACTCCAACCCAAAGTCCATGTTTTGTTTTGCACAAACAGCTTCCTTGCCTCCACAAGCATGAAGGGAGGCCATGCTGCTATGGAGAGAAGACTCCGGACTTCTCAGTGGAGGTGGTCAGGTACAGGGAAAACATGCTGTTGACAACTTGCACAAGTGGAACATCATCTGCTTCACTAATATGAGCAAAATAATAATCTTCTGCTTCTGCCCTCTTATCCACTGGAACAGCATCTCAGATGGATCTCTCAAGCAATGCACATCTCTACTTGTGACGTTGGTTTGTATATGGAAAACTGGGATTTCTGTTGACTGGAGAGTAAACTGGTGAAGGCCATCTCTGTTGGTTAGTGAATGAGACTGTTCCAAGTAAAGTCCCACATAGAAATCAGAGTAACAGTAAAAACAGAAGAATTAAGAGGCACAGTAATCTTGAATGTTGGTGGGGGGCCACAAAGCCAAGGTCCATCATTAACTTTCCAAAGCTGATCTACCAGCTTTGAGGGCTCCTATGGAAGTCTTTGATCCACTACAGGTCTACTAAATGTATTTCAGCAAGACCCTCTCATGTATCATTCTTTAAATTATGGGGTGGGGGGTGGTTTCAACCAGATATCACCGTTAGCAAGCCAAGAGAACAAAAAGTACAGTAAGTGTGATGGCAAGTTAAAGGGTACAGAAAGGTTTTTTTAAAAAGTTCTGAACTGTGCATTCACTTACTGATTTCAACCCAATGTACAAAAAATCAAAAGAAAAGAGAGAAAAAAAAAAAAACTACAACATGTGTGTTAACAATAATAACAATTTTAAACAGGTTTACATGATGACTGTAGCACTCTTTGGATAGTCACTTAACCAGAATGTTCCACAAGTCAAAATGTTCAAGCTTAACATATTAATTGACTTCACTGAAGGAAGACTACATTCATCTTTACATGAAAACTCTCTGAGGCAAAGCAGCAACAGCTCTCATTCTGCAGAAAGCTCAACACAATAAAAAAGAAGAAAATCTTGATTTAGTTCTTGGCATAATGGGCTTAAGTTTTGTTTCTTTATAAAATGTCAATGAATCAAGTTTGGATATTTTTCTTGTTTGTATAAGGCACCTGATTTTGCAGGCATCATTTAAAAAATAATTTTGTGATTTGTAGTTAAACCAAGTGCAATGAGGGTCTTTTTCAGCTTAATGTATCTGTAATCACAAACAGCTGGAGCGCCAATGAATCACGTCTGCAGCAAAGTCTGTGCGGCACCTATAATAAACCCCCTTGTGCTCATCATTTAAGGTTAGTGACTTGATCAGTGTGTATGATTTTTATTCATAATGTCTACTAATGATTCATAATGGATGATCTACTCTGTACTGTGTAAAATGAGTTGAGTCAGCATGCACAATGTTCATACTTCGTCATCATGCTCAAATGACCGTTGGATGTTCATGAAACAGTATAACAAAAAGCTAAAAATAAAACACAGTAAGCTTGAGGAAAGCTATTTTACAGCACTCTTAAAGCAACAGCAATTAAGCATTAGAGCCTCGTCTAACCTTATACACCTACTTTTGTGAAACAACTGATAGGTTTTTAATTAGCAACAAAATAAAAGCAAACATGTTTGGTAAAGGTTCATTACATGAAAAACATACAGACAAAACAACATAACAGACAAATATCCAACAGGTTCAATACACTAGAATGAGCATGTTTATTTAGCAACAGTACGACAGGCTGCCTCTCAGGAAAAGTTTATCAAATGCTTTAAACAATTTATCATCTGTTAATAGCAAGTTATGGCCACCATAAAGTACAACTTTTAGACGTAACCTGAACATGATTGGATACATTTTCTTAGTAAAAACAAAAAAAAGCAAACATTCGTTTACTGGGAAAGCTGAAAACTAAAGCAATGTCCCATTCTTCTAAAAAGACATACAAAACACACCACTTGGAGCAATATTTCTTACATGCTCAGGACAAGTATTTACAAAAAATAGGCATGCCAAAATTATACAAATGAAAAGGAAACACATAAATGCAAACATTTCTCTTTTCAAATGCATACTGTAGCCATTTTGGAAAATTATGCAATGTCTCATTAACTTTCTACTGGGATCCAACTGGCCATTCTTTGTACAAATACAGTGGCAAACAAATAAACAAACAATAAAAATATCTTTATTAGGAGTGAGCTCACACATATGTTAAACAGGACAAGGAATGGTTACTGATTTTCTGTACAATTTTACTTAATAATTGAGCAGCTTCAACCCAAACATTCATTGATTTTTTATAGAGTGCAGACAACAATTAGAAGCACAATTTGGATTCAATAGCTAGCTTATTGTTTTAAGATTGCAATCTGGCAATAATAAAATTGAAATGGTAATTGAGACTCAGGATAATATGCAAAAGCAAATACAATAAATAAACAAACAACAGATTGCTGGCTGGATCATTACCTTGAAAAAGCAGTATCAGTTGGAGTATGTAGCAAATGCCAGGTGACCCAATGAAACCTCCCACAGTTCAAAGGTAAACTAAAAGAAGTCATTAAAAGATAATCAAATTATTATTTGCACACATGAAACATCATTCAATGCAGTTTTTCTACATCATGTTTTAAAGATGACATCTTAATGTTGGCCGTCACTGTCTATACATGCTTGGAGGCTATTTCTGAAGGCTGCTGTGGTTCGAGGGGTCATGTCGAGTGGAACAGCGGCTAGTTCCTGCTGCCTGGCACCCTAAAGGGCTTCAAGAGTTTGGGTGTGATGAGTAGACATTCGTGATTGAAGGTAGCCCCACAGAAAAAAATCACAAGGGGCGAGGTCAGTGGGCCAGCCAACCAACAAGATCAAGATGAAAACATTTCCCTCAGATCTTCAATGATCTACGAGCTATGAGTGCTGTAGCTAGATCTTACTGAAACCACACATCCAGTTCTTCAAGCCCAAGGTGTTCAAATGGGGTTGGGCTACCAACACACTTTAGCACTACCTCTCCTGCCTCACTAAGTTTCATGTGTGCAAATAATGATGAACAAAAACCGACTGAATGAAGTTTCATGTGTGCAAATAATAATTTGATCATCTTTAATCTTTTTCTTTATTTTTTTTTACTTTACCTTTGAAATAAGGGGTTTTTTTGGGTCGCTCTGTATAAGAAGGAACGCGTGCAAAATAAAATGTAATGTCCTCTTCTTAACAACTGTTATTTTAAATATATTCCAGCTTAAGTGTATATAATAAAATAACGTAAGCTTTAAAGAAATATTTTCATTAGAATAACCAGATCTGCAGTAGAGGCCCCTTCTAACTTAAATTATACGTAAAATTCACATGATGCAATAGCTGTTTTAATGTTTCATTTAAAAACCAAACAACAGAACAAAAAATTACTGGCTTTGAATAACAACCATTTCCTTAACTGTTCAAATGCCACAGAGTCTCCGAGTTAAACACTTAAACTCACAATGTCACATCAAACGCAAGAACCTGAAAAAAAAAAAAAAAACATAAAACAGGAGCCAAAGACAAACAGATACTTTCCCACTACAGCAGGCCACTGACTTATAAACATGCACCTCCACCTTAAATCCCCTGCTCATTGTTACTTGCCAAGTGTTTTTTTTTTTTTTGTTGTTTTTGTTTTTTAAATAACAAATTGGTCATAACTAGTTAGAGCCACACCAGGCTAAGAAGCTTTAGTTCAAGATGGCACAACGAAGGCCAGGATAAGTTGTCATAGCAACAAAGACTTTAGAGCTTTGCCTTCTATCAAGAATAGATGGGTGTTTGGAAAGGCAGAAAGGATGTCATTTGATTAATTCCCTATGGCAAAGATATTTGCCTTACAGTACAGTGATATAAGTTTTTTTCTGAGCCACTAATAAGAAGCAGATGCTTCTTCAAACATCTCATATTTCCCCCATTAAGTACAAATTACTTTAAAAAAATTATTGATAACAATGTTCACCTCTGTCAATGTCTAGAGAGAACATGTCAATACTGTACATCAACCTGAAGAACACAAAGCAGAATTTGCACTTTTCCATAGGAAATGTCTACTAAAGGCAAATGGAGTTTGTGACGCTTGACTTGTCGTCACACAGGGGCCTGTCCTCTCGAGACTTCAGTTTCAACCTGTCCTGGTTAAGATAGTAAAAGTCAAGTACTCACTGCAGCATTCAAACAAGGCCAGTTTAGCAGCAGATGGAAGGAAAAGAATGCTTTTTTCCCTTTTTCTTTTTGTCTAGACAAAGTGCTTTAGTTATCTTACATGTATTATAATATGTATATACACAAGATAAATATAGAAGATATATCTCATTTCTATGTATAAAGAGAACACTGCAAATTACAATAGCCTCTAACACGAATTGTACATACAAAATCTACCACGCTGCCAAAAATAAAGAGAGAACTATGAGCTACTATGGTGTACAAAAATCTTTAGCTTAAATATAGTAAGGGGTGTAGAGGAAAATATTCTCCCTTCTTTAATTCAATCAAAAATAAAAAGCTCCACAAACACCCAAAGACAAAAAATAACTATCAATCAATGTTTTTTTTTCTTTAGTTTTTACAAGATAACATGCAGTTCTGCACTGGGAAGTGCAGTAGCTTTTCACACTGGACAAGTATGAAGGTGCAGCAGCTAGCCATCATGGTACAATTTTAAAGCACTTTCTCAGAATGCTTTCCTGACACAAAAGTAATAAGCAATCACGCTTTTAGGTACAAACACGGAAGGGCCTATGACAGGGTCCAGGTTTGAAATATTCTGTTTATGAGGTGCTGATGATAAATTCATCAAAGCCTTTCTCCAAAAGGATTTATAGATATGCTCATAGAACATTAAACAGAAAACACTAAGGTAACCATTACAAAAACACAGAGAATAAGTCTTTTTCCCGATTACTTACTAGATATAAAGCTATAGAAATGTGTCATGCTTTTTAACATATCACTTGAAAAGGTACCATTTTATCAGTACATATACAAGTGTGTGTATGGATGAATTATGGACAATACACATGACATACACAAAATAAAGTTTGTGTTGTATGCTTATTCGCCTCCATAAATTTAAAGGATATTAATAAAAGTGAACATTTTGGTTCTCTGATAACGTCATACATATGCAAATACAAAAGCATCATCAGCTCTACAGTTTTAAAAGCATTAATGGGCAAAATTGCAATGGTGGGAAACGGGACTGCTTGGTTCTAGTACAAAGGTTTCCAAAGCAACATTTCAACTTGAGAGCTGAAGAATAGCACAAGAGCTCTAGGAGGTCATGAATGAATGCTTCTTTCTGTAGATAATTGGACCCAAGCAAATTTCACAGTTCATTGAAAATCCCTGACCCTACGACTTTTTCCCTACATTCAATACGGTGTCAGGTTAGCTGTGCAAATCCTTACTTAAACTGGCTAGTTGCCAATTTACGTTGCATGTGTCTTTGGTACAAAAACAAAACAATCAGAATATAGTGTGCAAATTTCTTTTTCGTATTTAATATATGAATAGTCTTAAAATAACCCCCCAAAACACATACACACACACACAAGCACACACATCCATTCTCCACTTAAATGAAGTACCAAAATAGAGAGAGGAAAGAAATATTTGTCAGAGCCATCTCATTTTTTACCTAGCACAGACTCTGTGGCATAAATCAATATTTTTTCTATGTTATCAAGCTGAAATACATAACAAACCCGCAGGTCTGACTTGCCTCACTGCTCTTCTTCTCCTTGAAACATGGTCCACTTGCTGTCAAGTGAGACTCGTAATCCCCTCAACATCTACAAGGCACAATGAATCTTACTTTTAATAAGTATAAATATGAACAAGACCAAGTCGGGGAATCAACTTTTGAGCCCCTTCAGTGCAACTTCGTAAAAACGTCCAGGGGTCATTTGATGTGAGGGCACTTTGATCAAGGTGGGTGGAGCCACAAGTACAAAATAATGGTTCTTCCCACTTCAGGAAGGAGATTCAAATGGACCATCTGCTCCAGTCACACAATAATCTCTCTATTCACCCTGAGACCTCCAAGGCAAAAGGAACAGAACATTCAAGCCCAGTCCTATCCTAATCGTCATGCTGTACCCGTCCTACATTTATACACCTATGATCAATCTTTGAGTTGGTTTCCAAAAAAGGTAGATGATTTAACGTGCTTCTGTTTTTGCATTGGCTTTGACAGAGTTGGCATATAAGGGTGTAACTTGTTTAATCCTGCAAATGCCACATCACTAGAATAGGAAAGCAAGGGTTAATTCATGTTGAAAATTTAATATTACTGAATGAATCCATGAATGAATCCTATCCATAGGTCTTAGTTAATAATCATGATGTAATACAGCTATATTCCCTAAAGTAAAAACCTCTGTTTTCTGAATCCAGTAAAGGGGCATTTGCTGGAATGAAGGAAAAAAATGGCTACAGCAGGAACCAGTCGCATCTTCACCTATAAAAGGACGATACATTCCAGGAGGTATCTTCTGAATTGGCTTTTGAATTTTGCAAAATGGCGGCTTGCAGATGGAGGGTTTGTTTTTTGTTGTTTTTGTTTTTTAAACCAGCCACATGCACACGTGGTAAGGAAACAGACTACTGAGTGCAGAGATTTCTGTAGGTGCGTAGAAGTTGAGTATATACATACGTATGCACAGACGGACAGGTGTTCGTATGCATGTATCCACATTAAGCATTCTGAGCATCTCCTGTTGACATGGGCATGCAGAGTGTTGGGCCGTTACAGTGTGAGACAGGAATGGTGAGGATGGCTTCGTGTGTGCTTCCGATTACTATCTGTATGACTCTACACTTTGAGCGTGGGCACACGCAGTCCCACTAGACCTCCAGTGGGGTCACCCTTGCCTGTATTCTCAAGGATCTGGTTCACAAAGTCTGAAGTCTGGCCAGCTACTGGTGACTGCACTGCAAAAGAGGAAAGAAAGAAAAAATAGCATTTCATCTTCAACCTGTAAAGGCATATAGTTCATTATTCATTATAGCACTATGAGAAACAACTTTAGTTCTTAACTAATCATAATGCTGTAAAAAGGTCAACCAGAGAGCGTTTAAGCAAGAACCAGAACTCACATATTTCGGCTATATGGTTGGATTGTAATTGGCTTCATTAGTAATCTGCCCTGAATAAAAGCATCAGGTGAATTAATCTGTGTAGATGTTTTAGTCATCCCAACATATATACACCCCATACAACAGCATTTACAACCATAGATCAGAAAAGGTTGGGATGGTATGCTGAACCTGAAACCAATGATTTGTCCATAAATTTTTATCTGTACCGCACTGATTTTACATAATGAATTACATTTTTTAAAAATTTATTATTATAATTATTATTATTTTAATAAAAACACATTTCATTTTTGACTCTTGCAAAACAAAAAAAAATTGGGACACCAAAGCATTTACCACACTGCAATGCTGCCATTCCACCAAGTGATGAAATGTGTTTTGTTTTTTGTTCCATTAGTCCTGCAAACAGATAAGGGTCATTTTCATAGTTTTTGTTTTAAAATTCTCCACACAATCTGTTTTGAGGACAGATCAGTACTGCAGGCAGGCCAGTCCAGCAGCCACACCTTCTTCCATAGCCATACCTTTGTAATGCAGAATGTGGCTTTGCATTATTTTACTGAAATATTCAGGACATCCCTGGAAAATGTGATGCTCCAAAGACTTTTGTGCTTTAATGCTGCAGCCACTACAATGTAAGATATCTTTACCAAGTGCACTAACTCAACCACATACCAAGGACAGACTGTGGCTTCTGAATTTGTTCCAGGTAACAGTTTAGATGGGTCCTTTTGTCTTTGGGTCCACAGCACTGTCTCTGTTTCTTTCATAAAACACCCGGCATACAGACTCATCCGACCGAAATACACGTTTCCAGGGAGTGATGGTCCCAGATGCTTCTGAGTCCAGAGAAGTGGGTGGGGCTTCTGGACACAGTTAACATAAATCTTCTTTTTTTACAAAGTAAAATTTACCTAGCATTCGTGGATATAAATCTGTATCAGCCGTTTCATGGTTACTGCCATTTTGGATTTGCCGCAGTGCACACTAGGACCGTTTGGGAACAAACAAAACCGAGGGAACCGTGACGAGTGAACGTGCTGATTCAGCAGTGGTAAATAACTGAGTTTAACATTGAAACATTGCATGAATTTTGGAACAACTGTTTTTAAAGTGATTGGGGAACATCAGAGTCGGCTTTTATCAAATTTTAGTGAACGGATTGAACTGTCACAGTGCTCTTAACATTAGTTGCTTTAAGATTAAGAGATCTTTGTCAACTGATAGCATGTTTCCCCGTGCTTACATAGATCTCCTCCAGGTACTCCGGATTCCTTCCACAGCCCAAAGACATGCACATTAGGCTAACTGTCTGTTCCAAATTGCCTATAGGTGTGAGTGTAAATGGTTATGTATGTGCCTCAGAGTCAGCGGAGATAGACTCCAACCGTCTCATGACCCTATTAGCATAAAGTGGTTCAGCAAATATATGAATGTGCTGAAGAGGTTGAAATATCCAAATCCTTTCCTATTATTCTTTAAAGAACATTGTTTTTAAACATTTCCATAATTTTTCATGCATTTGTTGAAAAACTGAATATCCTTTGCTTCTCAAAGTCTAGGCTTCTCCTGCATACTGATTTCTTACCATGTCATGACCTAATTAGGATTAAGCGGCTTAGAAGATGAATGAATGAATAATTATTACATCATTACTAGCCCGGATTTGCCCCTGTCCGAACTCTTTTGGAATGTGTTGTCAGCCTGATACCCAGTATTGGATGTATATTATAAATGAAACGAAGTTGGCCAAACAAAACATGGAATATCTTGGGTTCATTCTGTCTGAAATCAACTTCAAGCCACAGTAAATTCGGACATCACTAGTACTTACTTGCATTTTTTTTTCATACCTTCCCAACTTTTTATGATTCGTAAACTAAATATGCTGAGAGAGCATACATGCACAATAATGTGAAGAGGCTGTCCATATCTACCATATCTATATTGTAGGTATAGTGTGTAGCTGTGTTCTCTAGCACTTCTTCAAATAAATAACTACACATCACAGCGACAGACCACAACAAATGTGATTGCTCTCGATAGCACCACATTCCCTCCTATGCATTTCCAGCTGCTGCTTCTTCTCTGTGAGAACTGCAAATCACATTAATATAAATATATCTGTATGAGGCTCTAGTGTGCATATCGATCATTGTAATGATCTGTTTAATCCTGCTTCGAGTCCTGTAGCTTTAAACACACTGAAGTGCTTCGAGCTGCTCATACTGCTGAATACAGACGAGTTAAAATACTTCAGAAATGCTTTCAGTCCCCAGTAAATGTGCTTTATTATTCCTACAGCAAAACACTGAACTCACATCGTCCTGCTTCCGTGCAAACTGTGGTGTGTTTCATGTGACAGCACCTCCTAGAGGAGACGTGCACCTTACATGCAAGTATAAACAATTTACTTTGCACATGATTTGTCGCCCTTCCTACAGTGACGCAGAAGTTTAAATCTGCTTTAAAGAAGGACTAGTTCCACAGGACTCTGTTTATCCAGTAATATACAGAATTAACTTTTATACTTCACAATCCTTCAGGGATTCAGATATCGAATAAAAAAATAGATTTAAACATCACAAAAGATATGTGAAGCTTAAATTTACATCATATTCGATTTTTTTTTTTTTTAAATAAGTCATTATTAATTCAAGTTCCAAAAACAAATGTGTCAGAGACAATTTCTTACCTAGTGTCTCCTCTATGAGTTTGTCAAGCTTCTCTGCCATGCTTGATCCGGTATTATTTGAGCTATCCTGAACTCGGTTCACAATTTCCTCTTTGATTGTATTAATCACAAACAGCAATTGATCTGCAGATGAAAAAGGATACATAACATGATAAGCATAACATGTAATAGCTGTGGCCCAGTTCCAAGTAAGCAATGATGGGCATTGAAGGGAAAATCGAATTCCAGCACAGACATTAACAACCTCAAGCATTTATCTTAATCTGTCTGGTGTAACTTTCAAACTGCCGTACCATATTCAGTACCAAGACCCCACAGTTTGACCTTGTTGGCTTCATACTGAGCTTTTTTCTTCAGTCTGCAGGCCCTGGAGAAACAGAACAATGCACAGGTATATTTGATAGATGATAGAGATAATTCCATTCATGGTGCTGCTTTAGGCAGAAGTACGCCACTATATCAGGATGAGGAATTGCTGTAATATAGTGCTCACTCATGTTGCTCAAATTTCTGTACAATGTAGGTCATTAGTTGGCATTCCTGTCTTAGTAGCTGCTTCACAATATGCACATCTAACTACATAGGATACGTCTGATCACAACTGATATGAATAATAATGAACATTAAGTACTGTATCACATCTGTAAACTGTGCTGTGCACATTTAAGAATGATTGGCCAAGTAGCCAAACACATGAGTAGCGAGCTTTGATGCTGTAATAAAACTTAATTGATGGCTCAGCGAGTGAATTTCCCTCCTTGGTGTGATTAGTTTTGAGAGATGTGGACACACTATTCACACTCTGGTACAGACCAAAACAAGCGAATCAAGACCTCTGTGAAGAGGTGGTTTTAGTCTCGTCCTAAATGGATGCTGACATTGTTTGTTTATGAGGGGAATCCGCCACAAGTTAGAGTAAAAAGCTCCTGCAGCCAACTTCAGTTTGGTATGTTTACATGTCATGGTACATGCTTAATATCAGTGCTCTTGTTCTGCTCAGTGGTCTTAAGGTCCAGGACATCGGGGCTTCGTTTTTTAGTTAGCTGGTTATTTGTTTGTTTGCTTAGAGATGTTCATATGCATGAGTATGGTGAAGGTAGCCTTGATTTCTGTAGATACTCTGTATTCAGCAAGAAATCCATCGGGTCCAGGTGAATTATTACTAGCCATTTGTATGTTCTTTGGAAAGTTTGTATTTAGAACCAATTTATTTCTGATTGGCTGGTTTCCTGATTTGAAGAGTATAGGTTGCTATAAGATTTGTGAAAGACACACATTTATTTCATGTGGATTTTGGGTAATACTGCCTGTAGAATTGTGTATTGACAATATAAGTGCTTTCTCATTTTTATATTGTAGTAGATTTGCCAGATATTTGCTTGATCTGTTGCTAAACTGAAGATTTTCATATCTCAGATGTTGGATAAGAAACTGTGTTTTCGTATAAATTATGGTTCTGAATTTAGCTTTAAGTTGGTTCCATTGTTGGTTGTACCTGGTCATTGGAGTTACATATTTAATTTGTTGCTTAAATGTATTCTCCAATTCATGTTGCTGTTTTTTCTTGTGTGATTAATATGATATGAGTTTGCCCCTCATTACTGCTTTCCCTGTTTCCCATAATAATGATAGTGAAATTTCTGGAGAGTCATTCATCTCCAGAAAGGATGACTACACTCTTTGGATTATTGAATTGAAATCGGGATCTGGTAAGAGTGATGTATTGAGACACCATCTTTTAGGGAATTTGGTACGTGCTTGAATGTTTATTGACAGTGAGACAGGAACATGATCACTGATTATAATTGAGTGGATTGTGTTTTCTTGGATCTTTTGGGTGTTTGCTTTCTAACTCCCACCCCAGACACATGACCAATAAAAGGGATTGAATTCTCACATGGTTCGTAGTGATGGATTATGGTGTGCTTGGATCTCTCTTGTATGAAAACAAACAAGCCAAACGGAAAGTGTTGCAAGTTTACAAACTCATCAACTGATTCAAACCAAAGCAGAACAAATTACAGTTACAAAAAAAAAAAAAGAAAAAAAAAAAGAAAAAAAAAAAAAAAGATTACAGTAACTACAGTATGAATGCTGCAGCATTCTCACTAATTATCAATAATGTAGTTAATTATACTTTGGATTATCTTCTTGCCTGGCATGACAGAGTGGCACATCTGCCTCTCAGAAAGAAGGTTCTGGGTTCAAGTCCTGGGCTCAGAGAGGAATTTGAATGTTCACCCAGTGCTTGCGTTGGTTTCCTCCCACACTCCAAAGGCATGCACATTGGGCTAGTTGGCCTAATGGACTGGCAAGCTGTTCAGGGTGTACCCCGCCTTTGCCCAGAGCTGGCTCAGAGTAGGATTCGCCTAGTAGTATTAAGTGGTTCGGCAAACGAATAAATGAATGAATGAATACTTGCTTATCTTATTAATTATTCTATTTATTTACTTAGTAAACAACTTATATTCATTTACCCCTGCAATTATCTTTTGCGACAGACAGTTACGTTAGATCTGGGACCAGCATAAAAGGGCTAGAAACTGCAACTCACGTTCAGTGACCTGACACGCAAGATTTTGATCAGCAGTTAGATTTCAGTGCATTCATGCTGCAATTTCAGGTGTATATTTCTTTTTTTTGGCAGTAATCAAAACCAAACACCATAAATGGTCAGTAGACCTATGCTTGTGCTTTTTGATAGGTAATGTATCAGAATCAGAATACTTTATTGATCCCTGAGGAAATTGTGCCAAATTATCCTTGGTTAGATAAAGTGACATGACGTCAGTGATGACTTACCAACGTTTACGTGTTTTCTCATTTGCCTTTTTAAAGTGAAAGCTTTCATTCCAGTGCTGTTTCTGGTTGCAGTGTTCATTTAATGTGTGTATTCCCCATATAACTTGGATTTTGCCATCTCCCTCAGGGTGTTCCCTTGGTGAATAAACAAATTCATGATGTTTCTTGATGTGCCACTTCTGCCTTTTCATATTTTGCAAACGTGCGTTGTTTGTGTTGTTAGTCTGCTGTGTAAAATTGAATATCTGGTCATGAATTACTATTCATCAGTGAGGAATTATATGAACAAAAGTGTGTTTTCCACAAAAAATCTTATCATAATGTTAAGTGCTTCAAGCTTTCTTTAATCTGATTTTCCAAAAATCAAAACCTCATCAAACAACTCAGTAGATATCGTCTCTTAAATCAGATATGTTTCAAATGCTAGAAAAAAATGGATGTTGTATTGAGCAGTTTTCTGAGTCAACACTGTCGGGTACTACAAACCACTGAAAATGGGGTATTATCAACCATGGTAACAGATAAGGCCAGACAAAAAAATATTGCTAGTTCCGGTCACGCTACCAACTTTGAACTGGATCGATAGGTAGGACCAGGTGCTACATAAACATACAACAAAGATCAAATTCGAAAAAACAACAACAAAGAGCTAGGACCAAGACTTTTGTCCTAGCCACATAAAGTGCAAAGTGTGCAACTATGTGCAAACAGTGCAAAGACAATACAGTGCAAAAACAGTACAAAAGAAAAAGACAACACAAGAATGAGACACTTAGCGCCAAAAGAAAGAAAAAGATGAAATGATACACAGAGTAGCAGTGGCTGAGGTAGTGCAAATAGAATATAGGCGTAGATATAAATATAAACATAGCAGCGTAGTGAAATAACAGGATTGAGGTAGTGCAATAAATAGTGAACAATGTAAGTTATGTGTGAGTCCACACAGGCGAGAGAGAGAGAGAGAGAGAGAGAGAGAGAGAGAGTTTTTTGTGTAATTCACTCCTGATGGCTTGAAGAAAGAAACTGTTACACAGTCTGGTTGTGAGGACCAGAGCGGCTCAGAATGTTCTCGATGGTCCCTCTGTAGAACACAGTCAGGATGGGGGAAGGAAGATGGGCTTTCCTCAGCCTCCTCAGGAAGTAGAGGCGCTGCTGGGCTTTCTTGCTGATGGAGCTGGTGTTGAGTGA
>JBCNYH010000026.1:17343937-17354753 GCA_039654325.1 Tandanus tandanus
CTGAGCACCCAGCCCTGAGGAGCTCCAGTGTTCAGTGTGGTGGTGCTGGAGATGCTGTTCCCGATTCGGACTGACTGGGGTCACCCAGTCAGGAAATCCAGAATCCAGTTGCAGAGAGAGGTGTTCAGGCCCAGCAGGCTCAGCGGGTTCTGCACGCCGGGAATGTTTGTGTAAACAAGATACAGCGTGTTCGCTCATCTCGTAGCAAAGTCCACATGCTGATGGAATTTAGGGAGAACTGCTTTGAGATTTGCATGACTGAAATCTCCAGCGATGACAAACAGTCCTTTGGGGTGAGCATTCTGCAGCTTGCTAATAGCTCCGTAGAGCTCACACAGAGCCTTCTTAGCATTAGCACTGGGTGGAATGTACACTCTGATAATAAAAGCGATAGTGAATTCCCTGGGTAAATAAAAAGGTCTGCATCTAACAGTCACAAACTCCACTACCATTGAGCAGTAGTTAGACACAAGCACAGAGTCCTTACACCATTCCTAGTTGATGTAAAACACACACGCCGCCACCGCGAGTCTTACCGCACTGAGCTGCATTCCTGTTGGCACGGAACACGGTTAGCCTGGCTAGCTGAATTGCGGTGTCTGAAACTTTGTCGTTGAGCCATGTCTCCGTAAAAACAAAGACACAGCATATAAACCATGGTACAGGAAAATTGTTGATATACCTACTAAGAAAAGGCTTAATTTCACAGTGTCTGTGGTACAGTATCTACACTGAAAGCAAAATATGTGCGAAAATATTTTTTTCTTTTAAATTTTTGTTGCTCAAATCTATCCCGTGTTTGTGAATACTAATGTTAGCATGAAGTTAACTTTTTTATTGTTCGTTCAGAATTGTTTGAATTGTGTTAGAAACCATTTTATTCCTCCACGTTACCGCCTGAAGATACCCACGGTGCAGGGTCTGCTTCACTAACATGTAACAATGCTAACACATGCAAAGGGTCCAAAGTACCCAAAACACTGCCATATGGAAAATATTGCTTTGGATTGGGATTAATTTTGCATGATTTTAGAACAAGGGGGATTTTAGAACTGTGGAACGATGTCCACGATCTCCACGATTTGAGAGAATCTTTTCTTTAACTGTGGAGATCACGGACATCGTGCCCCAGTGTAAACCCAGGGTAAGCTTCTTGGCTGCTATTAAAAGACTTGACACCAGAGGAGGATATTGGACTACAAAGAATTAAAACATGAAATGGGTGTATCCTGCAACTGATTTACAAAGGCACAGAATATGGTTCATATGAATAGACTACACCAAAGAGATGTCAACTTTTTGTAAGGACTAGAAACAAATGAGACTAGATTCAATAAATGCTAATTGATGCTAAATGATTATACATTGCATTCAACATAAAAGAAACTGAGTAATACTTTGAAGCATTGTGTTTTTACTTTGCCTATAATAGCATTGTTCAATATATTTTCACCAAAAAATTATAGTAATGAGAACCAAAAAAAAAACATTCCAACAAGTATATTGAGGTAAAAGTATGGCTAATAAACAAAAACACTGAAAATACTAATTTTCGGATTTTTTTTTACTTTTACATAGCATGAATGAACTTCAAACCATATGGAATGGTTTAGCGAGTGAAGAAATTAAAAAATACAGTAGTGCGCAGTGATGATTATACACTTAAATACTTGAATAGTACTTGCTTTCTGATTTATCTTCATTTTGTTATTTCATGTAATATTGGATCATATTGATGAGAATAAGTAAACAAACAACAATATATAATAATAACAAAAACATCAGTCTCTTTTTTGAGAAAAAAAAAGTCAATATTTAGTGTGGCCACCCTTTACTTTGATTACAGCATTTAACCTTTCAGGCAATGTGTTCACATATTTTTTTAATTTATGAATGTAAATCTATGCAAAAGCATCTAGAAGTGAGCTGATGCACGCTGCGCATGAACTTTCAGTTGAGAAAAAAAAATTCTTCCCGCTGACTAAACATTTTGAAGCAGCAGATCTAGTTGCTGGGCAGTGTGGCAAACTCACGGAAATTGCTACTGGTCCGTACAGACCAGTAGCCCTGAATCACTACTGGCCCATACAAATTGCAACTGGTCCGTAAATGTACATGCGTTTTCGGGGACAAAAAATTGCACAAATTGTCTATCAATGTATTTTATTGCAAGACTTGTAGAATTTGGCACCACTGTTAGTCACTATAAACAAAAGTATAAAATATGTAATAGTGAAACATGGACACAGCTTGGAAGTTCCTTTAAGAAATTAGCATATAAGCTTAGCTACAGGTAACCTCAATCATTCAGATTGAGTGTTACAACACACTGACTGTTCATCATTTTAAAGCAACCTTAGCAAATTTTAGAGCAATTTATCATAGACTTCATCTTCAGTCAGCATGTCATCATCAAGATCATCTTCAAAACATTCATCCTTATCACCACACCCCTCAATCTCATCCCTCCAGTCAAAGTCACCATTCTTTGACCCATTTAATATAATTCCACATTGACTGGAATGAACAAATGACCTCATACAAGAGAACGTCCATGAAGACGAAAAAAATCAACGGAAAATACACTAATAGTCCAAGTCCAAGTGGAAAATTGGGAATTGGAACAACGCCTTCATTTTGTATTATGATCCTCAACCTGCTCGGAAACGAGATGACATGAATCGCCACACGGACACCCAACAGAAAAAAAACATATGCGCAGTAGGGCTGCGCGGCAGGAATAATGGCAGTGCCCATGTTTGAGCACATAACATCGTTTTTCACGTTTTACGGATTCTACAGGTTGCGGATTCACACCAGAAGTTCAGCATTTGCTACTCGCCAATACAGACCAACGGATATCAGGTAAACTCGCCCATTAGGCGTTTCACTCGCATTTGGTGAGCGGCGAGTATCCGTTTGCCACACTGATGCCGGGGGGATGGAGGCAGGAAAAATAATGGCAGGTGCCACTAAAATCTCGTCTAAAACGAGAGAAAATGTGATCGAAGATAACCGTGCCAATGGAGGAGCTCAAACACAAAAAAATACAACGTAGGGCAAAATATTTTGACTCCCAAAAATATTTGGGAGGGTTGGTCGGGCAACCTAAATTTCTGAACTTTGAAGAACTATAAACTACAATAAATTTAAGAATAAATTTAAAGAATAAAATAGCTTTGTAGCACCAAGTCTCTAAATTGAGAATATTTAAATGTTTAAAAATTCAAAAGTAGCAAACCAGTAAGTTTAATTCATCAGATATAAATAATTTAGATGTTGATCTAAGAGGGATGGAGTTGTCAGCATACAGTTCTTTGCCATGCTTTCTTTCCTATGTGAACATTACCTGATAAGGGAGACCTGCTGATACCAAACAAAACTTTCTTTTTATAAAAGAGAAACCAAATAATCTGTCAAATTATACGTTTATTATCATAGTATATAAATATACATTTTAAAGAAATTATTTTTGTCATTCTTGGGTCATTATGCCAAGAAATGCAAAACAGCTTCTCACAGGAGGACTTGAGCAGCGTATTGGATGCTTTATGCAATGGAATGAACGTAAGAGAGGCCACTGCGGCTGGTAACTAAATGCTAAAGTTTGATTAATTCATAATTTTCGGCTAAGGTTCATAATACACTGTCATGGTTCATAATAGCCCTAAGCATTTTAGTATACAGAAGTGGAAATTTGTCCAAAATCTTTGCCTTAAGAATTTTTGTTAGTTTTCTAGAGCAATACACTGGCTGTATATATGTAGAGTATGAAGGAGGTTTAACAGTTTAAATATGCGGTATATCATTCACAAGAAAAAATGGTTCTTGTCATTATTGTCCCTGCACTTAATTAGAAAAATTCCTTCCACGGCTATTTCTCTCTCAGTTATTACCTTCCTCTCAGGCCTGTGAGAAATCATATAAATATACGTATGGATGTTCAGCTAAATTTCTCATTTATTCCAAGGTTATAAAGGTTTTTATCCAAAGGCATATGCATGGAGCAATGAGGCACAACATGAGTGGTCAGGTTACACAACGTGCTCCATGCAGTGGACTGTGATAGGTTAATTTAAAAAGAAAAAATGCACAGCTGTCATAGTTTAGTTAAATAAAAAAGCACAGCTGTGATAGGTTAGTTCGAATTCACACGTCTGTGCAGGCATGGGTCTCTCTGGTCACTATACATTGGACTTTGTTCTTAAAAGCGCGATAAAGAGTGAAGGGCAGCTGAGAAAAATAGACCCACTGACTGGGATTAAAGTGTGGTCAGATGCCAGTTCAAAATGTGAAAAGAGAAACATGCTTGTCATAATTTTTCATTTTAAAAATGTTTTCATGACACATCTGCATTTGTAGCACTGTAAAATGGTCACCCTTCACAAAGGATTAATGACCACACTACAGTGCTACATGTCTCGAGGCATAGAAGTCACTGTTAACATCATAAACATTTATAGCCGTTGGACATGTATGTAGGCCTATATCCTCAAACATAATACTTATAGAGCGTGTCAGCTGAACATTATTTGTGTAATATATTCATGAATGGAATGGGTGCACCTAGCGCTTTAATAACTTACCATTATCTTGGGCTCAATTTTCTACCGTGTCTGATAAGTTGACCGAGTTGATTCGGTTGAATTCTGGGTTTGTCTGGGTTGAGATGTCTTCAGTGCAGACTTTACTCTGTTCACAGTGAGCAATGAAAGCTTCCTAGCATATTCGTGGTCTGTTCGAGTCTGCTGTTCATACCACACAAGTATCTGCTTGTTGTCAGCCTCTACAACGTTATCCCACTCCAGAGTCCACAGTAATATTGTTGATTTGTTGACATGTCTTCTTTCCACCAGTGTGAACTATAAATCTGACGTTTTTATGCTCTTCATTCTGGTTTTATGCAGTTTCACGTTGCCAGGAATTTTAGAATGCAACATATTTCTTGGTCATATTTCTTCATAGCTTGCAAGGAGTCTTTCATTTGTTTGTAAAGTAGTTCCATGCAAAAATAAAAATGAACTACAAGACTTCGATCCCATGATTCTTTGCTATAATGTTATAATGCAACAAGCTCATTGTCAGAATTGCCATCATGGAGGGGGACACCTGAGATCAGCTGAGTTGAATTCAAGGCATTTAACTATGCGTTTCTCCCAAAACAAACAAAATCCCATCCCAGAAATTAGGAAGAAATCTTTGCAAGATAGCATTTGCATTTTTCAAACTTTGAACCAGCTTTAAAAGATGCCATAATGAAGTGCTTGTGACCACTGTCATGCTTTAAAAAGTAAAAATAAATCATAAACTCTTAGCTTAGTTTTGTTATGTTCCAGTGTAGTATGTATTAAAACAATTGTTCCCGTCAGGCTTGGTGGAGATTCCTAAAGTCTATTCAATGATTAAAGAGATATCAAAACTACTCTAGTATATCATCCTCAATTTAATTGAATAACTGTTAATTATATTTATCTTGAACTAAACCATGATAACGTTCTTCCTATTTGATTCTACATGTAATGTTATGCAAGATAAGTATATCTTTGAGTATTGTTGTTTGTCTTTGCTTCTAATTAATTAAATTGCAATAGCTTTATAAAAATTAGTTACAGCTAATCGGATCTGAGTAAGCCTTCGTTATTCCATGGACTTGCACTGTTTTATAATGAATTTGCTCTGTTTCCGTATGGAGGTCACTTCGGTGTATCACAGTGGCTAGCAATAGTAGTTAATGTGGCACATACCATTTCTTGTATACAAAGACCTATACGCATATATTTATCACACCAACGAAGAGGAACAATCTACAAGCTACTGTATTTCTTCATTATCTTATGGTTACTTATTTAAAAAAGACTATCCTAATCACATGGTGATGCTTGGCCCAAACAACCTCCTGGTTAGGACTGAATGAAGCATAATTTAGGAAATAATAAGATAATATAATAGAAAGTTGGGTTGGGCAATACAACCTAAAAATCATAATACAATACTTACTGACATTACGATTTTTATCATGATATATATATTATGCAGCCTGTTTGTGATTATACATAAACATATTTCATAAATGCATTTCTGCTAATCGTGATAGTCACTACATTTATTCGACTGATGATATTAACGGACAATAATTTATTGATATTTCACCCAGCCATAACATTAAATTTGCCTTGTGAAGTGCTCCTGAAAACAGTGGTTTTTAGAAAATCTTACCTGGACGCCAACTTGTTTTTCTCCTTCCGAGAGCGTGGGCGAGCAGTCAGAGGCAGCTCACTAACAGGGGTCAGGTCACTAATCACCTTATTAAGCTTGCGCAATTCATTCCCAATCTGAAGCAGCTTCCGTGGGTTGGGGGTGAGATCTTCAACGTCTGTCCGCCGAGACTTCTTTAGTGTGTATTTTCCTGAGAAAAACAGAAGGAAATGTATATTATATTCGATCTAATGTAATACCACAGTCAACATCCATTTAGTGCTCCAAGTATATATATTTTTAATGGGATTTCAACAGGAAGTGGGCATGGCCTAAACCAGATTGTTTAATTGAATGGGAATCCTTAATCTCTGTCCCAGAAACACTGGAATACTAACCAGGTTGATGTTAACCAATTGTTAATTTTAATTTGGTAATTTTAATTCACAACATACAGAATAACAAACATCAATCTGCAAAACAACTCATTAGTTAACCTGGTATTAGAGAGGGATAGAGAGGGATTAGAACCTGCATAGGACTGGTTCGACAATGTTCCTCACGCTTGCATTCTAGCTCATGTGACATTCTGCGATGTGCTCAGATGAAAATATACATTCATTTGCCAACATTGGCTCTCAATAACACTATTAACTTTGCAAGCTTTGACTAAGATTTGACTTTGCAAGCTTCATCTGTCAAAACTGGGACCAGAATGAAGATTATATACTGCTCCAGTTCAAAATCAAATGCAACCCCAACTTTAAATTATATTTTGGGTGAGTACACAGAAGTTGTTAGCGAGCTTGATAGTAGTAGTGTCTTCTACTGACACTTTCCTCTCCTCACTTTCTGCATCTATGGAATCTCCTCTGCCCACTATCTACAAAACCCAACTTCTCGCCCTGCTCCTTGGCTCTCGGATGTGCTGAGAAGCAATTGTAAAAAACTAAGAGCAGCAGAGAGAAAGTGGACAAAATCCCAACTTGAAACAGGTCTGGCTTCTTACCATGCTATACTATGCACATTCTCATCCCATGTGACTTCGCCTTCTACAAGGAAAAGATGGAGGTTGCTGTGCAAACTCCACAACATCTTTTCATCTTTTCTACTCAACCCACCAGTCCATCCGCCAACTTCTTTGATGGGAAGATTAAAAAAATCTTTAAGACATTCCCTCCCACCCCAACTCCTATCCTACACATCGAGGATTCAGCTTCCCCTTCACTGGAACAGTTTTCCAATGTCGCAACTGAAGCCTGCTGTAAATGATGACCTGCAAGTCTTCCTATCACCTGCCCACTGGATCCAATCCCTTCCTCAATGTTCCAGACCATCTTCCAAGACCCCCCCCTTTACCACCATCATTAATAACTCCATATCATCTGGTCTTGTACCAACAGCATTCAAAACAGCCAGAGTTCTACCCATCCTGAAGAAACACTCTTTGGATCCATCAGACATCCGCAACTACAGACTGGTATCACTTCTCTATTTTCTTTCTAAAATTCTTGAACACACTATAACGAACTGTATTTCTATCTCTTGCGGAACAACCTCCAAGACCCTAATTAGTCTGGCTTCAAAGCAACACACTCCACAGAGACTGCCCTTATGGCGGTCACAGAGAAGTTACATGTAGCAAGATAAGCCAAGATGTCATCAGTTCTCATCCTCCTTGACCTTTCATAGCATTTGACAAAGTCAACCACAAGACTCTCTTGTCCATACTCAGGAGTCTTGAAATTTGTGGTTTAGCATGGCAATGGCCTGCTTCCTACCTGGAAGGTCGCTCATATCAGGTTACATTTTGCTTCACACAGACTCTCAACTGCGGCCCCCAGGGCTCAGTACTTGGTCCACCTCTGATCTCCGTTTATATTAGGTCCCTTGGTGATGTCATGTTCTCACATTTGTTCTCATACCAGTTATGCAGATGACACTCAACTTTTACTCCCTCTGGCACTGATTTTTCTTTCTAGATCTCTGCATGCCTGGCAAATATTTCATCAGCTCACCAGCTGAAAATTAATCCCAGCAAGACTGAACTGCTGTTCATAATAGCTGATTCATCCCCACCTCAGGATATTGTAGTCTCCCTGGACAATTCTTTCTCCTTCAGTCACTGCACGAAGCCTTGGGGTAACCATGGACCATCGCCTGTCCTTCTCCTCTCATATTGCTAAGCTTTCTCAATTATGCCAATTTCTCGTCTTTAACATCCAATGGATTCATCCATTTCTTTCCTCTAAGGCCACTCAGATACTTGTTCAGTCCAGTGTCATCGCAAGGCTACAGCAATTCACTCCTGGTAGGTCTGCCTCTGAGCGCCATTCAACCTCTGTAACCGATCCAAAATGCAGTGGCACAGCTTGTTTTCAAGTTTTCCTTTACCAGTCCACTGCTACGCTCTCTCCATTGGCTTTTTGTAGCTGCTCGCGTTAGATTTACAACACTAATGCTTGTCTACAAAGCCAAAAATAGACCTGCACCCTCCTACCTCAAAGCACTTATCAGACCCCACACTGCACTGTGTTCTTTCCAATCCTCCAGTACTGCTAGACCCTCCTTCTATCAAAGGACAAGGAAAACATGCATCTAAACTCTTCTTTACGCCGCTCTGGATAAGTGCATCTACCAAATGGCATAAATGTAAATGTAGTAGTGGTAGTGATACCGACGCTGGGCTGGTCAAGGACGGCAAGCTTCCTGAGGATTTTTTTTACCTCAGTGTCCACCAACAGCTTTCACACTGCAGTAATGAAATGCCAGTACCAGTGGCCTGAATGCCACTGTTTACATCCCGTGCCTTGGATCTGTTCAGTGCTTCATAGTGGTATGTCACTTGTACACAGCTCCCAAAACTAGGCTACTGATATAGTCATACAGTCCACTGGATAGTTTATCACAATGCCTACATAACGCATGGACACTGTGCAAAACAGCCACATTTCAATGTTTAATTTTTTTATATTTTAAGGTTACACATAACATCCATATCACAGAAGAATTCTGTTTACATGATAAACTTTAATGCAAAGACAAAAAAGTTTTATCATTAACCTTCCAATAACTGCTCATGATCCAGATCCACAAACAGCACGTTATTCAACTTAGTAATCTAATTCATAAATTCTCTGAAACTGGGTCAAATTTAATTATTTACATTTTGACCTAATGCTTTCCAAAAACTATAAAGAATTCAAATGGGACTGTTTGGGGCAATCCCTGCCCAAAACATACCACATGTCAGACAAAATAATTCAGGTATTTACTTCACACGAAGTCAAATCAGAATCATAATCATAATAAAATAATATTTTATTGATCCCAGAGGAAATTGTGTAAATTTATTCCAATTTATTAAGCCATAATTAATTTATTCACCAAAAACAAATGGTATAAATGTCCATACCTGTCCATACGTGAATGAATTCGAACATGAATTCGGTGTTACAAACGGATTTATTCCTGTTTGTTACTAATAAAAGTGCAGTTATGTGCATGAAGTAGTTCTCTCACTGGCGTTATAACAATAATTCATGAATTTACGGTCAATATAGAGGGAAATAAGCAGGAATTCATTGAAACTTGGGGATTGCAAATGTCACACTTTATGGTACCAGTTTCAGAGATTGGCCCATTAAGCCTTGCTATTTCCCTTTCACACTCAAACCATTCGCTCGCTAGAAATTGCCAAATCATTACCCACCACCATGTTGGCTTCCCTGTCCCTTTTATAAGATGCTATTTAGTTATTTTGCTTTGTTACATTACAGAGAGTATATAAGCCAGTCAATGTGGTTTTTTTTAAGGGGTCCCATTCACTTACCAGGCATATTAAATAAACATGAAATACAGTGTTATCTCTTGGAAAAAATAAAAAGACCACAGGGGTCCAGATGCTCTCACCGTCAGGACCATTCAACAAGTTCAATACATAAAAAGTGACCTTGTGACCTTGAAACAGGGTCAAGGTGATCCATATACAATCCCACCCTATTCATCCCTGAGGGGGACCCATACAACAAATTTTGTGATCCTATGTCATCTCCATGTATGAGATGGTATGTTGTTTTCTCACCAACAATTTGAACCGGTGGACAGACGGACCCCATTTCTATAGCTCCCACTCCGCAAACCTTCAGTGTCAACGAGAACCAATAAGAGATACTTTGCCAGAAAATCATTGTCATCTTTGTAACTGACAGTGGAAGACAAAACACACAGACTACTCACTCGTAAATGGGCAGCATTTAAGCAGCATTTATAATCTGATTGGTCAGACAGTGCATTATTTCACGGCTTATCAGAAGCAGTTCCAGCTGTAACATGAACAATAGGTTAAGAATAATGCACTTCATCTAATGCATTTATTGTTCCTATGATTACAGTTCATACATACACTGTAATTGTCTGCAAATCGCTGTAGTATAAGTGGAACAACCCATTCCAAGCTGTGCTGTTATATGAAATCTTGCACACACTTTTGCCCACACACCCTTAGAACTTTAGACTTGGAGGTGCTGATTCTCATCCCAGTCGCTTCACACTCAGCTGCGAATCGCTCCAGCGAGAGCTGGAGGTCCCGGCTCGATGAAGCCAAAAGGACAACGTCATC
>JBCNYH010000026.1:17366332-17377210 GCA_039654325.1 Tandanus tandanus
CTATGTAAAGCTGCTTTGTGACAATGTCAATTGTAAAAAGCGCTATACAAATAAAACTGAATTGAATTGAATTAATCATAATAATAATAATAATAATAGTAATAATGAATAATTAATATTGCATAGAAGTTCTGCCCTCTCCCTCCGATGACCCTCATGTGCTCTTAACTGGACTTGTGCAGGAGCCCTCACTTTCCATCAAGGGAAATGGAGAATGTTTGGAGTTCATAAATGTGAAATAAAATCTATCAATTCATGTTTGACTTCGTTCATATTAGGCAAGCAAAAAAGTTATCATCAGTTCATTTTTATAAGGTTTCACTGAAAAAGGGCAGAGAATGATCCAAAAAAAAAAAAAAAAAAAAAAAATTTTTTTTTAAAAAGGACGAAGATGCTGACAAAAATATTTCTCACAATGAAGTGTCAGATCAAACACTTTACAACTAATGGATAATGTGATAACTTTAATTTTATCTGTATAATGTTTTTAACAATAAACATGTTAAACACAAAGTAGATTTACAGAAATTCAGATGCAGCATTAGATCACTAATGAGCCAGAAGTTAAGGCAGCAAGGAGAAACTCCCCGAGTTTGGGAAAAACCTTGAGAGGCCCAGACTCAAGAAAGCCAATGTGACTCTGGACTCCAGGAATAAGCACAACACCGGTGAGTCTCTGGTCTTACATAATACTCTGATAATTACAGTATATACCTTCAGATAGACACAAGGCATATAATGATGTAACCCTATTTACCTCTACTCAAATTTGATTAGATACAAATTTGTTTTGTTTTTTAAATGTTTTTAAACACAAAAAATTAACAATGCCTGATGTGCTTTTTGATTGGAGTGAAGTCAGAGGAGAATGGCAAGATGGCCCAAATAACTGCTCATTACAGCCATAATGATCAGAAAAGCATCTCAGGACACACAACCAGCTGTTAAAGGGGATGAGCAAGTAGCTAACTATACCTAAACTAGACTAGACAAACAGTACCCGGTCTTTTTTCTCCCCAGTCCTTAACTATCTAGCTTAGATTAGCCTGTTGCAAACTATAAGCTCTTACTGCCTTTTTTGGCAGACAGGCATACAACCTGATACAGTTTTCTGGTTCATGTTCCTGGAGATGCTTTTCTGCTCAGTATGGTAGTACAAAGTGGTTATTTGAGTTACCATACCCTGAAAGTTTAAAGCAGAAAGAAAGTGGGCCATTCACTTCTGACATCTCAGCCACAACACGCTTCTACACCAGAATTCCCTCTCACTAAATATTCATTTTGTATCCTTCTGTTTAAACTCTATAGACTGGTGGCTATAATTCCCAGGAGATCTGTAGTCACTGAAACAGTCAAAATAGCCCAACAACCATCTCAAAGTCAAACTCTTCTCTTGTGTCTGTTAGTGGAGCAGCTAAATGTGATTTTTGGCCAGAATCATTCAGTTGATGATACAAGCATGAAATTTGGTATGAATATACTTTGTAAGTCACTAGTTGAGAAAAAGGTGCTAGCCATCAAAAATTCCAATATGGCCCCATTTTTTTCAAGATGGCCGCCAATGCACCAAAAATGGCCATAAATCCTCTGGGCAGATGAAGCTCAATTGCTGGGTTCATATAGACAGTTCATATAGGAGAACGAAAACTCTGAAACTGTCAGGCATCTTCAGGAAACTAGAACACTCAGTGAACCCATTTACCCACCAAAGCATAGTAGGTTCTTGTCACATTATACAGTGGTGCTTGAAAGTTTGTGAACTCTTTCTGCATAAATTCGACCAGATCAAATTTTCACACAAGTCCTAAAAGTATATAAAGAGAACCCGTTTAAATAAATGAGACAAAAATACTTTACATGGTTATTTTATTTATTGAGGAAAATTACCCCATATTTCATATCTGTGAGTGGAAAAGTATGTGAACTTTCAGTATCTGGTGTGACCCCCTTTTGCAGCAATAACTGCAACTAGACGTTTCCGGTAACTGTTGGTCAGCCCTGCACATCGGCTTGGACGAATTTTTTAGCCCATTCTTCCATACAGAACAGCTTCAGCTCTGGGATGTTGGTGGGTTTCCTCACAAAAACTGCTTGCCTAAGGCCCTTCCACAATATCTCAGTTAGATTACGGTCAGGACTTTGACTTGGCCATTCCAAAACATTAACTTTATTCTTCTTTAACCATTCCTTGGTAGAACGACTTGTGTGCTTAGAATCCATGTCTTGCTGTATGACCCACTTTCTCTTGAGATCCAAATCATGGACGGATGTCCTGACATTTTCCTTTAGTATTTGTTGGTATAATTCAGAATTCATTGTTCCGTCAATGACGGCAAGCCATCCTGGTCCAGATGCAGCAAAACAGGCCAAAACCATGATACTACCACCACCATGTTTCACAGATGGGATAAGGTTCTTATACTGGAATTCAGTGTTTTCCTTTCTCCAAACATAACGCTTCTCATTCAAACCAAAAAGTACTTTGGTCCCATCTATCCACAAGATGTTTTTCCAACAGCCTTCTGGTTTGTCCATGTGATCTTTAGCAAACTGCAGACGATCAGCAATGTTCTTTTTGGAGAGCAGTGGTTTTCTCCTTGCAACCCTGCCATGCACACCATTGTTGTTCAGTGTTCTCCTGATGGTGGACTCATGAACATTAACATTAGCCAATGCGAGAGAGACCTTCAGTTGCTTAGAAGTTACCCTGGGGTCCTTTATGACCTTGCTGACTATTACACGTCTTGCTCTTGGACTGATCTTAGTTGGTCGACCACTCCTGGGGAGGGTAACAATGATCTTAAATTTTCTCCATTTCTACATAATCTGTCTTACTGTGGGTTGGTGGAGTCCAAACTCTTTAGAGATGATTTTGTAACCTTTCCAGCCTGATGAGCATCAAAAACCCTTTTTCTGGGGTCCTCAGAAATCTCCTTCGTTCGTGCCATGATACCCTTCCACAAACGTGTGCAAACACTTTGATAGATCTGTTTTCTTTAAATTAAACAGAGTGCACACTCACACCTGACTGTCATCCCACTGATTGAAAACACCTGACTCTAATTTCAACTTCAAATGACCTGCTAATCCTAGAGGTTCACATACTTTTACCACTTACAGATACATAACATTGGATCATTTTCCTCAATAAATAAATGACTAAGTAAACAATTTTTGTCTCATTTATTTAACTGGGTTCTCTTTATCTACTTTTGATCTGAAACCTGATCCGTATTTATGCAGAAATGTAAAAAATTCTTAAGGGGTTCACAAACTTTCAAGCACCACTGTAAATTGCTTTCCATGCATGAAGGCCTTCAAAAACCTACAAAACGCACAAAAAAATCAAAGCATTTCTAATCTTTGAGCTGTTTTCTAGCCCTACACCATGTTGAAAAAGAACCACAGTTATCTGAGTTACAATATGAAAAGCATCCTCCTTTGCTCACAGTGGGTAAGTCTATATTAAACAATGACAGAAGGACAACAGATGCTAACATTTTCATAGTGCTTGAGTTCTGACATAGTTAATATACCTATCATGTTTTTTTCAGTATTTCTATGAACGAAAGACTATAAATAGTCATACCAATCAAGTTTTATGAACAAATATGTAGCAATACTGTGAAGCTTAGCATATTTTGCACCTTATCTTGTAAAATGGCTGCCATATTGGATTCCTAAAAGGCTGAAACTGAAAGAAACACAAAATACACAAAGAAACACAAAATTTCTCTCAGTAGTATCTGCACTTTTGCTATTTATACAATATGTTGACATTTTTTCATGATAAGCGTCATATGGTGGCCATCTTCGAAAATGGCCGAAATATTGGAATTTAAATTGGCTAGCACCTTTTTTTTAAAGTCTACCCAACAATGAGTATTTCTGCCAAATTTCATGCTTGTACCATCAAATGAACGATTGTTCAGCTTATCTGCTCCACTAATAGGATTTTATGCATTGTGCTGCTGCATGAAATGGTTGACTAGATAACTGCATGAATGAGCAAGGTTACAGGTGTTCCTATTACAATGACTGTGTATAAACAATGCTGTGCTTTAGAGCATAATAAGAAAAATAGGCCGCAGGGTTCTGCTGACAGGACCATTTCATAAAATTTGTCAGTCTCGAGTCAATAAAAAAGTGACCTTGAAACAAGGTCAAGGTGACCCATATACAATCCAAACCCTATTCACACCTGATGGGGACCTATACACCAAATTTGTTGAGCCTATGTCATTTCCTTCCAAAGTTATCACACTAACAAATCGTAGAGATGAATGAATGGATGGACAGAACCCATTTCTATAGCTCCCACTCCCCTCACCTTTGGTGGTGGCAGGAGCTAATTAAACATGCCTATGGTGTGCCTGGGTGATTTCAGGTGGTATGTCTGAAGCAAGAGGTTTTTCTTACTCTGCTGGTGGCTTGTTGTGCTTGCAGAGACACTTCACTAGCTGCCAGCATTGTAATTTACTGGGAAGCTTAAGTACACACTTTATGGCAGGTGTACACTGTGGGATTTTGGGCGGTCCCAGATAAGATGTCCAGCGTAAAAGAAACTTGCGAATATCATTGGTCAAGGCTCCAATACTGTTGTCCTATGTTGCACTGGGAGAGAGATTCAAAGATGGCTGCTATCCAACCTACATCTACTTACCAGCCAATAGGAATGCAGGATGAAATACACTGATCAACACGACACAGCCTTATCCTGGCAATTCTTGCTCAGCTTTGTTGGTCATGTATGCTGCGTCGTAGCCTACAATTCACTAGGTGCTATCATTGTACAGTCTACATACATCAAACTCGATGATGTGCTCAAGTTTACTAGATCCTACGACCCATAGTGAGGCTTAAACTTATGATTGCTGAAATCTCACAGTCTGGTGGCACCTTTAAAAATTTGGGGGAAGCTTCCAGTTCCTGCTTGCAGCCATTTCAAGCCATTCAAGTTTTTCCGAGCCAATGAGCTAGTAGTAGTACGTTTACTATTCCTCATGTAATACAAGTGGGAGTTTTAAACAACCAAACAAAATTATTTCATTATAAAGTCTATTGAATGTATTGCTTGATATGCAGATCGAACCACAGGCCTTATCACAATATCCTGTACACTAACATTCCTAATAGCTACACATCTAATTTAGCAACTTCAGCAACACTGCCAACTTCATGTTATCTTTCCCATAACTTTGACTGAAGTATTACTTCCAAGCATTAGCTCCAAAACCAGTTAATAGTGAGTGGACCCTACTTGTTTGTGAAAAAGACTATGGAATATTTATTTATGAAATTAAAGACTTAAAAAAAAAAAAAAAAAAATCAACCAGCCTTTCTGTTTGCCTCTCTGGGAATGAGTCTACAGCAAACACTTGGAGACAAGAGCTGAAGAATTTTCAGTATGGTGATTTTGTGATTACATCATTGCCCTTCCCCTGAACCTAGACTTTGTGTGTTGGTTTCATCTTTGATAGCTAGGATCCCAAAGCTGCCCACTAGAAGTGGAGTAATGTAGTGTTTGTTTCATTAGAATTATTCTGAGAATAGAATGAAATGAGATGCTGAAAGTCAGGAGTGTTCTGGTTTCAGAAACAGTATAGTGACCTTAGCTGCCCCTCGAACAAGGCAGCAAGGTTGTTTAAAAAATAAATAAATAAATAAAAACAATGAGTAAATCAAACAGTAATGCAACATCGTAAAGAGTAAGCATGGGACCAGTTACAACCACCAGTGCAATTTGGAGCCTGAGCTACTCATTTCAGAGATCTTTGCTTGCTCAGGTAGCAACATGCAATGCTGTAGACTGATCTTTATCAAATGTACATTTTTTTTGGTTACAGAGTCAGAGACACATTTAATTTAGCAAATAATTCCAGCGTCGCCGCCTGGCTGCTGTTTCTCTTTATGCCACCACCCACGCAATGTTTACAGGAGGAAATGTTGACCTACAAAGCCTCGAATCCTGTCACATCTATCTGTGCGAGATGAAACCGTGAAATACTCGCTTACAAGTGATGCACTACAGTAACCGGAGTCGCTGCTCCTTTAAATCTGGTGGAAGGTTCGCGTCTGACTCTGACCTACTCCACAGCGCTGAATCCAACACGGGCCCCTAACGAAAACAAACGCCAACCAAACCTCTAGCGCACTGCGCCAACGCCCACGCTTTCCAGCACTCTCATTGGCTATGCTGGGTGCTCCTGCCCGCCTCCAACGCATAACTGTGCGGTCAGACGGAATGTCAATCACAGACTCGCGTAAATATCCTTCCTCTACAAAGTGTGGTTGAGAACTCCGAGCAACAAACAACACTCAGGCCTTCCCCTCGTCACGTAAATAAGTGGCTTATACAGACATCACATAGCATTTATTTTATATTATTACTTCGTACTTAATTATAAACGCTACTTCCTAGTTATTTACATGCAAGTGGTAAATAAACATATGCTACATTTACATGACATGGAAAATGAACAACCGTGCGGCTGGATGGCAAAAACGAAATTAAATATAATTGTCAATGTAAATAATTTCCTAATGTGTAAACGGCTTTTAGTCAAATAATTATATTACAGCGTGACAAAGGGATACACAAGATCAACTTTCGAGAGCTTCTGACACCGTGTTGTGTTGTGTTGTGTTGTAGGGGGGCGTGTACCCAGACTAGTCTACCATTCACCACCACCCTCTATACACCCAGCTCTCCTCTTCTATACATACAACTTGTGTTGGTGTGTGTGTGTGTGTGTGTGTGTGTGTGTGTATATATATGTGTGTGTGTGTGTGTGTGTGTGTGTGTATATATGTGTGTGTGTGTGTGTGAACCCACTACAAGTAAATTAATCATCAATCCTACCATCTAGAAGGATGAATAGAAGACATCTTCCACATACACAGAGTTAATCGAGCTGTTTATGATCATAACGGACTGTAACTTTTATCTGGGAAATACATGTTTTATTGCTTATTAATTTAGATCTCGCTTTAAACGCTTGGTAGAAAAACTTTCCGAGGCAAACCTGTCTGCAGTTGAGCATTTTCTTCCTTCATGTGGAAATTGTGTAACTTTATCGCAGGGTATAAAGAACAAAACATGGTAAATGAGTATGTACATCACGCCGAACCAGCCATCTGTCCCGCCGTTAGCAATACTAACCTTGACCAAAAAAAACCTTCTAGAACAATTCAGCGACTATCATGACAGTAATAGCAAACCAGCCACCATCAGAGTTCTCCTGTAAGTCCAGCTGCAGACAGATGTTTTAAAGTAACCTGGTACATCAAGCACATGAAACATGCCAGATCACAAGTGGAGTGTTTAGTGCGGAACTAAAACTTGCTGTGCCGCTTTGATAACTATGGCCTCCGTCCCTCCCACTCCCTCTGTTAGCAGCAGCTAGCCGCTTATCACAACTTAGCTCCCGAGCTAACAGCAGAGCACAGTGTTTATATTCATTTGTAACGACTGCTTCGACGGTGTCTGTGACCTGAACCGCGGATAAACGGCTTACTCACCTGTAATTAGGCTTTACAATTGTAAAGACATGCTGCACGCTTCAGAAAGAGTCGTCTGTACAAGAACTTAAAATGAAATTTCCTCACAAATCCACGCTGTCGTCTGTCTCTCTGGTTTGTTTTGTTTATCTTCTTCCTGACGGGTTCCTGGAAAGCGCGTGACTCCCTTGCCACGTGATTACGCCTCGACCAATCAGAGCGCTACTTCGACTCAAAACTAGACCCCGAGCCATTTAAACCTCTTTTTACAGAACTGTTAGTAAATGAATACAATGATAAACAAGTCTAATAATGACTTTATTCATCAGATTTTTAAAAATCAGCTATCTGCTGTAGGTTTGCATGATTTGAGAATAGCAGGAAAGGACAGGACCAAGACTTATACTTTCTCTTGTTTAAGAATAAGGCTTGAACTTTAAATATTCAAGGACTATAGTTCACATATGGAGCTAAATAACAAACTTTAGCTCCATATTTACATACATGTAGTTTCTGATATCCAAATCATTGTGTTTTGTAACTTCTGTCACAGAAAAAAACTGTACTGAATAACACATTAAAAGTGGAGCGGGACCCAATCAGATTCATACTTTCTTATGCTGAATTTGTCGCACTGACTGTAGACATTGAAATTCACTGTGATAGTCATCAAGCTTCCCCATTAGATAATCTGTCTTACATGTATATACATTATTCTTTTGATTCATTCACATTACATATCCACACTTGAACATGCCTGAGGTGTCTGAATTCTTGGATGTTGAAAATGAAACAAGTGCAAGATTCTACCAGTGGGCAGGGCAAGCATCGTCAGTGATTCTACTGGGCCGGTCCACAGCGCACCACAATGCAGAGTGCTTGGACCTGCCCAGGGCCCTGGGCTGCATGCCAAGCCCTCCAGTAAACAACAGCATCTATTACTCCAAGGACGGAAACAAAACCTTAAGCCACCACAGTGGGGTTTTGTCATATTTTAAGACTCCAAATTACCAGGTAACCAGTTTCTAATATATAAGGAGCATTCATATGGCAATTGTCAATCCATATTTTATCACGTTTCTCACTGAACTAATAGATCATTTGATCAGTAGATCAAACATAAAACTGGAATGTACAAAATCTTATTCTGTTTTTACAACGAGCTTGTGGATTCTAAAGAATGTTACTGGTTTTGCTTTACACCTGTATTCAGGTATAAAGTAGTTCTGATCCATGTTCTTGCACTCAGATAAGCAAACATCTATGGCCAGTGATAATAGAGGTACCAAATGGTGTCATTGCTCAGTGTGGGTCCAAAGAGTGGGTTCAGCTGAGCTAGGATGGTTATCAACCAGCTATAAAGAACAAAACAAAAAAAACAATAATTTCAAAAGGAGAAATACACAGTAAGGCTCACAGTTACTGCACAGCCCCACCCCCATTTCTGGGATTCTAAATAACTGAAAATAATCATTGTTTTGTCATGGTTACCTGTTTAACACAAACACAGATGAAACAGCCAACCACACAACACAGTCAGTATAGCCTTCACAAGACAAATAATCTACCATTAGAGGACATGGGTTAAAAAGGGACATTTAATCAGTCATGCCAGAAATTACAAGAGGAAAATAATGAACCAGAATTCCTGGAGGACTCCTATGGCAAACATTTTGCTATGCCTGCCTTAAACTAAATATTACCAAAATAGTTCATGGGCCATCCTTTAAACAGCATTATCTTTAATATAAACGCTCATCAGAGAAGTGCTCTTTGCACTTGCAAAATTGTTGGAAGGGCCATTAGCTGAACGTCAAGAGTCACAGCCCATTTAGCCTGTTTTTATGTACAGACCTTCATTCTTTAAACTTATAACGATCTGTTACTCTGCATACAGTGAGGTGGCTTCCCAGATACCGTTCTAAACTGGGATTCTGGGACTGAACAGTCAGTGAATTACTGCATTGCTATAAATTGTGTGCAGCTGTATTCATCTAATTAGAGCAACACAATGGTACAGTCACACAAAGAAATGGCCTCAGTGTTTTATGAATGGGTTGCTATGTAAATACATTATAAAAATGGATGAGGGCTGTGCCACTTGTTTCTGATGTTTCCTGGATTCACTTGTGCAAGGCAGACTGTCCTCTTTTCTTTCTGCAAGAATATATTTTGTACATGGAGTCTAAGTCATCTACTTTTGTGTGAAAATAATGTCAACATATGGCAGAACAGACTGTAGGACAAACAGTGAAACAGCATTGTGGCATTACTTAATTACATTACTAGATCTGTCAAAATCCAAGAGCCCTTACATCTTCATTAACGTGTCAATCTGCAGACTCTAACCTCTGCGGCTATTCCCTATTAGTATATACCACACAGAAATGCTGAGGCCTGATGTCTGCTATCAAGATTAAAAATCATTATTCCAAGTGGATAATGCCGGAATCAAAACACTGAACACAACCGTCCCGATCTTCCGTCTTGTGGACTACTAGCGACATCCACCTTGCCTACGGTGCATAATTGTTATAAGTAGGCTTCTCTCTGAACTGTCAGAAAGCCACAGCTGGGGTATTAGGCAAGAAACATACATCTCAAAAATTTAGATTAGACTGGATTCTACCTCACTTCTTAGAGCGTCTAGAATAAGATGTAGGTGTATGAACGAAGCTGTTAAGAGATTATAAAAACAGTTCTAGGTTTTAAGCTAACGATGTTTTTATCTGAAAACTTGGATCTGAAGTTAAAGGTCTTTTATTTGATCCCCTTGAGAAAAGCACTGGTTCTCACAGCAGGGTTGTACAAAAGGCTTTTTATTTTCTGAACAGGTTTTGGCATAGCTGACCTCGAGGAGCAGAAAATACAACACGCTGACTGTAGCGCCATCTGTGGCTGATTAGGAGTAAAACCCAAAGTCGGGTTGTTTTTAGAATTAGTTTTGGCAAACTTTATATATTCTGCTGATCAAGATTGAAACATTTCACATGATTCAATTTTAGTCACATGAAAAGGGAATAAAAAATTCAAGAACAAAGGGAGAAAATACTTACAACAAATAGCAGCAGATTGCAGTCAGGACCAGCATGTTCACAATCACACTGCAGAGAAAAGTACACAAAATACCACGTGATTTAACAAGACTTCCGAATAATATTGTCACCCACTTCAATTCCCAAAGTCTCATGCACAAGTCGGTGTTAATCCTGAATCATCCAAACCGACACTTTAACTTTGAAAATCATCCGAAAACTCTGCTTCTGTCACGACAGGCTGTGATCACTGAGGGCTCTTTTCTGTAACCCACTGAGGTAATCTACTGATACTGGTTTCTGTAACCCACTGAGGTAATCTACTGATACTGGTTTCTGTAAC
>JBCNYH010000026.1:17384316-17404190 GCA_039654325.1 Tandanus tandanus
CAAAGCAGCTTTACATAGTAAAATTAATTTAAGGAGGAATCTAAAAATTTTTCCACAACCCCCTACACATCCCTAATCAGCAAGCCTGCGGCGAAAAGCTCCTTGGTCTTCATGGTGTGATGCCGCTTGCTTAGTGGTGTTGCAGCCTCTGTGGCCTTACATAAAAGGTGTGTTCATACTGACAGATTATGTGACACTTAGATTGCACACCAGTGGGACTTCATTTCACTAATTATGTGACTTCTGAAGGTAATTGGTTAAACCAGAACTTTTGAGGGGCTTCATAGCAAAGGCATTGTTGTCTGTTAATGAATGACTTGTCACTGAGTCAGTGTTGCTGGTGTAAACCCTTCATTACCAACTAAATTATGATACTATTATGAGTCATTAACAAACTGGAAGGTAAGTATTAAGCTGCTAATTAAAGCTAACCTTTATCCAAGTCACCTCTTCAGACAAAGAAAAGCTCTTAAACAGAGTTCAAATGGGTTTGTCACAGCTGTTGTATAAGCTGTCACATGAATTTGTCTATGAAGTATTCTGACCTTGCACACCAAATCTGAAGCGATTAAAAAAAATATATTCTATGTTCCATTCCATACTTCAAATATAATTTCATAATCTTGTTTAAGAGTAAAAACATTGGTTTCCACCTGATTGACATAAGATTTACATAATGTTAACAACTGGTACCTGCTGATTTTTTTTGAAGTCTTGACAGGTAAAACCACAGAGCTGAGAGTATATGTTCTTTTTCATGTGACTGTAAACCATTAATCATGAAATGAATGAAACGCTGAAGGAAGTGTAGCATTTAGTCTGTATAAAACCCAATACTGTGTTAGTGCAAAATGCAATGATAAATCAGGTGTTAAATGAACAAGTGCAATATGTTACACTGCTGTAAAAATGATCAAGGAAGAATCTTGGGTACGGCATAAGTAAACTTTATTCAGGTTAGCAATCACTCAAGCAAACCACAAATCTAAGATTAGAAATCAGTAGTTTTTCCAAACCCACTGAATTTGGTATTTTTAAAAAAATACAGCAGTAACCAATTAATTAACAATAACTGGAAATTTTGTAGTAGATGTGTAAAGGGCCATGTCCTCAGAAGCAAAGCGCTTGGTTTCAAATAGTGTTGATGTTTTCAGCTAGTGCTAGCCAGATCTTTGCAAAAAAAACTGTTGTTGGCCAGTCTGTGTGACAGGACAAAATTTTGTTAACATGGTAAATAAACAATCAATGGTTTTATTATTATGATCCATCATTTATTTCATAAGTTACAAATCACAATCTTTATGGCAATATTTTGCCAGGAAATTAAGCTGTGCTTTGAAGCCTGTGCTACATTACTGATTTTCTAATGAAAAATATATTTTGTATTCTTAAATTTTTTGAGTTCAGAGAAAATTTGCCACTTATGTATTGTTATCAGGACATGAAATTTTGGGTCATATCACACAGCCCTATTAGTTGGTCACAAAACGTTACAGTTCAGTCTTGATCTTGTGCATGAGGTCCTTCTGGTCAATCATCTCGAGCTGCCTGCTCCAGCGATAGTACGCCAGAAGTGCAATGTTCTTAGCAGTCATTGAGCTCATCTCCATGGCACTCGCTGCCCATTCAATTCCATTGAGGTAGTAAAGACTGTCATGCAGAATCATTGGTGGCACCTCCTGAGAGCTTATGTATCGAGGGTATGCCTTCCATTCAATGGCCTGCACAGAGTAGTAAGACTTAAAAAGGGTCTTTAGCTCATCCTTCTCCAGTAGTTTAGGGGAGAAGACTTTGTAGACTCGAGCCTCATGTGGCTGTTTGCGGTGAAAGCCAGTGCTGATATTGACAGGGCAGATGCTAGAAGCACTGTTGAAAAAGAGATTAGCTGTTTCTGTAGTGAGCACACTCGTAAAGGGGAAAAGCTTGGGGTCAGGAAAACCAAAATAAGTGCAGTTCAGATAACCATGGACAATGGAGGCCACCATTGTGTGGTAAGACCCAGTTATCTCTGTTAATGGGGGTTCAAAGCCCAGAAAAGAGATTCCTGAATTGACATTTTGCTGAAGAGGAGTGGCTATTATAACTATGTCGTAGATATCTGATGCAATCTCAGCTTCAGTGGTGTAACTGAGCTTGTACTGGTAGGTTTCACCTAGAATGAGCAGAAAATAATGTGTTACATAAAATACATTATATCCGCCAAATATTAAAGGCATATTGGACAGACCAAATGTAGCACTACTGTAAAATATAATGACCCTGGGGGAAAAAGGTCTCCACTATATTTAAATTCTCAATACAAACATGGAGCCATTTTAACACAGAATTTTATTTTACCTCAAATAGTTCTTCTAAGTGGCACCTAAAGTTCCTAACTAGCCTCTTTCTTAAAACTTATTCATGTAATTGCTGTAGGAATTTTTAACAGTCAAGGTAAGGCCCTGATCCTCTAGATGGTGAATACTGCATATTGTTTTATAAATGAAATACTGACCATGTCTGGCGGATGCAGTTAAAACATTAAATGTTGTTGCTGTTTTTATAAATTTTTTCAAGAAGTGTTTGTACTTGTGAACATTTAAAATATATCTTTTTTTGCATACTTCAATTAGTACATTCTCATGCTGTACACTATGTACTTACATGCGTAGTGCATGAGTTTTGACAGGTCGGCACTGTCTCAAATACAAGAAGTCGTGCACTTAAAGGAAATGACAATCGCAACATTTGACCATTATGGTCACATAAACCACCAAAAACACATTTGATGGCTTTTCTAAAATCATCTCTTAATAATAAACATGTTTTTAATAGATAATTCACACAATGTGGAATTTGTCACCATCAGCCTTCACTACACACCCTCCTCCAATTGGCTGAACATTGGTTAGTGGTCCCTCCCCCCTTCTGTTACATGGCAAACATGGTGACACTCTTAATATTTTACCATTTGGATTACACAATCCAGGTACTCGTAGTGAACTGCATCATGCCATACTTCTCGGTCTAAATGCAAATAAGCAGTCAGAATATCAAGTACAGATATTCAAACTGAGACACATGGTTAGAGTTTTTGCTTTGTGTAATATCACAAAGAGTACTTTTATTTATGATGATGATTACTGTTGTAATATGGCACTGTGCAATAGGTTTTCATTTGAGTTCCCATTTAGATCTCCAAATAGTAACTGCCAATTAAGTTATTTAAAAGTCAGTGTTTAATTGACAGCCAGGAGCACATTTATTGTTTGATGTAATACAATGAATTGCTTGATCATGGCATATCACTAGTAGTTGTTTGGGACGGTTTGTTATCTGGACTTAATGACTTAGAAGACCTCTAGTCTATTCATAGGTTTGGTTCTTGTAAAGTACTCTTAATATTTGGAGTTTCTCCTAAATTAGCTTGTAAAAAGGTAGTTTTAACTTTCAGAACTGCCTGTACCTAATACATTATAACTTTAGAATTCAAGCTCCTGGCATGTACCAAATCAGTTCTATGATGTGCTGCAATAATGAATGAACAAAAATGTAAATTTTTTTCTTTACATGGAAATCAGTTATACAGTAAAATAAATAATATATAAATGCAAACAAATGTTTTCTATATACATGCACTGTATGTATGTTTATAGATGAGTTTGTCACAGAATGCAGTGATCTGCAAATCTCATAAATCCATACTTTATTCACAACCGAATATGGAAAATTTATCAATGTTTGCATTGAAATACCCTGGAAAGAAATAACTCAAATCAAGTACTATTATAGAACACATTAGCATATTGTTTATCATGTAAAATATGAGTCCTCTCTGCTCTATTATGTCGGGGGTGTGGCTACTATAACCACCCAATCACCGGAGAGGTGTAGCCTATGCAGTTTATTTTTGCTATTTTAAGTTCAGCCGCAATATGTGTGCATTCTGTACGTGCGAGGCATTGCTAATAGTTAAAAACTGATTGATTTACTAATCGGACAGTTTTTTTTCCTGACCATGCGTACTGTAACATGGATTTAAATGTATCAAAATCAACTCAAATAAGAAAAAGCCAAGAGAGAAATTGACCTACATCAACTCTACCAAAACATGATTTAGCTATGGTTGGATAACGCAGAGTTTAGCTGGTTTGTAGGCCTTTCAGGCTTGGTGGTCCCAAAGGTCTCCTGAGGCAGATGAAACAGCTAAAAGGGTTGCAGCTTTGGCAGTCACAGAGGTAAAAAGAGTTCATGGAGGCCATGGAAAAGGACTAGTTTTTCCTCAAGGAAGTTCTGGAAAACTGTTTGGCAGCTCAGAAAAGGAAAGCAGGGGAGGAAGAGGCCATTAACCTGGCAAAGGTCACTGAGGTAGTTGCAAAGCTCTTCAGCAGCAGGGTGCCGGGGTAAATGAGATTCACCCTGACATGCTGAAGGCTCTCGGTGTTGTGGGGCTTTCTTGGTTGACACGCCTCTTCAATGGAGGTTCGCGTGGAGGTCTGGGATGGGCACCTGTGGAGTGGCAGACCAGGGTGGTGGCCCCCATCTTTAAAAAGGGGGACCGGAGAGTGTGTTCACACTATTGAGGGATTCCACTGCTCAGCCTTCCTGGAAAAGTTTACTCCAGGTTGTTGGAAAGCAGGACTCAACCGACTGTCGAACCTCTGACTCAGGAGAAGCAGTGTGGTCATGGAATTGGTCATGGATTTATCCGGGTCATGGAACAGTAGACCAGCTCTTTACCATTGCAGAGTTCCTGAGGGGATCATGGAAGTTTGACCATCCAGTCTACATGTGTTTTGTGGAATTAGAGAAAGCATACGACTGTGTCTCCCAGGGAAATCTGTTGGGGGTGCTGAAGGAGTACAAGGTACCAGGGTCACACTGTTGCAAGCCATCAGGACCCTGTATATCCAAAGCCCGAGCTGTGTTCGCATTCTTGGCCCTGAGTAGAGCTGCTGCTCCTTCAAATTAAAAGGAGTCAGTTGAGGCGGTGCAGGCATCTGATTAGAATGCCTCCTGGTCACCTCCCTTTAGACGCGTTACAGGCACGTCCAACTGGGAGGAGGCACCGGGGCAGATCCAGAACTTGCGGGAGGGATTATATATCCAGTCTGGCCTGGGAACGCACTGAGAGTTTCCCTCCTGTTGCTTTCATGACCCGAGCTTCTATAAGCAGAAGAAAATGGATGGATGGATGGAACTAAGATGCCCAATCCTGATTCAGCAGAACAATGCCTGTGTGTGCAACGTGAGCTCCATGAAGACATGGTTTGCCAAGGTTCATTCGGAAGAACGCCTTCTCGCTTATCAGTACCTGACTTTATTACTGCTCTTGTTTCCTAATGAACAAATGACCACAGCAATGTTTCAAATCTAGTGGAAAGAATTCCCAGAACGGGAAAGGTTCTTTTTACAGCAAAAGGGGGACGAAGCCTGGAATGGGGTGTTCAAAAAGCACATAAAGTTATGATGGTCAGGTGAACACTCACGCATAATCTTTTTTTAGTCGTTTCTTATAGTTGTGATTTTATACCAAAATATTTTTAATATGATTGTTCAGAATTCACAGGGAAGTGTATGGCAGACAATGGAAATATTCTAAGGATAATAACTGTTATAACAACAGCTAACTTGTTTTGTGGAGGTTTAACATTCAATTTAAATAAAGGTTTAAAAAGTATGACATGTTCATTAATGCATGAAAAAATTGAATAATTTGCATTTAACTGTGAAACAGTAGGAATAAAATGTCTTTACAGGCTTTACAGACTGTCAGTCTGAACGGACAGACCTGGTTATGAGAGTATGTAAATACCTGCTGACTGAGGGGAAATGGTGGTAACTTGTGAACGGATAAGGTTGGCTTTTGCTAGCTTTAGAAGTCCAGAGCAAACTAATTTATTCCCTCCTTCCACTGCCCATAGATTGGTTTGTGCACCAGCCAGAGAAACAGCACCTGTGAAAACACAACAAAAACAAAATGTATGTGATTTGTGTGCTAGAACAACAAGTGACAGTTGTCTACTACAAGTAAAAGTTCGCCCAATTTGAAAAAAGCAAGAAGCACAGAGGAAACAGTAAAAAAAAAAAAAAAACACACACAATAGAAATAGATAGATGACTTTATTAATGCCCTTTATGTGTGTGTATATACACACACACACACACACACACACACACACACCTATACATACATATACAGTAGTGTGCAGTAAAGATTATACACCACCACTTTTGTCTAAAAGGAAATGTATTGCACAGTGCTACTGTAGGCAGTGAGAACCATTATTCCAACCATAATTCCAAGAAGTATATTGAGGTAAACATATGGCTATTAAACAAAAATACTGTAAATACCCATTTTTGGAAAGTGTTGAAAATTTGATTTTTTTTTTACTTTTACATAGCATGAATGAACTTCAAACCATATGGAATGGCTTAGCGAGTGAAGAAATTAAAAAATACAGTGATGATTATACACTTAACAAAATGAAGATAAATCAGAAAGCAAGTACTGAAAGTTCAGTTTTTACTGAAGGCCATTTGCATAAGAAATATAACTGTTAAATGCCTCAGAGAAACTATAAAGTAAACCAAAAAAAAAAAAAGCTTGAACATACATTATATTTTAAAAACATTTGATTGGCTACATCCCTGCGATGGCCTCGCAAGTTGTGTAGGGTGTACTCTGCCCTCGGCCAGAGTCGGCTGAGATGGGCGTCAGCCTCACCGCGATCCTAATTAGGATTAAGCGGTTCAGAAAATGAATGAATGAATGAGAATTGTTGTCTCTGTTTTGTTTTTGTTTTTTTATGTCATAATTATGCAGAAGATAAAAAATTCTAAATAGATCACAAAGGTTTAAACACTAGTGTAAAATCATATTTATATTGTAATTTGTGTCAAAATAAGTATTTATAAGAAAACTAGTACAAAAAATGTGCTAAGCACTGGCAAACAAAGCTAGCTGACCTGAACTAGTCATTTAGCTAATCATGATCCATTATTGGTGTAAATAAAGATAGGCCATGGGCCTGGGCCATTTATTGTGCAGTTTTGTGGCCATAACAGAAAGACTGTAAAAGAGAACCCAGCCATTGAAGACACACAAGCCATTGTGCTCTTAATGCCTGTCCCAAGCCCGGATAAACTGAGAGGGTTGTGACAGGAAGGACTATTGCTGGACCAAGGAGGAAGAAGACACATCCAGAGACAGAAAGAGAGAGGAGAATGGATACATCAGTGGAGGCACGGAAATGTTTAGGTGAGATAGCAGTGGAGTTTATAACCAGACTGTTCAACAAAATCTTGGAAGGTGAGAGGATGCCTGGGGAGTGGAGGTGTTCGTGTACCAAGTATATGTACAGAGCTGCAGTAAAGTTGATGAGTCACATCAAGAAGTTATGGGAAAGAGTAGTGGAATCCAGGCTGAGTTCATGCCACAAATGCCATATTTGCTTTGAGAATGTTGATGGAGAAGTTCAGGGAAGATCAGAAAGAGCTGCACTACATGTTTGTGAATTGTTGAAAGCATATGACAAGGTGCCAAGAGAGGAGCTGAGGTATTATGTGTGGAAGTCAGGAGTGGCAGAAAAGTATGTGAGGGTGGTACAGTATATGTATGATGACAGTGTGAAAGCAGTGAGGTGTGCGGTAGGATTGATGGACTGGTTCAAGATGGTGAGATTGCATCGAGAATTGGCTCTCAGCCCTTTCTTGTTTAATGGTCATGGATAGGTTGACCGACAAGGTCAAACAAGAGTGTCCATGGACTATGATGTTTTAGGATAATATTGTGATCTGTGGTGACAGCAGGGAACAGGTGGAGAAGAGTCTGGAAAGGTGGAGGCACATAGTGGAGAGAAGAGGAATGAAAGTCAACAGAAGTAGGACAATGTACATGTCCGTAAATGAAAGAGGGTGAAAAGTGCAGGAATAGAGACGGTGAAGGTAGATAAATATAAATACTTGGGGTCAACTATCCAAGATAATGGAGAGTGTGGTAGAGAAGAGAAGAAGAGAGTGCAGGCAGGGTGGAATTTGTGAAGAAGAGTTTATAAGATAATAATAAGGCCAACTATACTGTATGGTTTGGAGATGGTAGTGCTGATAAAAAGACAGGAGGTGGAGCTGGAAGTGAGATGCAAATGCTGCGATTTTACCCGGGAGAGACAAGAATAGGCAGAATTAGAAACAAATATGTTGGAGAGACAGCACAGGTAAGAGTGACTGAGAAGAGGAGGGATGAAGGGTATATTGGTAAAAGAATGTAGAGGATGGAACAGCCTGATAGGAGAAGGCCAAAGAGGAGATTTATGGATGTGGTGAGGGAGGACATGTAGGTGATTGGTGTGATGGAGAGGAAAGCAAAAAACAGCGAGATAGAGAAGGATGGACCACTGTGGTGACTCCAAATGGGGGTTAACAAAAGAAGAGGAAAAAGATGCAAGAGACTGCCTACTTTTAAACAAAAAACACATGTATAAGCTGTCAATGAAGATTTAATTCACTTGTTGAAAAACTTGCCCAAATAATAGACAACAACAATTAAAGTTGTCATAGGGAGTGCCTATGCAAAAGTTTAGAAAGCTATCATACATATGAGCCGAGCAATGGCCCGGACAAAGTTATTGTCACCCGCCTGATATTAGTGCGTGAACCTATTCACTCAGCACTCTTTATCATCAAATCCATTTCATTTGATCACATGATTTTGGAGAGAATACCCAAATCAGCCAAACTTCATAACACCTTTTCATTGCTACAGTTGACTCCTCACAGCATGCACAAACAAGCGAGCTGTCAGTGCCAGGTATACGATGTAACCAAACTTGAGTTACACACACACTTCCACCCCAGAATGTTCAGCTGTTGCTAAAACCCTTTTTGTTTTTGTTAAAGATCCTCTATATTAACACCAGATAACATTACATTAAATGTTCAAGTCAACAAAATAATGTTACTGTTAGTGAAAAAAATTAGAAAGCTAGTTTCCCTTTATCGCTAACGTATTGTATATTGGTATTCTTTAACTGACGATTCCTTGGTTTGCTATGCCCCCACACATGATAAACATGAAGTTATCACAATGAAGAGGAAAATGATAACAGGAAAAGTTGTGCTTTTAATGGCCAAACAGACTTAAACTGTATTTCTCACAATTGTGACTTTATATTTAGAATGACTAGACAAAAACGATAAAAACTGCAAGAAATAAAGTCACAATTCTAAGAAAAAAAAACCCAAACTGCAGATTAATTTCTTGCTGACTTTTTTAGCTGATCCAGCAGTGTAACCTTCTCTGCAGTGTGTTAAACAGAAAGCTTTACGCACTGGAAATGAAAATGGAGGACTACCAGTGTTAAGAGTGGTTTTACAAATCATGAGATTTTTGTTACTGGAAGAATCACATGGTATTAAATAAAGTCACTGTTCTCTGGAGAAAACACAACAGATGATCATTTTTCTGGAAAAGCCACCAGCGTACCCACTGATACATATTCCACAGGGTTTTAGTTTGTCATGTATTTACAAAAAAAAACTATACTAAAAGATTGATCAATTATGCACAATTCCCTTATTCATGCTCACATGAATATTCTTTACTCATGCTAACCAGCAGTCAGTTTTGTTTAACTGAGGAAGCAAAAAATACTAAATGCAATCAAAATTCATAGTGCAGTCCTTCTCTGTACATCACAGTACAATGTTCTTACTACCAAAGACCAATACGCTCCCTGATTTCCCTCATACCCCTTCATACTGCATGTGACGTAGGTGACCAAGACTGATAAGAAAAACAGAGAATATACCTACCAACAAATGCTGGCATACTGACATTCTGGCCATAGTTGGTCCACATGATAGGAGCCACGACTTCATCAATGAACCGCTGAGACACACCCAACTCCAACAGAGACTCGGACAGAGAGCGACGGGTCATGTTAAGAAATCCTGAACCACCCAGGGAGTTTAGCAACTCCTCCACAGTACTGAATGCATAGCCATGAGCCTGGTATTTATAGATTCTGAGGGAAAAATACACACAAGGTTGCATAGTAGAAACATAAAAAGTAAACTCTTAAGGAAACAAACACATTTTTGATACAAAAACAGGAGCAAGCCAAAAAAAAAATCTGCTGAAATATAATGTAAAATCCTCCTACTTGTTTAGCGAAGATATATGACCACACATCTCACAGGGCTGAAACACTGATTTTTTTTCCCTTTATTTATTTACTTATTTATACAGCACCCAAACAAACAACCTTTCATGTCGATGCACAAGGTACATCCCATATTTATAAATATTTTTATAGTTTGTTTTTTCATTCCAACTGGCTCAGGTCGATGCAGGCATGATTCAGTCACGCAGATCACTGCAGATCGCGTCTTTTAATTCCGGCATCTTTCATCTGTTCTGCCATGTTTTTAATCAGATATTCATTCCATGTTTTCCAAACATCCATGTATTTCAAAGCATTTAACTCTTTTAGCTTTCACAACATGAACTCTTCTTCAGTCCAAAATTAAACGGCTCTACACATAACTCCTTGCTCTGTTTACGTCCGTTTAACGTGCGCCTTTTTTAGTTCAAGTTCAAAGTCATGAGAAAAGCTCAAAAATCCACAAGGGCTTCAAGGATGTGTTCTCTGCACAAGGTGCAATATATTCTATTCAGAAACCTTGAAAGAAGTGGTGTACAAATTAAATAAATAAATAGCGTTATCTATTACTAAATAAGCCATCAGTTCTAATGAACATAAATCAGAAAGTGATATTTATTTGCATGATAGTTTGTAACATTCATTCACTCATTTTCTAAGCTGTTTAATTCTAATTAGGGTCACAAGGAGGCTAATGCCCATCTCGGTCGACTCTGGGTGAAGGTGGGGTACACCCTGAACAGCTTGCCAGGCCATTCCAGGGCCACCACACATACAACCATTCACACTCACACAGAGAAGCAATTTGGAACCGCCAATTAGCCTACTGTGCATGTTTTTGGACAGTTTAAGGAAAACGGAGTACCCGGAGGAAACCCATGCAAGCACGGGAGAACATGCACAGAAACGCCCCAAGCCTGGGAATCAAAACAAGGACCTTCTTGCTGTGAGGTGAACGTGATAACCACTGTGCCACAGTGCCACCAATAGTTCAATAGTTTCAAGTTTATTTGTCATATACAGGTAACAATGAAACATCACTACCGGCAATGAAATTCTTGGACTCAGAGCCCCCTCAAATTTGCACTTAAGAACAAATATAAATATAAGTTTGTAACATCATAAAAATAATTATTTAAAAAGTTTAAAATGAATTTTTTTTTTTTTTAATTCAGTTTCTGACATCATATTATGAATCAGAAAAACTAAAGAAAATTAAAAAATATGGGAAATTTCTTCATAAAAACCATTCATGAATGAGGTCCATTTTCTGTGAACACAGTTTACCACAATATCCAAAGATGCAGGTTAAAGCTCAATCATGCAAAGAGGAAGCCATATGTGAACATGATCAGGAAATGCCACCATCTTCTCTGGGCCTCATATAAAAGCTCATAAAATGGACTATAGAGCAGCGGGACCATCTAGCTTGTTATCACCACTCGGTTCAAAAGCGTGCATCTCTGCAAACTGTTTTCACAGACAGTGATTTCTGGAAGTGTTCCTGAGCCCATGCAGGGATTTCCATGAGGGAAACATGCCTTTTAAATTCAGTACCACCTGAAGGCCTAAATATCAAAGATCTCTTGTGCACAAAGATTTCTCTAGAAACTTTTGATGACAGAATAATTTTTATAGTAACTGGATGAAATCAATTTTCTACAAATTGTATTCTGCTACATCAGCTTTCTCCAACAATTAAATATTTCAAGTGTATTTATCCAAGATAAGTTTTCTTGTCTCTTCCTTCAATTATTTTTATTTTGATTAAAGATCTCATGTTGAATCTCTTGTGCTCGGTTTTATTGCTCTCCACATGCAAACTCCACTTGAGATTGTGGAATGTATAACTCATCAATTTTATGCCTCTGCCACTAGATGGTGGAGACGTTATGTGTTCGAGTTGTCCAGGTGTTTAAACCTCTGTGATTCTCATCAGTGTGGTATCTTAGGAACAAGAGGTACAGGGTCACAGCAAGGTCAAATGTCTGAAACAGGTTTGCACCATAGGTTCCTTCATGCCTGAATAATATTTTACTTTTGTAATAATCAGGATTAGATTTATTTTCCTCAATAATGTTTGCACTCAAATTTATCCGTATTTTCAATAAAAGTATTATATTCACTATTCATGCCTGTCACCACCGGAAAACATACAGAACATGACTTCTTTCATATGAAAACATTCTGTTCAGTGGAAATGTGCTATTCCTCACCTCATGAACTTCTCCATGATTTCCTCCACCCACATCTGCATCCGGATAAAGCTGATGCCATAACGCCACCACAGGCGGAACAGGTCCAGTAAGTACCAGTCAGTTTCTTCCAGTATGAACTCCTTACCATTAAACACGGCCATCTTGCCTGGCACACTCTTTCGATATTTCAGGCCTACCACAGTAAAATTGTGGAATATGGATCAGTGTCATGGACCAGATCAATTAAGTTCTGCTTGACTTTCATTTCTCCATCAAGACCCAAGAAGGTTTCCGAGGGCATCTAGAAATAATTTTAAGCATAATCTCAAATACACTGATGATCTGAAATTAAATCTCACTGGTCCTTATTCATGAGGGCAAAATTAGAACATTAAACTTAAAAATCCTGCATAAACATTTTCATCTGAGGGTATAATCACCTATCCCTCACACTGTTCACCAGCTTACACACACCACTAATCTGTCATCCCTTCAGGTTTTATACTAGGAGCGTGTACCTTATACTATACTATATCTACTGCAGTTTATTTCAATCTTCTGGAATATCAACAACAGTTATAAAAATTCAACCAAAAATCCTTCACATGGGGGTTATATAAATGTGATTTTACACTGGTGTTTAAACCTTGTGAACTACTTGATTATGACCTAAAATAAAAAATAAATAAAAATAAAAATATGAGACCAAAATACTCATTTATTTTCTGAACCACTTAATCCTAATTAGGGTCGCAGGGAGGCTGGTGCCCATCTCAGCCGACTCTGGGCGAGGACATAGTACACCCAGGACAGCTCGCCCGGCCATCGCAGGGCAGAAACACGCTGACGGCAACCCAATGACCTCCTCTTTACAAATGACAGTGAGACCAAAATACTATACTTGGTAATTTATTTATTGAGGGAAATGGACCAGTATTACAACATTTGTTTCCTTTGTTGTATGAATAACGACACTTTTTTTATTTGCTAACTGATCGTTTTATTCATTAATTTTCTAAGACGCGTAATCCTAATTAGTGCTGCGGGCAGGCCGGGCCCATCTCAGCCGATTCTGGGCGTATTGTTAGGTCAGATTCATGCAGAAGATGAAAACTTCTCAATAAAAGGTTTAAGCACCAGTGTAGAATCACATTTATATAAACCCCCATGTGCAGGAATTTTGGGTTGGTTGTTATCACTGTTGTTTATATTCCAGAAGAAGATGATGATAATAATAATAATAATAGTAGTAGTAGTAGTATGCGGTACACGCTCCTGGGGTGAGACCTGTGGGGAAGACAGGTGGGTGGTTGGGAAGGTGCGTACACACCCAGCTGCTTCATGAAGTCCTGCATATGTAGGTTGAGGGAATGGATGATGGAGCCGCCGGTTTCGTAAGCTTGGTTGTTAACGGTGACGGTTGCTAGGCGACCACCAACCTCCTGCTTCTCGAACACGTCAATGCGCACTTCCGGTCCGAAATGCTGCCGCAGGAAATGCGCTGTCGCGGTTCCGCCGATTCCAGCACCAATAACAGCTTAAAACACACAAACATGGTGATAATAAAGAGAGTTTTCACAAACGGTCAAAACACTGAGACCTGTTCATACATCAATCAAATCTCAAACGGATCCCCGGCCTGGATTAGCGCCCCACCGGGGGTAGGAAATATCCACGACACCCGTGAGGAGGACGAGTACAGACTCCGGCACGGCGGAAACGCTTAGCTTCCGTGGCTAACTGCCGCTAGCAACACGCACCACAGCGCTGCTGCTCCAGCCTACCGATTTTAGAAGGCGGTGCGCCGTCCAGTTGGGCAGAACTCGAACCCCCCAGCGTCGTACCAGCGAACACGAACGAGAGAAACCCGAGAGAGGTGAACAGCAGCATGGTCCTGGACGTCCCGACACTTTAACAAGCACAGCTACTGGAGCGCCGCCATGCACCAGCAGTTCACGTGAGCCGCACAAACCCGCGCGCACACCGCGGTGCCTCAGTGGAAACCGCCTCGCCTCAGCGTGGCAACTCGATTCGTCACAGTCACGTGCTTCCGCTGACCAGAGCGTCATGATGTCATGCTTACGAAATTTAGGGAACGTTTGGTCTTTTTTTTTTTTGGCCCAAAGCACTTTATCTGTCCTCAATGTAACAATATAACACCCCACACCAGAGATCTGAAGATTATCAGCTGTACATCTCCATCAGCTATAAGTGATTTTAATAAGCTAAAACTGTCCATATTCAGATTCAGCTCTTATCCAAAATAAAATACTATTTAACAGTTATTCATCAAAGGCCAGGAGGATGTCGCGGAATGGTCCCCGAGATGGAACATCAGCGACGTCCACCAAGCCTGAGGCAAATCACTGTTTCAGGATTTACTACACGGGAACATCAGAACGCAAAGGAGCTCAAGATTTTTCATTGTGACTATTTACATATTTTAACCACGTGATCTCTGGACACTGTGCACACACAGCATAACCACTGTGTAATGGGGTGTTTTTTAAACTGATTCAAAGGTTTAGTTTATACTACAAAGAAACACAAGAAAAGCTAGATTTTTATGGTTTAATGATTAATTTTAAAGCATGACAATGATGGCGCCACCTGCTCCAAGTGACGGTGACCAACCGTGAGTGTCCATCATTTTGTTAAAAGAATTATCCACTCAGGATAATGAACAATTATCCACCAAAGGTGGGAGGGATGTCGCTGAATCTTTTTAAAAGATGGAATGGTTTAACGACATCCACCAAGCCTCAGGTGCATAATTGTTTTAGTATATACTACATAGACACCAAAGCAAAAAAACAAAAACAAAAAAACCCCCAAACACGAAAACTAGATTTTTATGTTTTGTTTATTTTTTTATTTTTAATCAGTCCGGACACAGGTGAGCTCCCAGCAAAGTCAAGTGCAGAGCCCAAGAGCTGTGTAATGGCGTTTCTTTAAACCCTTTAGAAAGTTGTGGTAGTACTAGACAGAAACATAATGAAAAGCAAACTAAAACAAGATTTATTTTATTTTATTTATGTTTACAACTTTTAACCTTGACTCTGAGCTGGTTCAGATGAGCTCTGCACTTTGAGTCGGCTCATAGCTCTGTTTTGCTAACAGCACTACCTAAGGGTGTTTAGTATATACTACAGAATAAAATGTGGATGGTTTATTTTTTCATTTAAAAGAATGAAAGGATTATAAGTGACTGTGACAAACTGTGATACAGCTGTTTGTAATGTCTAATATCTCAGAGATAGTGGACCAATCAGATCGCACTGTTCCAGTGTAGTTTATACTAATGTCTATCCACATGTACTGGATATGAGCAATCGCAAGTTCTGATTGGCTCCTTTACTACTAGGATAGCAACTCATCTACCATGAACACAGAAAAACAAAATGGAACAGCAATTTGACAAACTAGTGGAAGACCAAATCAATTCTGTACTTCAAAACAAAATAACAAAAAAAAAAAATATTGTTGGTAAGAACATCCTGTACACTTCTATTTCATGAAATAACTGGTTATTATCCAGAGATAGCAAGCCAATCAGATTGCACTGTTCTGGGTTAGTATGTACTTTATAAATGTATGAAGTAGATACAGTTTACTTTTGTTTACTGATATGTTTGAATATCTAATATATAACAAAATATTTTTACTGTTTTTATTTAAAACATTTTATATGTTGAACATTTTAAGCAGGAAAAACATGTAGGTTTCCAATTAATTATAATCATTAGCCATTTATCATCATTTCATTTCATTTTCCAAACCGCTGTGGAGCCTATCCCAACCGGCTCTGGGTTCACACTAAACAGCTGACCAGACCCTCACAGGGCCAGTACACACACAAAACCATTCACGGTCACATCTAGGAGCAATCGAGAATATAAATTTTGCCTAATGTGCATGTCTTTTGACTGTGGGAGGAAGCCTGGAGTACCTGGAGGAAACCCATGCAGGCAAGGGGAGAACATGCAAACTCCACACAGAAACGCCCTTACTGAAGTGCTCACCACTGTGGCACCCACCTGTCTAAAATATTACAATCCCTCAGTGCCACTACTGGCATAAAATACATCCTTTTAGAAAGTTGCCACTAGTTAAGGGAAGAGGACAATAAACGTGTAAATAGAGTCTGTGAGGTAACATTGCTTACCACTAAGCCACTGTGCACCCATAAAAAATTACTTCATATAAAAATTCTATACAAATTTTCCGTCCTTTTAAAATATATATAATTTTAGCTTTTAGGTTTACTGTTTTTTATGTTAGGGTTAGGATATGGGTTTAACTCTCCTAACTCTATTGGATCCTCAAACTGTTGCTAAAACTTTGTATCTCCAGCCCGCTGGATTGCTACATCATCTGTCTTCTTCAAGAAATAATGAGGCTAATGCTCATTCACTTGCATAATTCATGCATGCACGCACACACACTCACACACTCACACACACACACACACACACACACACACACACACACACACACTATATTAAGTTCAACATTCCTGTGAATTCTTGCCATCTTCCTCAGAACACTTATGGGGTGATCTTGTGACACTGTTGTCAGCTTTTTAACAGTTGAAACATGCCAAACTTTAAAAACACAATTTTTTTCTAGTAACATTTTTGGATAATTAAATAATCTGTTAATAAATTAAGATGTATTAACACTTAATCCATAAACTATATTTTTGTAATTTTTAATGCACTTCATGCCTCTGTAATTTTAATGTATTTAATTTTTCACACATCCTCCCACCGTACTTCTTCCATCCCACGGTGCCCTATGCTCTAGTAGTGCACCCATATGATATTTCGTAAGACATTTATTATTGCTGGGTCGTTTACATTTTTATAGGTAAACATTTTTTTAAATAATTAAATTGCACAACTGATGCTGGTATGTACACACAAAGTGATAGACTGTTAATGGATAGTATATTGAACCATAAAACATTTTTTCCAAGCATGCACATTTTATTTATTCATTCATTCATTTACTGAATCACTTAATCCTACTAGGGTCACAGGGAGACCAGCTTGATTTTGCTATGTTAATAAAATTATTACACATTAAATTATATAAACATGTATGATCACACAAAAAAAGCTTTGATGACATAATGTTCAATTATTTTTGAAAAATCCCATTTTTCTTAAAAGTAAAGTAGTTTTGGAACTTCAAGGTTCAAGGTTTCTGCCTGACAGCGACAATGTGTGAAATATGGAAAATAATGCTCATTTCTACAGAAATGTACTATTTGTTTATGTTTCCTCTCAGACATTGCTGAAATAAGTTTGGTGCAAGTCAGTTTCAATATTTTCTGCATGTAATTTATATCTATAAAAATAATTGTATAAAATGTAACATATCTGTGTGGTTCTCTATAGTGTCTATTATATATTGTGTAAAAACCAAAACTCTGGCAGACAATACGGTCTGAAATGCCCTGGGATGTTCTCATGAAGCTGAAGTCCTCAAGTAAAAAAAAGTGAAACTCTTGGTAGAGTCATGTTTTTGTCTGGGTAATGACTGCACATTCAGTTGTTTTAAGATGTATGTATGTCCATCCAATGTGCTGCTGTAAATCTGTCATGATTTACCTGCAGACACACAAGAACTTTCAAAAAAAGTGTTTAAAATACTAAAATCAGGCATGTGATGATTTCTTTGTGATGATTTTTAAAAATGGTAGCAGCACACTCAAGCTGACGTGCTTTTAAAGTGTGAATTCCCAGACGTAATTAGATGAAAGATGGTAGCTGTTTCTGCCCACAGTTAGTTTATTATTGGTGCACCATGGTGTGGGCCTTCTGTGGGTCAGTCAGGGTTATCTTAGCTACAGATCACACATAAACCATGCGGTTCTTCAGTGCAGGTGGCTAGGGGTTTGGCACAATTCATCAACAAACATAACTTAGACTAGCTTTGTGTAGGGCCCACAAATAATCAGATACAGGCTATAGCCTATACTCTAAAAGTTCAGTTAGTTGTATAATATACGTTACATTTAAAAAATAAAACAATAAAATCTTTTTTAGAGGCAGCTAAAAAAAACCCTTTTCTTTATTTTTATCAAAAGTACATCTCTCATGTTTGCATTAAAGTCATTCTTACAGTAACATTTAATTATTGCATGATTCTTTTAGTTTAGCAACAACAAGAGAGTGTGTGTGTGTGTGTGTGTGTGTGTGTGTGTGTGTGTGTGAGGCTGATGCTTGATTTTAGTAATATTTTCTTCTTCACACCTTTGTTTTTAAGCACCCGAAGGTGAATATGTATGCGCATGTTCATTTCCTGTCTTTTTGGGGTCTATGACTTCAGGTCATTTGGAGCCTGACGTGAGTGTGACTCACTTCCTGTATCATGAGTTTAGTTAAATGTTTATGTGGGTCAAGACAGGCCACTTTGTGTGTAGGATATCTGTGTACAAGCGCAACAACACTCCAGGCCTTGGTAACTGACTTGTGTAAAAACAGATCCGAATCCTGATCCCACAACGATGAACAAATAAGAATGACGTGTGTTTAAGTATGTGTTTTGATCCCATTTTTTCCTCGTATCAAGATAAACCACAGTCAGAGTATCCTCCTGTTACTCATTTTGCAAAGAGATTAATGTCAAACATCAAACAGTCAGTGCAGCATCAACTGTATTAAAGCTCCACAATCTACAAACGTTTGAATTTCAAATCAACTCAAGATCAAACTTCAAAGGCAGCAGCTCGGACGGTTGGAGACGGTTGGAGACGGTTATGCGAAGCTCGTGGTGCTTCAGGACTTCCCCGTCACAAGCCGCGGAATTTACAGAGCGGAAATGGTGTATCGACTGCTTCACCGCCGTTTCCTCCTGTTTCCAGCGGTTAGGGGGTTTTCTCAAACACCACGTCGTCTTCACAGCGAGCTCGTGTAGATAGGAGGGGCGGGGTGCACGAACACAGCCTGCTGTTCACTTCCAGCCATCACAAACACCGTTTCAAAACCGATACGCCTCCGTTGTCATGGCAGCCTGCGCGCGTGAAAAAGGATAAAACGGGAATTTCCAGCGCAGGCCACGGGTGCGCGCGCGTGCACGGGTAGACATGATATGCAAATGAGCGCCCGCTTTATAAAGGCCGAAACGGGCCTCGGGCAGAGGAGTAGGCGGCTCCGTGCACGCCTTTCATTTCATTACCAAGTGCACTTATGATTCAGCAAGCTGGACCTGCTGCTACCGGAATGACTCACTGGAGCCTTCATAGGAGGAAAGAAGCGAAATAAGAGGTGAGCGCGAGACGGGGAGAGATCAAGTTCAATATCTCAGAGTGCATTAGGATTTTTATTAGAGAGAATGATTAGGGGGGGGGGTGTGTGTGTGCTTGATACGCCCAAGAAATACACACAGCAGTGTTTAATAGTTTCTTCTTTATTCTACTGTGTTTTACACTTTCTTTTACACTCCACACCCCACACAGCCCAGGTTGGATTAGTTTTTTACCCCACACAGCCCAGGTTGGATTAGTTTTTTACCCCACACAGCC